>OZ007569.1:14062662-14129844 GCA_963931925.1 Onchidella celtica
CATGAACATATAGGTGCTGTGCTATTTCCAGTGGATAATAATCTAACATCTGTTCTATCGTCCTATACGCCATTGTGCATTCTTCAGTAGGGGAAGTATTTTTAACATCCCGTCAATCCTTTGTTCTCAAAATCTATTCAATGATGTTAGTAAACTTTATATGTCCAAGGGAATGATAAATCGTTGAGTATTTTGCCATTTTGTTGTTCGAGAAAAATAAATGAGGATTGACAATAGGTCGGCAAAAGGGCCAAAAACGTAAACAGCATTACATCACAAACACTTATCTCGAAACGTTTTTAACCGATTGGAATTACACGTACAGATAATAAAACTAGGAGTGAGAGGACCACTTTCATGACAAAACCTCAAAAGCGGAAAAATGTAGCATACAACAATATGGCAAATACCCCTCGATTTGTTCTCCAGTTAATGGCAAGCCATTCCCATTTGATAATAATCTAACGTCTATCGTCCTATCCGTCACTGTGCAGTATTTGTTATGGGATGTATTTTTAACATCATGACATCATGTACTTTATTCTCAAAATCTATTTTATGATCTTGGGGAACTTTGTCTATGCAGTGGATGACAAATACACAATGGTGAAGTTCACAGTAAACCAAGTTAAGGACATTTCAAATGCATTTCAACGAGGTAGCCTTCCTTTCCTATGTTTTTGTCACAAATATAGCTCGGGTTATCAGATTATCACTAAAGAATTGCAGCCAATAACAAGTCACACTAGAATAATGGGCAAAGACTTTGTTGCAATAACCCGCTTCAAATGACAAATAATGATCCTCCCTATTTCAATGCAATAAGGAAGCATACTATTTATATCTAGGATTAACTTAAGCGTGGAATTAAGCATAAGTAAATATTCGGTCTCGTGTGGATCATTAATCAGCTCTGCTTAGTAGTAGATTGGCATGTGGCACTTGACATATAAATCCTATAATTGTTTGTTGACACGGCATTAAGTAGCGCGCAGTGGCAAGTCAACTCCGGGGGGCATCTAAATAACAACAATAACAGTAGCATTCAGCTACAATACGTCTCTCACCCCCCCCCCCCCAACGCCCTTCCTACACAAAACTTCGATCTCTTAGATTAGCTTGCTTCGCTTACATCACCTAAGACTGTGATATATCTCTGTCCCCAGTGCACAGCGGCTGAGTGTGCGCAGTTGCAGGGATTGGCTGTGATCCAAAAAAGAAGAATTGAAACTTTCGAGAGAACAAAACATCATGGCCTTGGAACTTCTGACGAAAGACGAAATAAAATTCAAAAATTTTTAGGAGCCCACGGTCTGTAACGTGAAGTGAAACAATCCAATTTTCTGTGTACATGGTCTAAGATCTGGGAAGGTTTACTCACCTGCAAATCAAGACCAGCATACATTATTAGAAAAACAAGAATTCAAGATTATGAACTTCAACGTTCACACCCACTTCGAAAACAAAGCAAATTATTGGAAGTTGAAGAAAATTGCTGAATTTCATAATGACATTTTAACTTAAAGATAGTTCCCCTTAAATGTACTGTGCCCGTATCGAACATTTTTGATGTCTTCAGAGTGCTGTAATGAATGAAATATGCTGTAAAAACATGTGACCTTTATGATCAAAATCTCATTCGTGAAATAGCCTGAAGCCTTTGCAACTTATGCCTCTTACATACCGAGGGCTGAATGACGAAATATTATCAAAAGTACAATTCTTTTTTATTGTTTGAGTGTTTTATGTATTCAATTTTCCATTTTTTTTTCAAAAAAGGTTTTTGCCGAAATATTGGCATTTTCCGGTCTTTCCTTTTTCTTTCGCTTGGCTATTATTTCTTACGCGAGGCTTTGCTGTATACAACTTTTTCTTTTGCCAATTTTTGACGAGGGCAGAGTGTTAAACTATCGTAACTCTGTTTTAACTAATGTTTTCAGAGAACAAAAAAACAACAACAACTTTCTCCATTAGACCTAATGGTTACGACCATTTTTATAACGTTATTTAACCCTTACTTTCAGAATTTAATCCCTTGCTGTATCACAGCCTGTGGGCTACCAAAGTCTACAAGCATGCCAAATATCTCCGTTTTGTTTTTTAAACAGAGTCGAGTTACGACGGTTTAGCAGGCGGCGCTCGATACATAACATCTGTTTCAAATAATTATTTTTGCAAGCAGCCATAGTTATCAAGTCCAGAGAGGAATGAAAATTTAAACCCGTGCTTGACAAAAAAGAAAAGAAATAAAGTTCAGCATATTATGTTGAATATGAGATCAAGAAGGAACTGAAGAACAGAGTTACATAAGATCTAAAAATACCGGAATTAAGATGTAATTAATGCTGGACAAACTCGTAATTCCATTCCACCTAATTCACCACGCAATGTTTGGCTGACCAGCTGCTAAATCTGGGAAATAATTACTGAATTACTCAGCGAAGCTGATTCTGTTCGACAGGACGTTCGCATTTGCCAGCGGATGTTTCCGTCTCCACAAGACAATATTTCATATGTATACATAATATATAGAAACATTACACACCTGTCCGTGAGCTACAGAAATAGATATGTTCGCATGTGTTTACACACTGTACCAGGCGCCTGGGTGTAAGATTGTTTTTCACAGGTGGGTGAAATGAGCACGAATGTTTGTAGCACAAATTGAAGCGTATGGTGCCACAGGAAGTACGGGTTCCTGGAAGGTCTGATTACATTACAGATCTAACATGATTGCTTATATGTAGACATGTAGGCAAAGATAAACACCAGGTGAAATGGCCAGACGCAAAGTTCAAGGTAAACTCAAATAAACTGTCACTCAGGTGCGATTTGCAATGAATACATTCGTTGGTTTGTTTACCATAGTAGTTCCTCTCTCTTTCTTTCTCTCCCTTTTCCTTCCCCCTCTCTCTCCGTCTCTTTCCTTCTTCTTTCTTTCTTTCTCTCTCTCTCTCTCCCTCATCTCCCTTCTCGCCCCGTCTTCCTCTCGCCCCTTTCTCTACCTTTCTTTCCCTTGCCCTTCTCTCTTCTTCTTCTTCTGTCTCTCCCTCTCTCCCTCCAGCTTTCTCCTTCCTCTCTTCTCCCCCCGTCCCCTCCTCTCCCCCCAGCTTTCTCCTTCCTCTCTTCTCCCCCCGTCCCCTCCTCTCCCTCCAGCTTTCTCCTTCCTCTCTTCTCCCCCCGTCCCCTCCTCTCCCTCCAGCTTTCTCCTTCCTCTCTTCTCCCCCCGTCCCCTCCTCTCCCTCCAGCTTTCTCCTTCCTCTCTTCTCCCCCCGTCTCCTCCTCTTCTTTCAACTTTTGTCTCCTTCCCATCTTATTGTTTCCTTCCTATGAGTGTTCTCTTTCTGCCTCTTTCAGTTTGCAGTTGCATTTTCTGGTCACTCATTAATTTTCAGCCTCCTTTCAACAATAAGTTTCTCCTATGTGTGTCGTTGAGCCAGTGCCCTCCCATTTATCAATGCATTTTTGATATCAAAGTGGATAGCCAGGGATATAAATAAACCTTGAGGGTCAACTGCCTTAGATTAAGGCTGATACTCACCAATGTAAACAAACCATACTTATCTGACATATCTGAAGTATAGTTACCCGGTTATGATGTCAAACTTTGGATGCAAGAAAAACAGTACCTTTTGCTTGATACGTCATTATCAGTGTGAGAATTATATTATCTTGTCATAGCTAGAGTGAAGCATTGCGCTGAATGCTAACTTCATGATGCAAACACAGTTAACTGCTGCTTACGAAACATACTTTCCTTCGGTCCTCATTTAGCACCAGTAACTGTTCCGTATATGCTGACATAACATTTGCAGCACCCCCCCCCCCTCCATCTTAGAATCCACGCGACTTTTGGCACTGGCAAAAGAGACGGTTAGAATTTGGAGAGAACATTTTAAGTGGCCACAGTTCCCATTTGGAGACAATGTTTTTTTGGAATTAATCATTTTGCTGATTAAATATTAAGATAACCGATTCTGGATCAATGTAACTAGATGTAGAATGCAGTCTACAAGCCATTTTGTCTAGTCGCAAGTTTTGTAAGTAATCATGACAGGGGGTGTTCTCCTACGGCTTTCCTGTCGTTTGTGCACAGTTAAAGCACGATGGTGATCAACATCTGAAAAAGAAACAACAACAACACATTCCTCAGTCACTGACAATGAATCACACGGAAAGCGGAAGTGTCCAGATAGAACGGGGTAAAAAATAAATGGAAGTTCATCCCATGTTTTTAACAACTTAAATACAAGTTTGAAAAATAAGAAATCTGTCCAGCTATGACACCCCATTCGCTCCCCCCCCGCTCCCCACCCCCAAATGTTACCGAGTACACCTTCCTGCCAGGTGTCCAATAAGAGTTTCCGTCCAAACACTCCAAAGCCGTAATATCTACCACATTTCACGCTCTTGAATCAATCCGACAGGACTAAGCTAGAATTTTAAACCTATCTTGGAGTAGCAAGTAACATTAATGTCTCTTTGGGACATGTTTGCAACATTTGTTAAAGCAAACATAAGAATAATGATATAAAAGATAAATTCAACTGATGTCAGATAATTTAGTCATGTCATCCCATGAGGTTCAGTGAATGAAACAATGACGAACATTGCCTTATTACAATGTAGTACAAGTTACTTTAATGACGAACTTTAAATTTATCACGGCCCAGGCGTTTCCGGTTGGGACTTGAATGCTGTAATAAATAATGTTTCTGTCTAACACGACAAATGGGAAAGATTACATGTAATCCAGTGTCTTATGTCTCGCATCCTCATGGGAAAATCGCACAGTATTTGGTATGGGCACGAGGTCATCCATTCAGTTAGTGTGGTCAACTACCTTTACTTGTTATAAACACAGTTCGGTGACCCCGTCACGGAAACAAGGTGAGTGACCCAAATTTACCAAATCAAGTCAAAACTTTGCTCAGCCTATTAGTCTAAGGGTAGCCACACAAAGGCCACTGAATTCGGTCACCGAGCCATTAGGCGCTTTAGGTGAGAAGAATTGCGCTATATAATTTTAACAACTGCACATAGAGCCCACCTATATTCGGTCCGTTTATGTAGTGCAATTCTTCTCACCTAAAGCGCCTAGTGGCTCTGTGACCGAATTCTGTGGCCTTTGTGTGGCTACCCTAAGGCAACGTTGCCAGATAGGCCTATAGGTACATTTTCTGTTCCATCTGTTATAGACTGGAATCAGAGCCGCAGTGCTCAGTGATTAGAGCATTTCACCAGGGTTTGAGAGTTCACAGGCTCGAATCCGGCTCTGGGCATAGTCCACTCTACATTTTGGCTGTTGTTAGAGGAACGTGGAATTTTACATTATGTAGGCCTATAAGCTACTGCTTATCGGTGAACATGATTCACTATTTTCTCTATTCGGCTTTGTATTTAGACAGCGGTCCCCTAACAATATCCCTATTGCTTGCACTGTATTTTATTATGCACTCCCTCGTCCTTGGCCTGACAGGGGCAATGGCCCTGTCTTTGACCGTGTTGAAGAGGGACGGACGTGAAATCCAACAAATCAAACAAAACATTCGATTGTTGTTGTTGTTTTTTTTAACTCAGTGGCGACAACAAATGGAGAAAAAAACTAAAAATGAAATATAAGGAAATGAAAGAATTTACACAAAATATGGTGCTTCCTGGCCTTTTATCAACATGTCAGAAATAGCAGGCAAAAGAGCTGATGACCAGTTCTTACAGACAGTTCCACTTAAATTCAAGTGACCCAGAAGCATGGTAAGATATATGTCAAATCGCAGCTGTTTTCCCTTATTTCTAGTCCACGTAAAGGTCTATAGATGCAGCTGACGCGCGTACAGCCTCATCCCCCCAACGTGGACAAACAAGAACCTGGCAGACCCCTGACCAATAGAGAATTTGAGGGTGTAGTTTAGGATACAAGAAAAATTATTTCATAATATTAAACTTCACCTTTCTAGGTTACTTTATCTATTCGCCTTGTTTCCCTATCAGTCCAGCCCCTCCCATGCCACGTCAGTTCAGCATGTGGCTGAATGTTTGGAGTAATAGCAGTTGTCACAGGTCAGTTTTCAAGGCTAGTAGCCTCAGGCTGAAACCCTTGAAAAACAATGATCTTCCACAGGTCAGTTTATGGACAGGGTGTGTTCGATGGAGCACCTGATACATCCAAAGTGGTTATGTTAAATAAATGTTTGCTTTTCTACACTTTGTTTCTAGAATTCTTTATTTACCTTTCATGGCTGGTCTCTTAAAGAAGTTTCAGTTTGAACAAGGACAGAGCGAGCTGCCCGCCAACAGTAACGTTGTACGTCACAGCTTACAGGGAACGTTGCCAGTTCTCAGTGTCACCCAGAGATAATGATGAGAATGAATCACCGGTTTTGACACATGAAAACTATCACACAAAGCCAACAGTGATAAGGCGTTCACCTTCTGCCATAAATCCTGAAATCGTCTTTCGTCACCCAGTTTACAACTCATGCGGTGATGCCTTCTTTCTATAAACCATCAGCCAGAAGTGTTGTTTGTGATAACTGAAGAAATAATTTAAAGTGAAATAAAATAACTCAGCTTATTCACTTTAATTAAAAAAAAAAAAAGTATTATTAATATCAAAATTGGATTACCTTAATCAGATTTTTTGTGAGTGTGTGGTACTGTTTGCACATAATTATTCTTCTTCTTGCATGAATGATAAAAGGAATGATGAAGACAGTAGCTGATTCATTGTTAGCTTTTTTACGACTTGTCTATGTGTTATCAGAGTCAACCTTTCATGGGCTCGATATATTATTTTTACCAAGCAGTTATTTTAAAACGAGTGATTGTTTCGATAAACGGTCAGAATTCATTCTTAGAAAGTGTTTTTGACGGCCCAATGTCCATTAGTCCCCATTATATACAACGGCTAATGTTACAGACACATGTGCAATAACATCGGGTTACACAGATTATCAACTCGGATCAAAAGTATGCACAACATAACTATTTTAATCGTATTTTGTTAATGTATAATTATATAGATCATATTGTAACACAGTTTTATGATGGGCTTTCACGACAATCAGCCGAATCTAGGATTATAATAATACGAGTTCCATCCTTTCATTTGACAAGTAAATATAATTCTAGACTTATCTGGGGCGTGTAGTACGAAACTGAAATTGCAAGTTGCAAAACGTTGCCTCATTCTGAACTTTCAATATATCTTACCCCAAAAAAGTTACCCAACCTTGATCGGACAAACTTAGTATGCGCCATAAAATCCCTGCATTCTGAAGTACCAGGCATTGCCAAGCCCTACCACACTATCCTACAGTTCATGAGTTCATTAGATAGATAGATAGATAGATAGATAGATCCATAGATAGATAGATAGATAGATAGATAGATAGATAGATAGATAGATAGATAGATAGATAGATAGATAGATAGATAGATAGATAGATAGATAGATAGACAGACAGATAGAGAGATAGATAGATATATAGATAGATAGATAGATAGATAGATAGATAGATAGGATGAAGGAATGGACTTCGGAAATAAAAATTCATAATAAATAAACACGCCACAGGTCAGAAGCCAGCTAGCAATTGAGGTCAGCGTACACCCCTCAGATAGGAAAGACCAGACACCGTATTGTCCATTCACATCCCCCTAGGTCAGCCAGAAGATAACAGAAAAGAATGAAGTTGTTTTTGACAATGTGGGCGGCAACTAGGACAGATCTGGACCCAGCCAGGCCTACTAAGCTTTGCCAGTGACTCTGTTATAACATCTTGACCAGCAAACGTTGTTGATTTTCTCACCAGTAACATATCAAAGAGAAACAGAGCGAAAAATTGAAAATAAGGATTTCTGTTCCGTTCGCTTTACAGGGAAGAATCAAAAAGGGGTAAATGGGACAGGACAATTGTGTAACATGGGATTTGTCTAGATCTGGTTATAATCAGGAGCTTCGGGTTTCATCTTATTTGCTTTTCCTGACTTCAGCCTTGGAAGACATATAATGTCTTATTCAATCCCATGGGTGATTAGTCACGAAAAAACAGATATAAAGAAAGTATGCTTTGATCTCATGTTCTAAGTATTTTATTGTGTATAGAGGGTGGAGAAGAAGCTTTACAAAGTGGTTAAGGTACTTTGTGAGGCGAATAGTTTATATTAATATTCATTCACGACTCAGGTAACTTTCTACGCAACTTCAAAATTTTTAGATAGATTAAGTATTTGCCGATTAAAAAAAAAATGCAAATAAAGAACATCAAAACTAACTACTTGAAAACGACTGTTACCCAGTTCAAGCAAAATATATCTATTTGCGAAATCTTTGGAAATGCACATAAAAATGCACTTAAAAACATAAAAACCTGCGTTCCGGGCACCAGCTTAAACAAATTAAATAGCCTAAATGGATTGCCTAAAAGGGAATTGTTTTCATATAGAAATGGAAAAAAAGGACCACCAACTGCTCTGTTGTGGACAACACAAATGTGCAATGCCTTCATTTGTGAAGCCTAACAGAGTGCCGTGACAATGCACTGTTGTTTGACAACAATATAATACACAAAGCAGATCTGCAGGCCTCAGACCGTCAGTCACAAGTCATGCTCCATACAGAACATGCTATTAAATGAATTTGGATTTATATTTAGTTGTAAAGAACATAGGATCAAAATACTAAATTCAGACAGAGGCATGGCATTATGGTGCAGAAAATAAAGGTTCGTGGTGTAGCAACGATAAAGTGCAGAGGTTTCGTCAGTAGTTTTGTTCTCTCTCATGAAACTATTGTTGCAAGCCACGTCAGAAACTCTATAATCTCTCAATGATGTGCCCTCTTCAAGCTGACCAGTGGCCGGGTCAGACCGGCAATCCTCAGCTGAATGAGCGTAATGGTGTGAAGCTAATGTGATAGACGGCTCTGGTCAGCCCATTACTGTATTGCACTTTGGTCTTCAGACGAGGTGACCGTGAACTGTTTTTGGCTTTGGGCGATTGTTTGTCTCAAAAACAGATCCCGTATTATCACAATTCCCTTGGTCGGTAGAAACGTTGCAATTAAATGAAATACGTGCTTTGCTGTTATTACCCTTCCTCCATATTGGTTGGAAGTGATACACAAATATCCTTCATCACTTGCAGAGTTCAAAGTACCTTGCTCTTTTTATGGTCCCAGAAAAGAAGTATTTTCTGACATTAGAAATTTGCAGTAACAAATTAAATGTTTAACCCCTTTGCGCTCAGTTTTTCATATTTGAAACATGTCATCTGGTGCCCATGCTCTATTTTCAGAACACTCTAAATTATCCACAGATACGTTTTTCACAATAAATATTCATATTTCTGCATTTATTTGACTATTGCAAATCGTTTCATGTTTCTGACATTTTGAATAAATCACTAAATGTCCGGGCAGGAGAGATTTAAACAGGCTTTTGAGCAAGACTGCTGAGTAAAATTCTAATCCATCTAATTTTCTTATGAGCAGAAAATTTCAAAGTGTCCGCTTTGATTAGTGTCAAATGGAACCATAAAGCTATTCTTGGTGAGGGAACAGGCGAGTGATGTACAGAGAGTTGAAGAGAGCTGATCAATTATCCAAATCATGAATATCCGGTTAGCTCGGTGTTTGTGAGACAAGACAGTCACCACGAACGACAGGACAGGTAACATGGTGAGGAACCTCTCAGGTGACAATAACAACGACAGGGGTGGTCACCAGGAACACGTGGTAAAGGATGAACAGTGAATAATCGCTGCTGATTATCATTTTCTTTTGCCTTGCCTTTGAACAATTTTTTTTTTTTTTTGGTGTTTTTTTTTTTTTAAATGTCATCCGCTCTGTTCAAATAATATGAGACTGCCAATTCATAACATCCCTTTTATTTTGCATTTATTTTCACCTCCCCCCCCCCCCCCCCCACCCCCACGAAAAAAATAGTTTCTAGTTCTCTCAGGAGTTCAATGGTAATTTTGTTCTGGTCTGGGTCATCTCCTTGACATCTCCTCCATTATTATCGTTGTGTATTTTGTCATCCTCGCCTCTCGCCCGTGTTACCTCCACTTTTTTTTTTCCTCTTGTTTTATTATAATTTTATCTCCATCTTCGTCGGCATTTCTGAGGTAATGCCGCAGTCTCACCAAGAAAACTCCCATGCAATTTTGATAATTATGAAGCTCGTGCGTGCTGAGGCGTGCTGAGGCGTGTTTTGACACGTGTTTTTGGCCCTCATACACCCTATATATAGAGCCTGCTTGTGTTATTGATTTGAGGTCTTTATTTTAGGAGGTTCGCTGCCCTTGGCATTTACACCTCACTTTACTTGTTTTATTATTTCTTGTTCTGGCGGGGGGGGGGGGGGGGGAGAGATGATATGGATAAATTTTAATCTATTAATTTCAATTTTGCCCGGGCAGCGGCCTTTCGGCCTGCTCTTTACGATTTCCAACTGCCAAGGTATCTTTAACGTGCGCAACGTGCACACGGGCCCTCCGAATTTTTTCGTCCTTATCCGAGAAGACTAGGTACTCGATCCTACCCCCCAATAGGACCAGGGACTTGAAAATATGAGAAAATATTTCCCTTGGCTCCCGCTTTTATACTTGTCCTCCTCCTCCACAATTCGTGCGAGTATAGCACAACTCGTGTGCGAATTGTGCAATTTGGGCCTCAAATCAGTCCTGGCGGGAGGGGGCGAAGGTTATTCGTGTGCGAGTCGTGTTGGCACGCGTGGGCTCGTGCACGAACGTGTCAGCTCTTGTGCGAATTTTGCTCGTGTGCGTGTGGACACGTACGTACACGACTTAATTTGACACGTTCGCACACGAGTTTTCTTGGTGAGACTGCGGCATCGCCCCATTTCCTTGTACAGTGGCTGCGACTGTTTGTTATTTCAAAGTTACTCATGTTTTACTTTCACGTTACCCCGTGATGATCAATGCCGGTGTCATTGGTGTCATATTATGATCTTGTCAAATTGAGCAAGCGCTGACAAGGCAAGTCTACAACCAACATTTACCACAGTTATTATAATGGTTGACAATGGTATGAGGCCGGTGTTAGTGGGGAAATGATTGACACACGCATCATCATCAAAGAGAGAGAGAGAGAGAGAGAGAGAGAGAGAGAAAGAGAGAGAGAGAGAGAAAGAGAGAGATATGGAGAGAGAGAGAGAGAGAAAGAGAGTGAGAATAGAGAAAGATACAGAGAAAAGAGAGAGAGGGGTGAGGGGAGAGACAAAGAAAGACAGATGAGGAGAGAGAACGAACGAAAGAAAGAGAGAGAAAGAGAGAGAGAGAGAGAGAGAGAGAGAGAGAGTACTTTCATGTAACTTGCCAGACCAGCTACCCCCCCCCCCCTCCCCGGCCCTTCCCCATGTCAAGATTACACCCGCCGCGCCACTTAAAATATGACAAATGCAATAATCCCACCGTGTCATCAAACACTTATATGGGGACTTGAACCAGTTTAAAACCTTGTCCCCAGCCGCTGTGGGGTATAGAGATAATCATCACTGTCACAACTGCAGGGAAAATAAGACATGCCACTTAACCCTAGTTAGTATTGACTGGGACTTTTTTTTTGGGTTAATTTTTGGCATTGAGTGTGGGAAGACGACATTCACCCACTTCTCGCCATTGTTTCTGAACCATTTGATGGCTATAATTGTAATGTTGACCATTATATCCCCCAAAAATGTGTAATCTGCACCGGTATGCGTGAAATCCCTGGATCTGTGGTGGTTTTATGTCAGTATTGCGAAGCCATATTCATTTGACCGTCAATCTAATTACGTGGACAAAGGTACGGAAAAATAGCCGCCTTGTCCATGTGCTTGCTTATCTCGATCTTTGCTCATCCGCTTTTGATTTTTTTTCATCAAGATTTTTCCTGTGACGTTATTCTTGCTACTGGCCTAATTGTTTATTTTATATAATTCATTTTTGGGGCGGGGGGGGGGGGGGGAACCTGAATTATATTTTTATTGTCCTCAATGTGGCTTTACCAGATGTTACTTAGTGCTGAATAGTTCAGGACTGTGTCTACACCATTGCTGACATTTAAGTAGCTCATGCATGACCCCAGCGTGGACTTAAACACCGGAAATCACTTTAAAATTGAAGAATAAACACAATCATGTCGAAAGCTCAGATCTAAAAATTATATCATACAAATACGGTCAGGTAACACTCCAGCTTCCCATCCCGTTTACATGGTTAGGTTATTCAGAAAGAAAGTGAACCGTCAAGGACACCATCATTCATCATGCAGGATCTAACATGTCTATAGATAATCTGATAGCAAAGTGTCATCACCAATCCTATGTTTGCTTACAAGTAGACACAGGTGAAGACAAACCCCTTCCATTCAGTCTTATCTCATGTCACTCATTTTTTCCTGTATTTTCTTATATGTATTTTTTTCCTCAGCAAATTGATCTTGGCCTTCGTATTCTTTCTGCATGTGGACGCAAAGAATTTTGTCTTCGTTTTCATAAAGAAGGTCGTGCTTCCATCATTCCGAGTACAGTGGATACTCAGATAATTATTATGACAGGCCGGGGTAGCAGATACCCGGTGGAATAACATCGGAAATACCTGTGGGAAAATAATATAATCATTACAGGAATTATGAGCCCTGATCTGATAGCATAATATTGTCATTCCAGCTGAATAAGCCTGCGGTGGGGGAGAAAGTACAGATTAGCCCCGGGACTGACCACCAGTAGCAATGACAAGAGACCTTGGAGGAAGGTAAGAGGAGGAAATTCGTCCCGTTGAAAGGAAAAGTGAAGTGGATAGTGACAGAAATGCCATGAGATTAAATGAATTAAAGGCAAGAGGGCAAAAAGGTCTGAGTCATAGCTTTAAAACCCGCAAGAATGCTGACCAGCACACAAAGAAAAGGTCTGAAGTAATAGTCATAATGAGTTAGAATTCAGTGTAAGTCCAAAAAAGTTGACATGCTAGCGGAGTTCATATAGTAAAAAAGAAAATGGAACTAACACTTGAGAGAAGGAGAATACAGAAGATTTTAATAGGGCGAGAACCCTAGTCAAACATGTGTTTCGCCCAGTGACTTCATCAAGCTCCAGAGGTTCGGACAACGCCCAAATCATGAATCGTGCAAGTTCTTAGTATCTTTTAGTGACAAAATACAAATTAGGGGGAAAATGCATGCTGGTTTTTTTTTTGGGGTCTTAATTTAATAGATGCATCTTTATAAAAGGTTGACTTTATTGCAATTGTACATAAAATTCCACCCGCAGAACCTCAAGATGGTCGAATAAAAATGTACACTGTTTACCACTGTTTTGTGAAGATCTCAGCAAGATGCTCACATGTTCACATGGATCTTCCGTCAAAGGAGTCCTATGTGTGTGTTGAATCAAAGCAATATTACTACAACGATGCTCTGGGCTTGCAGGGTCCAGGTGATTGTCGTGATAATATACGCACAGAGTCCGCATACAGAAGATTTTAATAGGGCGAGAACCCTAGTCAAACATGTGTTTCGCCCAGTGACTTCATCAAGCTCCAGAGGTTCGGACAACGCCCAAAAAAAATACATATCACAACATATCATATCATATTATTATATTTTATCACATCGTATCATATCATATCACAGCATAGCATAGCTTAGCATATCATGTCATATCATATCATATCATATCATATCATATCATATCATATCATATCATACATATCATATCATATCATATCATATCATATCATATATCATATATCATATATCATATCATATCATCTCATATCATCTCATATCATATCATATCATATCATATCATATCATATCATATCATATCATATCATATCATATCATATCATATCATATCATATCACATCATATCACAGCATAGCATAGCTTAGCATAGCATCATTATCATACCATACTATATCACACCATCATTTCTCAGTGTATAATAATTTTATTGCTGGTGATTGGCTGGAGCTTCTTGTAGTGTCTCCACATGTTACATTGCTGTCTACCGTCTTGCTTTATCCTAGAACACTGTGACCGTTATCATGTCGACGCGCTTTCTACACTCAGATTCAGTGTATAATTTGATTCCCTGCGCCATGTCCCATCGCTCTTTCACATAATCTTTCACCTCATTGTCAGTGCAAAGCCCCCCAGGCCGAGAACCGTTGGTGAATTGGATGAATGAGTCATGGTGATGCTCTCAGGGTGAAGGATAATGTTACAGACACAATACCTACGTCGAGACATTAAATTCACCTGCCTTCTTTCAGATCGAGACGATACCAGGACATAAGCGATGATTTTGATGTCTGTTTGATTAACATTTAGGGAAATTTACGACCGTACAAGTCTTTGTCTGTCTCTATGTTTAGCGTGGAGTTGGGTAATAAGAGAAGCTGTCTGTCTGATGAATCTACATGATTATTGTAGAATGCCCATTCACTAGCTTTTAAATAATGATTGTGTACCGTGTTATTTGTAGCTAAAGAACGAGGGAGGTGAACATATTCTCTGAATAGATGTTCTGTGAAAAGGCTTTTTTTTTTCTCAGGGAAATGAACTTAATTTCGAAAGCTAAAGGACAAGGGTAATTACAGTGATATATCTCTCGACGACAGAAGGTGAGAGATATATAGGAATGTATTAAAATGATAATTTTTTTAATTTGTAGACTTTTCTCTCATGTGCAGTTTTCAAAATTTAGGATGAAAAAGGTCTCATTCTCCTCTCTATCTTGAAGATATAATATTATTACATTTTAGCAGCACGTTTAACTTGATGACCTTTAATGAATGTGTAGGTTTAAGAAATAATGTTCTCGCCTTCACAGATCTCTCAAAGTGAGCATAATTCCTTACCTGCATTTAAGAATGAGAGAACATAATGCTATCTTAAAGTAATTAAATTTACCATTTTTGTTTTTGTATTTTATGTACTAAGAAATACCGAATGTTGTCCGCAGATCTCAAGGCAAAACAAATATAAAAGCACTAGAAGAAACTCATAGGCTCTATGCCACCAGACAGCCTGGAAATGGTTTATGTTTTCTCTCAACATGGTCAATGCATCACACATACCAGGAATTCTCTTTGACTTATCCTTTAAAGCACCTGGGCCTTAGAAGGTATGTTTCCTTTCTGTACAGAAATAGTTTCTCTCCACAGACACAGTTTACTCCCAAGGCGGATACAGTTTAAGGACAGAATTTGTGAATGGACGACATGAAAGAGATGGCAGTAACGATACAGGGACCAGGCCTAAAGATGACGTGGACAGATAGTGACACAGCACACAGTCTAAGGTCAGTATCGACGTCTGGGATCTGTGCGGAGATCCAAAGAAACTCCATGATCACAAGCACTTTTATGCCGTCGTCTATCGACAATGTGTAAGTTCCACTGTCAAAGAAAGATACAGTTTGTGACTCCCAGTGCCCAGATTTTAGCACTGTTATAAAAATATGATGCCCAAAAACCCTCTCTTATGTAATGTCCAGAAATTTGCGCTGTGATAATTATAATGACCAGAAATTATCATTCTTGTATAAAGCCCAGAAATTAACACTTTTATATTTATTAACATTGCGATATTCTAGAAATTAGCACTCTGATAACTATAACATAATGCCCAGAAATTAGTACTCTGATAATAAATGAAAATTCGAATCCTGCATGCTCAGCACCTTCTGTTAAGTTAAGAAAGTAATACAAAAACACCTGGTACTAAGACTAGTATTGAATTTTACATGTCGTGCGATACAATTCTATATATAATATTATGTCAACGCTTTTTGTTTGTACATTTTTTTATTAGCTGCTTTGCCTGAAAACGCAGCGGTCTGTTAAATCCGTGTCATAACGGTTGAAAGAAAACCAATGAAGTGGCTTAAGAGGAGGAGAGCCATTAACTTCTATTTTGGGATGTGCTGGTTAAAAATATATTGAGGTTTATAGTCACTGGATAAAAATAATCACTGCAATATAGCCGACCTTTCTTGGCAATGATCTGGCTGTTTACTCTCTCTGTTGGTGTCTCATCATGACTTCGCGGTTAGAATGTATAAAGGATGTATACACTGTTGACTGATCACGAGGACGAGACCTTTGTGTTATATTAATGTAAGGTAACTCTGTTGGCTTAATTTCTTCTCTCCTTTTTTTTTCTACGTCCCCTCTCCCTCTCTCTGTCTTTCTCACCCTGTCTCCTCCGCCTTCTTTTGCACGTGCGGCAATAAATAAATAAAAAAAAAAAACAACTGTAAAAGTTATTGAAACATTCAATAAGACTCATGCTTTGTACTTCTCTGTTTGGATTACTCTCTCTCTCCCTCTCCCTCTGCCTCTCTCTCTCTCTCTTCCTTTCTCTCATACTCTCTCTCGCTCTCTCTCTCACACACACGCGCACGTACGTGGGCAAACACAAATTTATATGGACAGATGTTTAATACGAAAATTAAAAACGTGAAATTAAAAAAAAAAAAAAATTAAAAAGAGGAAATAATCATAAGCATTACGTTTGTCACGAGCAGAGTTAGGGTCTTGGGGATGTTACGACTGCACGAGAGGCAGCTAACTCACACTCGGACACAACCACACAAGAAAAGTACTAAATAACTAGAGCGTATATATGTCAGGCCGGTCAGGCCATAGTTTACATAAATATTAATAACAAAACAAAAGACAATAGAGGTATATATTCAAACCAAAAACTCTAATTAATAACTTAACCAATGATATTCATGTAGCTATGGAGGTACTGCAATCAATAGTAAATAGGTATATTATACGAAACTGGATATCAATTTAAAGTGACAGTTGAGTCGCCACTGGCCAGTCGCCAGGCAAACTCTCCATAAATCATATGGGCTTAAATGTTAGGAGAGCCCAGTACGTTCAAAGCCTACAGAAGCACTCTTCGGCTTGTAGGTAATTTAAGCAGTTGCCAAAAGACTATATTTTATGCACAATCACTATTCAATTCATCAACAATGTGCTATATTATTCCAATCATACTATGGCAATAGATCTATCATACAGGACACTCGTGGTCGAGTGCCAGCTGGGGTTTCCTTAGTCTTCCTATGAGGCTGTAGTTCTCTCTCTATCTCCGATCTCTATTATACTTGAATAATTAAGATATATTACCATTGCTCACGCCTACTGGGAGGCGCGAACATCAAAATAGCGCAGCGTGGGCTTTCAAAGGTCAGCCCACTCAGACCTTTCTTTCTAGAGCTCAGTCAGTCCGTTAGCAAGGACTTCTTAGTCTTCAGACCACACAGTTCAGGTACTGGCCAACCGGAGATACTTCACGAAACGATGCTTCTCTCGTCTGTATTCACCAAATCTGAACGTTACACGATGTTATATACTATCTAACTACCCAGCGTGCTAGTCCGCTGGCCCAATTAGTTCAGCTATCTCATAGGTCGAAACCTCCCACCATTTTAATTGTAGTAATACGTCTGCACTATTCTACCAGCCAGTTAACGTGCAAAAACTTGTCTAGTCATACTTAACAATGTCAACTGTCCCCACCTTGTTTCACCCCTACTCCATTACTTATTAATCACGAACATTAAAGCCGACAAGCGTGACTCTAGCAGTTTAACTTTACATTTATTTACTCACCAACTATAATTTGGCGAGGACCGTTCAAGGCCACCAACCAATTTCTCATGGCCCTGGTAAACAACAACAACTCACTCTCAGCGTGAGTTTTAACAATATCCGAATCATGACATATCCCCCACCCCAGTTAAAATTTTCAATTTTAACGATATAAATTATTATCGTAAAGGGAAGGCATGAGTCGAGAAATTGCTCGAAAGGTTAACTTAACTAAGAATACTAGGTAATAACTAAGACTAGTACTAAAGTTGAAAAAAACCTACAGGACGGGTATCCCTGATGGACAAAACTTCATGAAAATCTTAAGGCTCCGTCCAAAAGTATATATCTCTCTGAGGATTAAATCTTACCTCTAATTACGTAGATATTAACAATCATAACTCTAAAATTTTAGAGTACAACACTGATCCTGTGCGAATGTCATCAGGAATGCATACATACAATGAATAATACTCAAGAAAAGATAACTATAGTAGCATCGATGGCATTAGTGGATCTGGACTCCTGGTCTGCCATGATCTCTCGTCCTCGACCCTGGGCAACAACGTCTGGTGTGGCCAAAATACGGGTCGACGTCAGTAAAATAGCTGTTGGAACAAAGGAAAGCACAGGGGTAGGTGAAAAGTGTTCACAATGGGTGAACAATATGTGATACCATCCCTCGGTCTCTGAATGAGGTGCTAATCAGTATCCAACGCCAATACATATGACAGACTAAAATACAACAAGATTAAGGTAACCGTGATAATAGGTCGGCATGGACATTATCTCCACCAGGAATGGCCTTTATAATGAAGCGGTATTCCTGAAGGGCCAGACTCCATCTGGTCAAACGAGCGTTCTTGGCTCGGTTCGATTTTAAAAATAACAACGGTTTATGGTCTGTCTCGATGACGAATTCCGTCATAAGTAGGTAGCGGGAAAACGCGTCTACGGCGTATACAATCGCCAGGCATTCTCGCTCTATAATAGCGTATCTCTGCTCTCTCGGAAGTAATTTCCGGCTAGCGTACATACAAGGGCGCAATAAGCCATCTCTTTCCTGAAGCAAAACAGCTCCAATTCCTTGGTCCGACGCGTCAGTTCGGACGGTGAAGGTGCGCCTAATATTCGGTAGTATAAGCAGCGGCGAACTGGAGAACAGTTGCTGCACTGTCGCGAGCGCGGTGGCGCACTGCGTATTCCAGGTAATTTTGTTGGGTCTGTCTTTTCTTGTAAGATCGGATAACGGGGCCGTAAGGGCCGAAAAATTAGGAACGAATTTCCGATAATAGCTTAAGAAGCCTAACAGGCTACGAACCTGCTTCTTAGTATGAGGAGCCTGGAGTTTTAAAATCTTACTTATCTTACTGTCGTCCGGTGTTTGGACGCCTTTGGCGATAGTATGTCCCATAAAGTTAATCTGCGTATAACCCAGGAAGACTTTGCTAGGCTTAGCTGTAAGCCCGGCATCTCGAAGTTTACTAAGCACTTGACGAAGTGCTTCTAAGTGGCCTTTCCAATCCGTATGGAAAGCGCAAATGTCGTCAAAGTAGCTTAGGACGCATGGTGTCTGCTGCAATAGGATGTTCATCATCCTCGCAAATGTCGCTGGTGCCGTTACGAGACCGAATGGCATGAATCTCCATTGCATGAGACCCATAGGGGTCTGAAACGCTGTGTACTGTTTACTGGCCTCTTCCATTGGGATTTGCCAGTAACCTTTAGCCAAATCTATTTTCGAAAACACGGACGACTCGGCCAATCGCGCAAATAGATCTTCCTGATTCGGGATAGGTTCAGCATCGTAAATGGTTAGGGCGTTAAGCTTCCTGTAATCGATACAAAATCTAACGGAACCGTCTGTTTTCTTTACTAGTACAATCGGCGAGCAGTAAGGGCTCGTCGAGCGCTCAATGACTCCTAAGCTGAGCATCTTTTCCACCTCGGACTGTATGGTGTCGTGCGCTTGCAGCGGGCGCGGGTAGGGTTTGACAAACACGGGTACGTCCGACTGCAACCGGATGACGTGTTGAACTAAGGATGTTTTACCCGGCAAATCAGTGAATACTGGCGAAAACTCCCGAACAAGATTCATGATGTCCTGTGTCTTACTTTGATCCAGCTCTGGATTGATATTAACGGAAGTCGCGTCCTCTGTGGCTTGCAAGGATAGGAGCGATCTTGTCATAGATAATGGCTCCCGGTCGTTGTCATCGATAGTGACCATCGCTGCGTTTGCTTGGGCCACAACATGGCATGAATGATCGTGATGAGTTTGATCATCGGTAAGATACTTTTTCAACATATTAATATGGTACACCTTATCGTTACCACGTATGGTAATGAGATAATTAACTCTCGAGAGTCGCTTTTTAACTAGAAAGGGGCCTTTCCAAGTGAGGAGTAGCTTGTTATTCGTTTCTGGTAGCAGCACCAATGCCCGATCTCCGACTGACAGGGTTCTTAACCGACTACCCCGATCGCGATATCCTATAAATGACCTGGTCCGTACGCATGCAAATTGTCGAGCCAGGTCGCATGCATTAACTATTCTATGTCGGAGATCGACTATGTACTGATACGCGGATCGCGTATCAGGAACGTCGGTATCAGAACCGGCGTATAAATCGCGTAAAATGGCCATCGGGCCACGTGGTTTTCGACCGTATAACAGTTCAAACGGGGAAGAACCCGTTGTCGCATTTGGGAGTTCCCTATATGCGAACAAGATGGCCGGAAGTCGACGGTCCCAGTCACCAGGTCTATCGGCGGAAACGCGTGCCAGCATAGTTTTCATGGTGGCATTCCAGCGCTCGCAACAGCCATTGGACTGTGGATGGTATGGCGACGTAAGTTTCTGCCTAATGCCCGTGAGTTCCAATACTTTCCTGAAAAGGTCAGAGGTGAATTGCGGACCTCTATCGGATAATAATTCGGACGGGAATCCGACACGTGTGAATATGGTCACCAATGCCTCGGCGACGTGATCGGCCGATATTTCCTTTAAAGGGACAGCCTCAGGCCAACGGGTGGCATAATCGATTACTGATAGAATAAACCGATGGCCTCTATCCGACTTCGGTAATGGCCCGACGATGTCGACGGCAACTCGCTGAAATGGAGTGGAAACCGGCGGCATCTCTTGTATAGGCGCCCGCGAAGTTTTTCCTTTGGGGGTTCTTTTCTGGCATGTATCGCAACGCGACACATAGCTATTTATGTCCCCGTAAACCCCGGGCCAAAAAAACTGAGACAGGACTCTCGATTTTGTTCTCGCTTTGCCTTGGTGGCCCGCTAATGGCGTGTCGTGCGCGAGGCGGGTGATGTCTCGGCGAAATGATCTCGGTATGACCAATTGCAAAATAGTTTCGCGCTTTCCCCGAAAAACGCGATATAGGAGGTCGTCTTTAAGGCAGAACCTGGATGTATCCGGGTTGTCCGGATCAATCTTAGCAAAGAGGGGCTTTAGTGATGGATCTGTGCGCTGTTCGTTCCGAAAAATCTCGGGGGTTACATCCAAATCGACGACAGGCGATCGTAATGTGTCGTCACTCTGGCGACGCGATTGTTGTCTTGTCGTGACACACGCAATGTCGTTATCATCCCAAATCCCGAGTTCGCAATCGGAGACGTCCTTTAAGTGGGGAATAGTCCCAATGATTAGGTCGGCGACCGGATTTGGTAGCACGCAGGCCGTGACAACACCAGTTATAAACGGTGTGTCAACATATATTTCCGCCAAACGAAAATGTTCAACTGAACCACCAAAAGTAATGCATGTCGCATCGCGATCCAGGAGTTGTGCAGGACGGACCAGCGATTCACGTACACCGACGGTCGTACAGCCTGAATCTCGCAATACGGATGCTCGTATGGCGTTTACTCGTCCCTCATACAATGTCAGCGCGCCTCGCTCGTGGAGGGCGGACATAATTGGAATAACTTTATCTACGGTTTCGGCATTCCTAGTTCTGTAACCGCGGTTTTCGGTGAATGCTACAGAGCATGCATTTGCCGCATCTAATCTAACTCTGCATTGTCGCGCAATGTGGCCTCCGGCGCCACATCTATAACAGTAGACTGGATTATCATCCCTTCGAGGTGTACCTCGATAAGAAGGAAATGTGGGCGCTTGATAGTAGTTGTTACGCGGTCCTCCGGTAGGGAAAGGACGTGTATATCGGGGTTCCCAGTCCCGAGAAAATTTATGGGGATTCGGTTGCCTCCTGCTAACCCGCGGCTCGGACCGTGGACGAACGTGCGGCGACTGTCGAAAGGGCTGTCTTGATTGTCTCGACGGTACCGGTGTCTTAGTAGCAGCGCCGGCGTAACACGGTTCGTTTACTTTAGCTTTAGCTAACGATCGATTAGGGTGAGCTGCAGCATACCGTTCCGCTATCGATGTTATCTCGACGGTAGTTTTGGGGGCTTGTTCCTTAAAATGCGCCACCAGGTCCGTGTGGCAGGACATATATATTTGGTCTTTAATTATCAAATCATATAGTTTCTTGTAGTTTCCCTCTTCCACACCGGCCAACTCAGTCCAACGGCTGAGTAGGTGGCGGAGGCGGTCCACGTAAGTAGAGAAATTCTCAGATGCCTCCGGCTGGCAATCGCGGAAACGCTTATGAAATCCATCTTCCGTATGTTGGAAACGCTTTAATAGCGCGGTCTTTAGAATGTCATAGTCCCTAGCGTCATCAATAGTGAGGCTATGGAAAACTTCCAACGCTCTCCCTGTCAAAAGATTGGCGAGGCATGACGTGTACTCACTACGCTGCCATCCCGCGCAAACGGCATGGAGTTCGAAGCGGTGTAGGTAGGAATCAATACGATCAACCTTATCATTAAAGGTTGGCAATTTAGGCTTCGTTTTATTATTGGAAGTAACTTCCGGAGCCCCGGTAGGTTGGGCTTGCTTCGCTTCTAACTGTTTCAAAGCGAGCTCGTACTCTCTTTGAGCCTGTTTTTCCGCGCGTTCCGCGGCTCTATCTTCTCGTTCCGCAGCTTTTTCTTCTCGTAATCTCTCCGCGGCCTTTTCTTCTCGTTCTTCTTTCAGTTTCTGGTCTACCCAAGAAGCACGCTGAGCTTCCGGTATGCCAAATGATTGGGCTAGTTCCAAATATTTCTGTAGTTCGACCATGATATCGGTCGATAATACGATATAATAATGTCCTAATCGAGGACAGCTCCTGAAAAATCTCCAACTTTATTCTCCCTTGAAGCAATTTATCAATTGCACTCTGCGGGTGCTCGTTCCTGCAGTATGAACGAAATTAACGAAATCAACAACAAACTGTACGTCTTAGTCAACCAAGTAGTGGTTGAGCTATCTCAGCGATCACTTAACTCCACTTATTTCTCCTAATCCTCAAGCAGTCAGTCTACTGCTTCCGTGATTGGTCGTTACTAACGATACCAATGTAATATTCCCAGTGTATTTTCCGTACACTCCTAGCAGCGTTCCCTCTGCTATAAATCGGAATAAATCAATATTCACGATATGAACTTCCTTGGCTATACCAGCCTACAACTCTAATATCCAGATTATCTCTCAACGTGCCCTAGACACGTGATTTATCCCAGGCAATAATATAGCAAGTATGAATACAAAATATAATAATGCAACACTATAATGGAAAAGAATTACATGGAGAGTAAGACGAGACTAACAGAAAGAACAAACGACAACAGACCTGACTAACCTGAAACTATCTACAAAAAGGTAAGAAAAAGAACAGGAGAGACGTCTTCCTAAAATACGAGGAAGATAGAACGCTAACAATCTACACGAATAACAGGTCCCTACAGAACTATTCAAGGCAAAGCGTATCTCCTATCCGTTTTAAACGCCATCTAGATCTGCTAGTCTGGCAAAAAGAGGTATGCTAAGTCTCGATCCCTTCCAACCTCCCGCCTATCTAATCTAACACAAAAGAAAAAAATAATGCCTGTCAAAAGTAGGGGAGCTGGAACGACGAACCCCTCAAACGAAGACAAATACAGATGGTTCACTTAACTGGGCAAAATGGACTGGCTCTTTCCTTTGGTCCACAGCGCTGGTCTTGTCTTTTCCTGATGCTAGCTGTCAGTCCCTCGTAGTGGTCCCAGGATCAATGACGAGAGGACATGCCAGACATGTGGGGGAGAAACAAAAAAAAAAATCAGCAGTATACAAAACTATAAACTACAAAAATTACATAAATAACAGTGGAGTCTTAGAGTGGTAGACCTGCAGCTGTTGACGGGGTCCTCTTCCGATGATAGTAGTGTTCTCTAGATGTCAGAAGGTGACGGGTCCTCTTCAGATGTCAGTGGGGTCCCCTCCAGATGTCACGAGCAGAGTTAGGGTCTTGGGGATGTTACGACTGCACGAGAGGCAGCTAACTCACACTCGGACACAACCACACAAGAAAAGTACTAAATAACTAGAGCGTATATATGTCAGGCCGGTCAGGCCATAGTTTACATAAATATTAATAACAAAACAAAAGACAATAGAGGTATATATTCAAACCAAAAACTCTAATTAATAACTTAACCAATGATATTCATGTAGCTATGGAGGTACTGCAATCAATAGTAAATAGGTATATTATACGAAACTGGATATCAATTTAAAGTGACAGTTGAGTCGCCACTGGCCAGTCGCCAGGCAAACTCTCCATAAATCATATGGGCTTAAATGTTAGGAGAGCCCAGTACGTTCAAAGCCTACAGAAGCACTCTTCGGCTTGTAGGTAATTTAAGCAGTTGCCAAAAGACTATATTTTATGCACAATCACTATTCAATTCATCAACAATGTGCTATATTATTCCAATCATACTATGGCAATAGATCTATCATACAGGACACTCGTGGTCGAGTGCCAGCTGGGGTTTCCTTAGTCTTCCTATGAGGCTGTAGTTCTCTCTCTATCTCCGATCTCTATTATACTTGAATAATTAAGATATATTACCATTGCTCACGCCTACTGGGAGGCGCGAACATCAAAATAGCGCAGCGTGGGCTTTCAAAGGTCAGCCCACTCAGACCTTTCTTTCTAGAGCTCAGTCAGTCCGTTAGCAAGGACTTCTTAGTCTTCAGACCACACAGTTCAGGTACTGGCCAACCGGAGATACTTCACGAAACGATGCTTCTCTCGTCTGTATTCACCAAATCTGAACGTTACACGATGTTATATACTATCTAACTACCCAGCGTGCTAGTCCGCTGGCCCAATTAGTTCAGCTATCTCATAGGTCGAAACCTCCCACCATTTTAATTGTAGTAATACGTCTGCACTATTCTACCAGCCAGTTAACGTGCAAAAACTTGTCTAGTCATACTTAACAATGTCAACTGTCCCCACCTTGTTTCACCCCTACTCCATTACTTATTAATCACGAACATTAAAGCCGACAAGCGTGACTCTAGCAGTTTAACTTTACATTTATTTACTCACCAACTATAATTTGGCGAGGACCGTTCAAGGCCACCAACCAATTTCTCATGGCCCTGGTAAACAACAACAACTCACTCTCAGCGTGAGTTTTAACAATATCCGAATCATGACAACGTTCAGTGGGAGAATTTACTATCTTTTAGTGCATTTCGTGACACTTCAGCCTTTGCGACGACAGCAGTGTATTTCTCCTACTACATAAGCGATAAATTAACACCATAGGTTACTCAGGTCAACACCATTCATCCTCTCCACTGGCACTGCCGTACGACCTCCGCGCACACTTCCCACGGGGTGACATCAGTTGTAGTCATCGGGTCGTTGTCCGAGCTTCTCCAAGGTTAGATGTGTTTGAATCTGAATGACCATCATGTTCTCAGATAATTGATATCAGTGTAATTTGTGTTTTGTTTTCGAAGATGTGATGTCAAGACAACATAGTTTTCACCTAGCAAAAAGACCTTTCTAGGACTGTTAAAGGCAGTGCATTCTAGAACAACACCCATGCTGGACGGGCTTGCAACTTGCAGTTTTACAAGTATTCAACCCAAATATTTGCCAAACTACTTAGCGCAGTGTACATAACCATAAGGTACATTATACGCGGTGTGCCTACTTGGGAAATACTTGCTATGGGGCAAAGGCTGTGGCTGACCTTGAGATTGTCGAGAATTATTTCAGTCGTGTGTTTGCCCTTTTTTTTTTCTTAAGCTCATTAAAATTTCTGTTTAATCTTTGATCAATCCAACGCAATAATTCATTGATATGAACAGTTGCAGTTTGGAGATGAAACAAATACAGACAGTTTCTGAAGTTGTAGTTTTCTTAACAGTTTGACCAATCTGTCAGATACCTGGAGGCATATGGTGAAAGCAGTTAATGTGATTCATTAAAATATGTTCCTTGTACAAGGCTAGTATTGTCTTTGTGAGGGGTAGCTGCAGCACTCAGAATGAGAGAGAGAGAGACAGAGAGAGAATTGAGAGAGAGGAAAGGGGAGGGACTTCAAGAATTCTCTTTTATGGCATTTTCACATAAAAATGCATCTTAATAATAGTTCGTCCATCAGGTATGATGATGACCTTAACAACACCAGAGGAATAAAGAACAGAAATTGTTGAGAATTTCAACACATGGACAATAAAGAGAACTAAAGGACACAGAGGACAGAATGGAAAGACTGTTCTTTCATGACTTATGGCTTCTACTCACGCTAATAAATGCATCTTAAGTCATGCCTAAATGGATGTAATTTCTCGACAATGTCACCTTCTGTATACAAATCCTATACTCCGTATTCACAGCTTTTCTCCCTTCCCCCTTCTCCTCCCATCCTCCCCCACCCCACCCCATTTTCCCCTGTAATTTTTATCTCACTGTTGGTGTCAAAATACCATTGATCAGTGACCACCATCTGATGCACCCACAGCATTCATAGCATTAAAAAAGAACCGAATGTCCTGAGATGACAGAGTGACCGTCTCACCCAACTCGGGGACAAGGACCCTTTGGACGCAGTGTCACTGGCCTAAGGATGGTCTGGTCAATGAGCTACACAAATGATAGGGAAGATAAAGGTCTGTCAATACAGATATGAATCTTAATTACCTCCATCTTCAAAACTCGTCTCATAATTAATGTCGATTAAAAAAATTTTTGATTGATCGAGAAAGTGTGTTGTGTGAATATTGAGAACCACATACATGTACTATGTTCAAAGCTGCACATGTATTATCGTGCCCCCCCCCCTTCTTTCGGTAAAATCGTCCATGATATTTGAAGCAAATGTATGTAGGTTTCAATGGAATTACGATACACTCACTACTGCAGTTGATTTTTACTTACAGGTCACACCTAGCTAGTTAATAATAATGTATAGCATTTATATAGCGCATATCCATTTAAAATGCTCTATGCGCTTTACAGAAACAACATGTCAACCACAGAGCAGAATGGAGCTGCCTGCGAAGCGCTCAACACACTGCACTGCTTCTTTCTCTCTCCCTCCCTGTCTCGCTCACTCTCTCTCTCTCTATCTCAGAGCAAATTGTAACGCAGCCTGTTAGGCGCAGTTCACAACTCACAACAGTTCACAACTCACAGCAGTTCACAACTCACATCAGTTCACACAACACACAACTCAAATAATATTTGAATATTTATTAATAACAATATATATTTAATAATGAATAATAAATTCTGGCGGGGGGGGGGGGGGGTGATATGGATAACTTTTAATCTATTAATTTCAATTTTCAATTTTGCCCGGGCAGTTAAAACGAAATTGATAGTTTGTTGCACTCAGTAATGAATTCATCATGTCAAACCTTATATCACTGCCATTTTTTTTAAGGGAAGATAGTAGTGCATGTTCAGTTTCCGTCACTCTGACCACACAAGTTCCGTGGGAATGTAAAGCTTTAACCTTTGGCCACTGACAGCATGTATCACATAAACTGAATGTCCTCCCACCGGCCTGGGGTCAAAACCAGGTGACAGTGCGGTCTCCAAATGGGTGTTAACCAAACATTGCTTTTTCCACAGCCGTAATCCCCGGAAAAAGGAGAGGAAAAGTTATATTGCCTCGGCCATGTTACAAAACCGCTGGCTTTATCGGGGGTCCATCGTTTAGGCTTCATTGGGCTCGTTTAATGGGGAAAGAAGTCTCGTGTTGATGCAAAGATTTTCTAGACTTTCTTGGTCAGTGGTTTGCCTGAGCCTCCAAATGTAGGTTTGATCGAATGAAACTGTTTCACAATACAGTGGTAACAAGGTAAATGCACTTTACCCACGTTACTTGTCGCTAAAGCAAAACGAATATTTCAACTCCATTCATTGATTGAGTACTGTGACCGCAGTTTCATGCACTGCCCCATTAGCACTTTCATAATAATTATTACAATGTACATCGCGACATACACTTCATTAACACTTCAGTAATTATTATAAAATCCATTGTTGCACTTCATTTCGATTTTCACTCAACTCTTGACATGCAAATTACCGCCTATAAAAATATATGATCTTGTAACTTACGAGTTACTATTACTGCTGTTAGTATTTTCCACAGTCGTATCTTTCAGACAGGTTTTGTTCACAGTGTCTTCCTTCCGGGAGATAAAAAAACCCCACTGAGATGTCAGGCCAGAGTTTTCTGCTATTGTATGACAGTACACAATACAGCCTGCTACTGTCACCCCCACTGTCTTGTGGGTCATCTCGGGAGAGAGGAAGACTAGGGGAAGGTAACCCTGAATACAAATACCACACTGCCTTGTGTGTTGCTATGATAGCAAAGGCTATGGGAGTAAACCCAGACAGAAAATCAGGAGTGGAGACCCGAAGGTGGTTGTCAGGGAGAACTGCATCAAACTGGCTTCCAGCATCTCCTGCAGCCGGACTAGTTCCAAATGTATTGACCTGGTCTCTCCCTTGGGTTTAACTAGAATGGCAGAGAGAGGGGTGGTGCCTCTGGGCAAAGCACCATCTCTTAAAAATAGCCCAGGCAAGGCAGCAAAACGAGGAGGCGTTTGCTCGGGCTTGGCAAGCGTCTGTCTCTCCTCTATAAGCCCACCCATTTCCGATTTGGAGAGGACACTCCAGCCATCCGTTACGGATGGGCACAACACGGGAGGTGGCAGTTACCGGTGATAAGCTCAATCCATTTGGCGTACGGATGAGCGCCAGGGGTCCCCTCTGTCGGTGGGAGCGGCTTTTCAGCTGCATTGATCAACTACCGCCCGCCGTAACCTGGGCAGCCCCAGGCAGTTGGGTGTTGTTCCGCCACGTCAGCCTGCTTCATAAGGTGGTTAGAGCTAGACCAAAAGTCAAAAAGCTGACGTAAAGTGTGCACCTGGCAAAAACAGAAAAATACTAAAACTTGGTACCTGGAACGTCAGAACAATGCGCCCAGGCTTGCAACAGCAAGATCTCACTGATATTGACTCCATCAGGAAATCCCAAATTATTGATCGAGAACTTCAGCTACTAAACATCGACATCGCTGCCCTTCAAGAAACTCGACTTCCCGACTCCGGGTCAGTCAAAGAAGAAAACTACACCTTCTTCTGGCAGGGCCTTAGCAGCGAACAGCCGAGAATCCACGGCGTGGGCTTCGCCGTAAAAAACTCCCTTATCAATTCGATCGCAACTCCAATTGGAGTGTCAGAACGCATCATGACACTCAGACTGAACACCCGGTCTGGTTTTACCAACATTATCTGTGTCTATGCCCCAACACTTACCTCCTCTGACGAAACCAAAGACATTTTCTACGAGGCATTGCAGAGGACTCTCCACAACATCCCTCTCACCGAAGGCCTGCTAATTCTGGGTGACTTTAACGCTCGAGTGGGAGCAGATCACTCCGCATGGCCAAAGTGCATTGGGCACTTCGGCATTGGCAACATCAACGAAAACGGGCAGCGCCTTCTGGAGCTATGCTCCGTAAACTCATTATGTGTTACAAACACGTACTTTGACCTTAAGAGATGCCAAAGAACATCATGGCGCCATCCCAGGTCTGGCCATTGGCATCAATTAGATCTTATTCTCTCAAGGAGGAAGAGTTTGGGCTGTATAAAAATAACTCGTTCCCTCCACAGTGCTGACTGTGACACCGACCATGCACTGGTAGTCAGCAAAATCAAAATTTCGGCCAAGAAAATATACAGATCAAAAGCCCCTTCAATCCCTAAGATCAATGTAACAGCAATCAGAGATGAATCAAATAGAAAGTCATTTGAAAAGTTATTTGCTGAAAGCATGGATAATGTCAGCCAATGTGACTCGGTAGATGAAACATGGAACACTCTCAGTTCAAAAATTCATGACTGTGCCATCAAGTCTTTTGGACAGCATGAAGTTTCAAACAACGACTGGGTAGCCCAGAACAGCGAAATTCTCCTACCTCTCATTGAGCAAAAGAAATCTGCTTTCAATGAGTATAACAAAAATTGCAATCAGAGTACAAAAACTTGTTTGAAAAATGCAAAAGCTAAACTTCAGCTGGAGGTAAGACGTTGCGCCAACAAATACTGGACAGACTTGTGTAACAGCATACAAGAGGCAAATGAAAAGGGAGATATGAAAACCGCCTTTAGTCAGATGAAAGTAGCTCTTGGGCCAATCATCACCAAAAGCGCCCCACTTAAGTCTGTAAATGGTGAACCCATCACAGATAAAAATGAACAACTGAATAGGTGGGTAGAGCATTACTCTCTGTTGTATTCAACTGAGAAAAATATTCCACCAGATTTTGAGGAACACCTCCAAAAACTGCCAATAATGGCCGAACTTGACGCTGAACCTTCCTTAGTCGAGCTTTCCAACGCAATCGACCACCTGTCTGCTGGAAAAGCCACAGGAAGTGACAACATTCCTGCAGAGGTATTAAAAGACCTAAAAGGCCCACTATTACCACACCTGTATAATCTGTTACTGCAGTGTTGGAAAGAAGGCGTGATACCATATGATATGAGAGACGCCAAAATTGTCACACTTTACAAGAACAAAGGAGACAAAGGCGACTGCAACAACTATCGAGGCATATCCCTCCTCAGCATTACTGGAAAGGCTTTTGCTCGCGTCATCCTCTGCCGCCTTCAACAACTGGCGGAAAAAGTCTTACCAGAAACACAATGTGGCTTTCGAAGCAAACGATCAACTATTGACATGATATTTGCACTTCGGCAAATCCAAGAAAAATGTAAAGAACAAAACAGGCCGCTTATAACATGCTTTGTGGACCTAACAAAGGCTTTCGACACCGTAAGCCGATCTGGCCTGTATGCAGTCCTTAAATCCATAGGCTGTCCACCAACATTGCTAAAACTTATTGCATCCTTCCACACTGACATGAGGGCATGTGTCAACTTTGAAGGCTGCACATCCAATTCATTTGCTGTAAACAGCGGTGTGAAGCAGGGATGTGTTCTTGCTCCTACCTTATTTGGTATATATTTTGCAGCCCTACTCAAGAATGCCTTTGGTCAATGTTCAGGTGGAGTACTTATTAACACCAGAGTGGACGGCTCCATTTTTAATGTTGCCAGACTAAAAGCAAAATCTCGTACAGAGCATATTATGTTACAAGAGCTCCTCTTCGCAGATGATGCTGCAATCGTGGCCCACGATGAAACCACGCTCCAGGCTCTCATCAATAGCCTTGCCAAAGCCTGTGACAAATTCATGCTAAGGATCAGTGTCTCAAAAACTGTAGTTTTGACACAAGGCTTGAGAAACCCCAACCCAATCATGCTGAATGGCTCTCCTCTGGAGCAAGTGGGAAAATTCTGCTACCTAGGCTCAACCATCAGTGGTAGCACAGACATAACAACTGAAATAAATGCCAGAATAGGAAAGGCGGCCACAGCTTTTGGCAAACTCTCAAAAAGGGTGTGGAACAATAGCAAGCTGACCATCAAAACAAAGGTACTCGTGTACCAAACTTGCGTCCTAAGCACCCTGCTGTATGGCTCAGAGACATGGACCACCTACTCCAAACATGAAAGATCCCTCAACTCCTTCCACCTGCGCTGCCTACGCAAAATTCTCAAGATCAAGTGGCAAGACAGGATCTCAAATATCGAAGTTCTGAGCCGAGCCAACATTCCATCAACTCAGGCTCTCCTAGGCAAAAAAAGACTGCGGTGGCTTGGACATCTCCACCGTATGGAAAATGATCGCATCCCCAGACAAATTCTCTACGGGGAACTTGCTACTGGCAACCGACCCAGAGGTAGGCCACATCTGCGATTCAAAGACACTTGCAAGGTCACGATGAAAGCATTCAACATCGACCCCAATGAATGGGAGAACCTTGCAAATGATCGAAGCAGATGGAGACAAAAATTGCGCAGTGGCACGCTCGCAATAGACTTCAAGGCAAAAGAAACATACCTGACAAAACGACAGAGGCGGAATGAAAACACTCGCCAAAGTGAACCCAAAAGACTGACCTGCAATCACTGCCATCGCACTCTCGGGTCAAACATTGGTAGAATAAGCCACGAGAGAAGCTGTCAGTCAAAGTGAAAGTGAATATTCTAGCTGCTAAGACCGTCTGTAAAGACGCTAAAGGCCATATACTGAGATGTCACCTAAGAGTTAATCTCGATCGTCTTTTTTGTATAGTTTTTTTTTTATAGCTTGGAAGTCTTAGACTTCATTGTTTTGTGGTGCTGGAAAAATATCTTCCCATGAGGCATCCTTCTTCACAATTCATTAGACAAAGTGACATTAAGCAATATTGAACTTAAGTGCAATGTATTTTGTACGGTTCTTAAGTTGAAACAGTCGAAGTTTTTAGTTGTATAAATGTCCATGACGGAACCTCGAAGCCCGGTACTTTTTCTTTTAGGGTCATGGTCAAACACCATGGGACAGTGTTTCCGACAAAGGTGTCGAGAAAATAAAACTATACCCGTCCACCCTGATCCGGTGCAGATGAAAGGTAACGGACATTCAGTAATCCTTGACTTCTCTTTGTTCTATCTATTTTATGCGATCTGACAGGTTTAACGGAGGCAAGTCCCTGTGCAACAATGGGTGACGCAGTTCCTACTTTATACTGTTCATGTATTCGGGCGTTGTCGGCAAATCTATTGATAGAAGTCCTTAGACTGCTTGGGGTGTAACTTAAGCTGGCCATTGTTAGACCGCGGGAAATGTAATTTAGGTTTTACTGCCTTAATGACGTTTGATTTAGATTCTTATCTGGCAAAGTTGGAGTGTTTAAAAATAAATGAGCTGTGTAAATATAGCGCGGGGTCCAGCTGGTACCTGGTGTGTCAATATGGAGACAGCACGGACAGTGGACTAAGGGTGTGAAGTAGGTGATTAAAAGGTGGGGCAGGCAGTGTAAATGACCTAAGGACATTGTTTTGGGAGCAGGTACATGCAAGGTCTATAAGCTTTGGAAATTCCAAAGATTAATTTTATCTTCTTTGTTTCTTAATACCAAATAATACCGTATGTATTTGTTGTTGTTGTGATTATTATCACCATCAGCCTGTATGTTTTCCCGAGACGGAAGACTTCACGTACAACATTGGAACACTCATATATCCTACATATTCACATATTGTTTCTTTGTTTGGGAATGTAAGTGGATTAAGAAGATTAGCCGTAAGAACAGATGGCCTACAATCCATTGATAAAATATCAGTTACTCTTCAAATTATCCCAGTATAAAAGGACTACGTGTATCCACCTCAGAAATCCAATTGTATCAGACCCCTTGCCCCCCCCCCCACACACACACACTCAAACACACACAATACAAAATACTTTGAGTTATTTAATATATGTGTGCAGTCATGCGGCAGAAACGGCGCAATCTTAACAGCCCAAAAAAAAAAAAAAAGCGTTGGCCTAAAAGTAATAATTATATAAACGGCTTAAAAACATTCCTTCCTACCTACCTACCTACCTGCCTTCCTACCTACCTGCCTACCTGCCTTCCTACCTACCTGCCTACCTGCCTTCCTACCTACCTGCCTACCTACCCTCCTACCTACCTGCCTTCCTACCTACCTGCCTGACTACCTACCTTCCTACCTACCTACCTACCTGCCTTCCTACCTACCTGCCTACCTGCCTTCCTACCTACCTGCCTACCTGCCTTCCTACCTACCTGCCTACCTGCCTTCCTACCTACCTGCCTACCTACATCCCTGCCTACCTACCTACCTGCCTACCTGCCTTCCTACCTACCTGCCTACCTGCCTTCCTACCTACCTGCCTACCTGCCTTCCTACCTACCTGCCTACCTGCCTACCTACCTGCCTTCCTACCTGCCTTCCTACCTACCTGCCTACCTGCCTTCCTACCTACCTGCCTACCTGCCTTCCTACCTACCTGCCTACCTGCCTTCCTACCTACCTGCCTACCTGCCTTCCTACCTACCTACCTTCCTACCTACCTACCTACCTGCCTTCCTACTTACCTACCTACCTTCCTACCTACCTACCTACCTTCCTACCTACCTACCTACCTACCTACCTTCCTGCCTACATCCCTGCCTACCTATCTACCTACCTGCATACCTACCTACTTGCCTACGTACCTACCTACCTACCTTCCTACCTACCTACCTACCTACCTACCTTCCTACCTACATCCCTGCCTACCTACCTACCTACCTGCATACCTACCTACTTGCCTACGTACCTACCTACCTACCTACCTACCTACTTGCCTACCTACCTACCTACCTACCTACCTACCTGCCTACCTACCTACGTACCTACCTACATTACTACCCACCTACTTACCTACCTACCTACTTAACTACCTATCTACCCAAGTATCCGTCTTTCCTTCCGTCTGTCCATCTGTCTGTCTGTCTGTCTGTCCGTTTGACTGTCTGTCTATCTGTCTGTCCGTTTGTCTGTCTGTATGTCTGTCTGAGTGTTTAATTATCGGACAACCAAGTTGTCTATTTCAAACCAATACTGCATTGTCTGCCTTATCCTTTCCTTAAAAAATTTCAGAATCGATCAGGCTGTTTAACTCGGGTTGAATCTGCAGCTTTTACGGACTGGACCCTGTCGTCACAATCAGAAACTCCACAAATATAAGTTTATCCTTTTGAGGTTTTCCGTCATCATTATTTTTGAAACGCCCTCCCCTTATGTATGCAAAACTCCTGGCGTATGCTTTTCTTCACTGCAACAATATTATACGTGTACGTGACGATACACATGTTGGTTCTATTAACATCTCAGTAACCAGAGATAGGGTCCCTAAGGCCGTAGAATGTATGATAGGGTCCAGTATAGCCTCTGAGTGTCAATGTATGTGATGTCTGAATAATGTGATTGATGAGCATATCATAAGATCAGTCAAATAGCTTTCCGTTTTCTGTCCTTCTTCTGTTGTTTTCATCAGAAAATACCCTATGTTGACTCATGGATGGCATATTGTTAGTTAGAGAATGGAGGGCATTTTGAATGCTAAATATGCGAAAACTTCTTAGGCGTGTTCCAGAGAGAGCTGTTGAATGAAAGGGGTGATGGGAACGCTAATTCATCATGAGAATATCATATCCTACATTTAAATAAAACAAAAATTGAAGTCTCTATTCCCCCCCCCCCCCCCCACAGGAACAAAGAGCTCAAAAGTGTCCTGCCCGAATGCGTGTTTTTCACGAGTTTTTCCCGTCCTCAACCCAGAAGATTAATGACGTCAATTCCCTAACAAACTTACATAACGAAACTTCCCTAACACAGCAACGAAACAGGAACCTGCTACTTACAGGGATATTTATCAGCCTCAGGCAAGCACGATTATGTTCATCTTTTAAGCCAGTCTGAACTTAATGTCACGATCCGCGGTTATCTAGTGCATGTTTAACATCAGGTTTTGAATAAGTGAGAATAACAGCATGCAGTAAACATCAATTGGAGATTAAAATTACCTTTCCTAAACGGCATGGTCTTAAGCCTAACTTCTCAGAATAAGATAGAGTTACCAGTAAAATTGGACGGACCCCGCCATTATCCAAGTAGACAATGGTTGCCTGGTCAGTCGTGATGATGTCATCCAGGGAAATGTTCACTGATCCCTGGTGTTCGATTCGTCTACCTCAAGACCCCTTTATTGTTACAGCCCACAATTATAGATCACGGACACATTTCACAGACCTACGAGTTTTGTTTCCAAGCCGTTCTCACACAAATTTATTCTGCAAAAAGTCCAATAACTCTTGGCACCTGAAACAATAAAAATGATAAAAATAAATTCAGTTGCACTTGATGTGAAGTTGTTTTTGCTTTTCAACTCAATATTTCACGGTCATGGATTTTGGGCGTGAAGGAAACCTTGAAAGCATAAATCCCATCTTCCTAAGCCTCTCAGCTCGCTGCTCATGACCAGCTCTTTCTCGCCACGACACCCCTGACGATTCCAACGGACGGATGAAGAAGAAGAAGAAGAAAAAGAAGTAGCCCAGTAATTCGACCCACACCATTCATTCTTCCGCATTATTTCTATATTTATCAGTTGTGTATTATTGCGATATCGTGAGCCTAAAATCAATTGTACATTATTCCTTTTGAGTACGGCATTCACCAAAACCCACAAAATATACAACATAGAAAATATCCCCTCCATTCTAAACCATGCATAAAATTACTGCCAAGATCCGCCTGTGGTTATTATATGCTCTGTAGAAATCAGTAGCCCGGGTGAGAAAAATATTTTGACATTAAAAAAATGCACAATAGCGTTGACACGGTAATCCCTGCAGTGTGTGCCGCCAACACGTCCACGCCGAGATTACAGGAAAATGAGAGAACTCTTACTGACACACGACACCTCATCTCGTTCTCTCTTTAGGCCCGGGCAGAGAGGAGAGAAATTTCTATCCTCCCTGGGCCCGGGTAAAACTGCATACGCTACAGAAATCTCACCCCGAATTAAGACCTGTCTATGAGCCATGTTTTAAATTAACGTAGCTTTTTGCTGACAAGCCGGAGTTAAAAGGTTTTCAAGCTTGTTAGCTCCTGTGGCGTCTAAAACCACAACTATTTCAGAAGTTCTTGTGCCTTTGTTCTCTGAGAGAAATAAAGCAATTCTGGTTGACGGCTCCAACAAGTTGTTATTGACGAAGGTACCGTGTCAAGAGCGGATTTAATTCATAAGAGTAAATTTTTGCGAGAGCAGTAAGTAATTTTTAGAAACGTAATTATTGTACGAGCCAGCATAACTTGGCCTTGAGCTGGTCTCGTAAACAATGTGTTTTGAACAGTTTTTTCCCTGATAGATAGACAGAAGGTGGGGAAGGATAGAGGGACAGCGTAGGTGTGCATGACTGAGCACTTGTTGTATCTCGTGTTTTGAACTAGGGGTAGTAAAGAGGGAAGGGGTGAGTAGGAATTAAATGTTATTGAGACGTCTGTTGACGTACAGAAAAACCGTGATCCAGAGTAAAAGCTCGGGGTTTTGAACATGTTAAGAATTTATTGCTATAAAATTTATATTATATTGTATTGAAGTAATTCGACCTTTGATGTCGACCCAAGGTCGTTGCGTAGGGCTGTTACTTAAAATAACTCAGTTCGGCAGCTGAGCTAGAAGTGGTTGCACCAATCACAATCCAGGAATTAGACGGTAAGCTGCAGATGCAGTCCAGTATTTAAGGCCATACAGAACTTAGTTCTGGGCCACATGTAGAAAATCCATTTACGAGGTGGACGGCGATAGTCCTCAGCCAGATGAGGGACATGGAGACGCAGTTGAGCAGTCCATTGTGAGGGGCCTGATTTAAAGCTCCAGAGCCTAAGCTACTTGGTTTGATATAAACCCACAGCGTTTACATCCAGCGCTCTCACTCCCAGTGAGGGCCGCATGGTGAGAATCTATACTAATTTGTAATGATGAAAGTGAACCGTTCTACTTACTTTTGAAGACAGTTTCAGAGCTACCGCCAGACAACGCATGGTTGTACAAGCATTCTCCATGGCGTGTCTAGAGGAAATGTCCACATCATAACATGTCTCATTGAATTAATAGAATTTAAACTGTTAAATCTGTCGCCACGTGCGCGGATTCTATTTGCCATATAACTCATATGACCTGCAAGTAGTTAGATTGAATTCGTTAGTCTTTATAAAAGCTGTAGTTCCATTAGTTAGATTCAGTTGCCTTTGAATTGATATATATATTTATAATTATATTTGTTACATTAATTCCTGTAATTAAACTGCTCTATAGTTCTGCTAAAATTGAAAGCAATTGATTTATTTAGTTTCTAGAGTGCAAGTATTTATTTTTGTGTGTTCGTCGATTGTGGGAGCGGACCTCGAAAGAGTGTCAGTCGAAATATCCCCATGTAACCCACATCGCGACATACCGGTAGTTAAAGTTTTCATGAAAAGAACTAAATTATACAATTTCTGCTCTTGTATGCAGATCAAGGACCGAAACACTTGTTTCATCTTCTTCTACTTCAGAATTGTCAACCTGATATAAATACTTCAACACTCAGATTACTATATATAGACGGCGTGAACTGGAAATCCTCCAACTTTACGAAAAGCTGCAAAATTTCAATTTTGTCACAAAATCCCTTGCCCAATTAATAAGATCTAACGGCTTGTTGTGGAAAAATATATGAAAAACAATCATAATTATGTTAACTTGTTTTGTAAACTGTCTAAAAATATCGAACTAGTGTTGTGATTTCTTAAATACTGCCCTGGTAAATTGGATTCAGGCTGATTAGCAGGATTATCATGAAAATGTGTGAAATGTCCAATCTGGTCCATTGACAGTTCTAACACAATGATAGGGCCATTTCCCCAGTGGCTTTACTGAGAAACGAACATATAAATGTGACAATAAAGCGAGGGAATTCGGAAGCCAAGGTATTTTGATTATATTATGGCTTGTGGGACTTTAAAAAATCTGAAAGTGGAAATATTTCAACACTGCCACTGTTGACAAACATCGATTATCAGACATGTTCATTCTGTCGATGGAAGACCGAAAGACAGGATGCAGGAGGAGGGAGGGAGGAGGTGAGGTGCGGGGATGATTTGGGGGGGGGGGGGAGGATAGCATGTGTTTAAGCATGTGCCAGATCTTACCTTTAGGGTAGCCACACAAAGGCCACCGAATTCGGTCACCGAGCCACTAGGCGCTTTAGGTGAGAAGAATGGCACTATATAATTTCAACAACTGCACACAGAGCCCACCTAGATTCGGTCCGTTTATGTAGTGCAATTCTTCTCACCTAAAGCGCCTAGTGGCTCGGTGACCGAATTCGGTGGCCTTTGTGTGGCTACCCTTAGGGAAGTGTACAGTGGACATACATTGTCTTCTTTTTCTTTTCTTCTTCCCTTTCCTTCTCCTGTCACCTTTATTCACTTCTCTCCATCTCACCTTTCTTCTCTGTTCGTTGACCCACCAATGACGTACTGACATGTATACTCCAGGCCGTCAGCTGTCACAGATGGTGACGTAGGTCCATTGGCAGGAAAATACAATCCAGACACGTTAAGTAAATTGCCTTGAATAAGCACCCTTTACCTGCTCTCGTTTTCCCGTTACATTGCCTTAGGCATGGGTAAAACCTACCTAGCACCTCCTTCTCAACAAGATTTCCCATTCACCCATACAAGGCAGGGTTGATATGCAGTGGCTATTGTCAGAAAGTCCGTGAAAACAGCTTGTACTCAATGGCTAAGAAACACAAAGGGTGCAAGAGAACAAAGGAAACAGACGGATTAGTCGTCACCCCTGTCTTTTCAAGCATTCTTCTCCCCATATAAACAACCTGCCAAAAAGGCTCACGCATGGCATTTTTTCTGTAGTTTTTCTTCATACAAGAATTCAGTTTCCCGGCTGTTTTACATTGAGATGTATGCACAGTATCCCACTGTGAATAGCTGCCGGTTGGATATAAGGGACTAGGGTCAAAACTGGATTTACAGCACGCCTTAGGAAATCGAAGATTAAGAAAGAATAAAGAAAATGTTTTTGCAGTATTATTCAGATTTTCGAAAAGAAAGATAAAAGACCGAAAGAATGAGAGAGGCACACATGTGCAACACACATGCGCACACACATACACACGTATATACACACACAGATGAGTATCTTTAACAAAATAATGATGTATGGGATATAGATATAATCTGTCTATCTGTCTGTCCATCACCCAACCATCTGTCTGTCTTCCTGCCTTCTGCCTGTCTATCTGCCCTCCTGCCTGTTTATCTGTCTATCTATCTATCGGCCTGTCTGTCTGTCTGTGTGTCTGAGTGTACCAATACTTTTTTGCGTTACATTGTCTGTGCCAAGTAGCCACCCCGTCCTTCAAGACAAACATCTCACCATTACAAAAACAACCTCTCATTATACTGACTAATTCTAATACACATGTGCAATTCGTTGACAACAAAGCCTGGTCTATAGAGACAAGTGGGCTCCAGAGAAAGACTATTCATGTAACCACAACGTTCCGTTCCATCATTTTACACCGCCCAATGATAAACACCTCTGTTCTCGAGTCGTTAACGGCTTAGTTAATTCCGTGCAGAGGAAACTACTGTTATACAATTTAGACAACTAAGGTGACATCTCACCCTGCGGAGGAGCTGGAATTTAATTCACGTGTTGGAACAAGCTTTGTAACAAAACTTGAGTCTCATAGTCACATAGCTGTCTGCTAAGCCACTTGTTTCACAGTGCATAATATTAACTCTAACAGCAAGTTTATTTTTTTGTTCTCCTTGTTCTTACTTGTACATCTGTTTCATATATATATATATGAACGTTATTACAACTTAATGTCTACCGCCCTCCTCCAGCAACTAGGACCATGCTTGAATAGAGTGAAACAAAACTAAAACAGAAGTTTAATTAGAATCGCTTTCTCCGACTCTTTAAATCTTGCCTTAGCCGGGAATATGTAACGGCCTGAATATGTATAGTGTTTATAAGGGCCGTCAGTTCTGAAATACTGCCTGGAATACAAAGCTTGCTTCTCAATTTTCACGACAGTAGACCTATGGTGAAGATTAATCAATAGCAACTGGCACAAACAACAACAACAACAACAATAACTACAACAACAACAACAGCACCGATTGCAGTTAAAAAACATGTATCGGCCGTATCGCATGACTTTTGGGTTCTTACACAAGAAAACGACTGCAGAAAAGCCTAACAAATTTTATCCCGTGAAAACGGCAAGACATCGATACTTCTCTTTCATTTCAGTGGTGAGGAAAGTATGAAACTGTGAAACTGAAGATGAAAGGGCGCTAGTATCCGGTTGTCGGCTGAAGTACACAGAGTATACCTATAGTTCTTCCTACAATCAGACATCTCCCGTGGATACCTGTCCAGTCACTGACTCCGGATCTTCAGGTTCTAATAAACACTGTATTGATCGAAACCAGGCAGGGATCTTCCCACACGGAAGTCTTTTGATTCATCTTTCTAAAAGCCCTTCTTCGTGAACTTTCTTTTTTCTTGAGTTTATTGACGTTCTAATTGACAAAACTTTATTGAGTCTATTTTGAAACGAAACATCTTTCCTTGATAGCTCAATGAAATCTGCAGATCGCATAATATTGTACTCATATGTTTGCAGTAATGAAGATTGATCAAGTAAGTGTTCAAAGCCAGACGTTTGAGAATCCTAGCCTGAGAACTACAATAAAGCAGTTGCATAGTCATCACTCTTTACCATGTTATTTGGCTGAGAAGACAAGTTTTATTTCCCCAAATAAAGATAAATATTAATCTGAACACTTATACCTGAACTGAAACAAGGCTTTCATGTGTCCTAGCAGTACCTACATGTATATAATAATTTTTTTAATATTTTTTTTTTGTGTTTGCATTTTGTATACTTCTCCGATCCCATCTGGGAAATTTGCCTTAGTGTCACTGCAGCCCAGTTACGACTGGAGCAGACACGTCGTCGCCACAGTGTCGGCGTTTTTTTTTTAGGTTTTTTTTTGGGGGGGGGGGAAGGGGAAGGAGTGGTGGGAATTTTTTTATTTAATTTTGCCCGGGCAGCGGCCTGTTCGGCCTGCTTTGCTCAATTTCCAACTGCCAAGGTATCTTTAACGTGGGCAACATACACACAGGCCCTCTGAGTTTTCCGTTATCATCCGAGAAGACTTTGTGCTCGACTCCACCTTTTCAACAAGGTGCAATGTATTCTCAGACTTCGTAGCACTGCGTAAATAAATTTGAAATGCTTGTGATAAAATCTCGTGAAAAGGGAAAAAAAAAAACTTCCAAAAGAATGATAATTAAATATGCTACAACAGATTGAGTTAGGCTGTAATATGCACCTAGAAACACTGAAATTAGAACAAAAACAACAATGTGTCCCCGTGGGTCATGTAAAACCTTCCAGTCTAGATGCCTGCCCGGCATAATTACAATGGAGCACTTTTTATCCTACCCAGCGCAAGAAAAATTGCACAAAATCCATGCAGCAGCTTTCTTGCCAATGTAACTGGACTTAACACTGGCAAATAACCGATAATCAATTATTATTCATATTGCTCTAGAAATAAATCAGATGAAATATCATTGTCTTGGCCGTAGAGTAATAGAGGCTGAATAATTATAATTTAACAAGAGTGTCCTGCCTTTCGAGGTAAACAAACAAATTATCCTGCAGATGAAACTGAAGATATAATGAGTACATGCCGTGGCAGGGCTCCTATTCTCCATACGGCGTAACTGAAATGTTAGCCTGGTAAGCACCTATGCAAAAAAGAAACAACAAACAACTGCATGATTCATAAGAAGAACAGGACTCAATGTTTGCTGCTCATGCTGCAGTTAGAGATGACTCAGCATCGGCCTGGAAGACAGATGGCGGAGAGGGAAAAAAAACACAATATTACTGAGAGAAGTGAAGAAAAAAATATGAGAAGTGTATCAAATTAATATACATATATTGCCTAGAAGCTAGATCACCGGGGTTTGGGTAAGTTGCTTCAACATAGAGCGCATCATGATTGTATAGTATTAACGAAACAGAGATAGGTGGGTTTTTTTTTTCCTTTAAGCTAAAGATAAGACACGAAGGATTATTTACTGCAACTGTCAGCAGTACTCAGTGGTTTTCAACCTTTTCGCCTTTTCCAGTAGTCTCTGTTATGAGTGGCCAGAGTTAATCCAGAAATTTATCAGAGTTTTTAAACCTTTATAAAACATTGGTGGTTTTGCGAAAAGGACGAAGGTTTGAGAATGATAGAGGAAATGGAGAGAGGGTAGTAAGAAACGCGGTTTGCCACCGCATCAGCTCCTTTTCTTAGCACTTCTTTTCTTCCTTTCTCATGCTGATTTTTCACATTGGCTTCTCTCTCTCTCCCCCTCTCTCTCTCTGTCTTTTTTTCTCTCTCTCTCTCTCTCTCTCTTTCTCTCTCTCCGCCTCTCTTTTTTTTTCTCTGTCTTTCTCTCTCTCTCTCCCTCTCTCTCTGTCTTTCTCTCTCTCCCCCTCTCTTCTCAGTATCACTTTTTTATTTCCACATTACAGGCTGAAAGAAATTTTGTCATGGCCGATGTTGAATATGAGAATAAAAGTTAAGGTACCCGCATGCAAAGGGTACTTAATTAAAAGCAGTAGAAAATTTGATGAGAAATGCCTTGTAATAACTGGCATCTTAAAATGATCCCACAAATTAGACCTCTTGGGATGGATACGTAACTAAATACTACTGAAATTCTTCATTTGATCAAATACACATACACACATTCACCCCCACACCCAAATACACATACGCACACTCCCAAATAAACACATACATGAACACACACACACTTAGATTCCTTTTTATGGCTACATGACTTCTGGGCGCCAGCTTTATAGTAGAGAGTATCACTGGCTCTCAGACTCTCGCTTCTTGTTTCCCTACATATTATGAATGAACTCTACCTTGGCTGACACCCATACAGGTAGACAGCTGGATTAGTGGAGAGATGGGAAACATTAATCCTCATCTGTCTATATTTAGAGTATAGACTAAGAAGATCGGCCTGTCATAAATCATAATATTGATGTGGTGCGTCTTTTAATTGGTTGTTTGGAAAGTAGTATGATTTCAAGGACAGCTGTACTAATGGCGATCTAGGAATGAAGCTGGTAATAATGGGAAAGAAGGGGAGATTGAAGCAAATGACAAATGTTAACCTGAACAGAGCAAAAGTCAAACTGAAAAAGCAGGAAAGTCTTGCGGTTCGTCGCGTATTTCTCATAATATTGTTGTACGTGCATTTTTGCCTTTTCAAGAAAATGGGATTTGAAGTTTGGTTGGCAAAAGGAGTAAAACGCATCAAACATTACGCCACATACAGATCTCGAAAAGGTTTTAACCGGTTGAAATGACACTTATACATAATGAAATTAGGTGTGAGAGAACCACTTTCATGACACAACCTCAAAATAGGCAATTGTCGCGTACAACAATCTGGCAAACAGACTCTACCCCTCGTATAATCCTGACTCAACTAAAGTATAGCCTTCAGAGGTCACAATAACCATGGAAGCTATGGTTAACTTATAATTTGAATGACTGGCGTTAAGTGAAGTGTTATTGTCGAATTATCGGTCAGCTTATGTAAGACATACATCAGAAGACAACAGATTGAAGTTGTAAAGTAAGGTCCGTTGGCACCAGTCATTTTCATCGGCCAACTAGCTGGATGGTGGCATCAGGACAGTGAGATTCACTGAGATCCAACTAGTTGGATGGTGGCATCAGGACAGTGAGATTCACTGAGATCCAACTAGCTGGATGGTGGCGTCAGGACAGTGAGATTCAATGAGATCCAACTAGTTGGATGGTGGCATCAGGACAGTGAGATTCACTGAGATCCAACTAGTTGAGTGGTGGCGTCAGGACAGTGAGATTCACTGAGATCCAACTAGTTGAGTGGTGGCGTCAGGACAGTGAGATTCACTGAGATCCAACTAGTTGAGTGGTGGCGTCAGGACAGTGAGATTCACTGAGATCCAACTAGTTGGGTGGTGGCGTCAGGACAGTGAGATTCACTGAGATTCAACTAGTTGAGAGGTTTCAACCAGACTTATCGTCGTGACGTCATCGCCCAACTAGTTGGACGATCAAAATCATCTAGTGCACGCCGGGCCTAAATATTTTCTCTGGTTGTTTCACGTTAACCATAATATTATGAAAGTCTTTACGTTCATAATAATTCACCAACGCCCGATCTTTGCCCTTTCTTTGTCCTTCCACTCAAGACCTTGCCAGCTGACAACACTTCAAAACAATGCCCTTTCATTCATAACCGTCTCGGCCCACTTTCAAGTGGTTAATCATTATCACTATCAGACACAAAGAAAGCTCAGTGAAGTAATTAAACAGTTACAAATTCCCTTTAAAAATAGAATATGCCTCATGATATTCTAAATGATTGTTTTCCTATTTGCAAAGTGAGCACTTAGAAACTCTCGAGTAGGCCTAGACGAGAAGAAAGAGAACTTACAAAAGTACACTGACCCTTGTTGCTAAATTTACATTTAGCTTTAAAAAGAATCCTTTATATGATTTGACCCTTTGTGTCTCATGTATTTTGACTGAAAAGGAATTTTTTTCGAGTGGTATTTGCCATATTATTGTATGCCACTCTTTGCCAATTTTGAGGTTTTGTCATGAAAGTGGTTCTCTCACTCCCAATAGTAATTTCATTATTTACCAGTGTCATTCCAATCGGTTAAAAACTTTTCAAGATAATGTGTTTGTGACGTAATGTTTTATGCATTTTAGCCATTTTGCCTACCAAACTTTAATCCTCATTTTCTCGGAAAGGCAAAAACGCACACACAACTATATGGGAAATACTCAACGATTTGTAAGTTCAAAAATATGTTTAATTTTGTTCCGCTCGCAAATGCAATGAACAGCGCTTATTATACAATTAAGAAGACTCTCTGTAGGCCTACCGTGGGAAAAGTTGTTTTAACGAGAACATGAAGAGCCTTCAATTTACAGATCAGACGGTGTTCAACTGCAATTTTCAGCCCAGCCTTTCATTTTTGTGCACTTGAATGGAGAGAGCATGATTGTACACCTTTTGCAAATCCTTTTCTTTTTCTTGCCTAATAAATTACGTGTGCGACCTTAGGGCTTGCTAACTTCCCAGGCATTTAATTTGATAAACGGGTCAAGTACATTCTGAAAATAAACGTAAACACAGACGAGGTTATTGTGCTCCTCGAAAACTGAAAGTTTAACAACAGAGGAAGCTAATTGGTTCGTCGGGGTTTTCCAAGTTCACCAGAGTGTGTTGGTCAAAAAAAAGAAAACCACATTCATAATGGTACACCAATATACACGAAACTGGCGCAGTTTCGTTCCATAATAGTGTTTGGAAGTATCTCATTTTGTGTCAAGTGACATTTTTTCAGCTGTATTATATAAAGGCAGTGGCTACGGTTACGGCAGCCGGTGAACACAACTCATCATTTTTCTTTGTCCAGATTTACTCCAGTTAGTACAGCAGCGCTTCCTGTCTTTGCTTTTTCTATTGGGGTATGAGCGTGATCTGCCGTAAACGTAGCTACTGCCCTATATAAACGTCTAATTTAATTTTGTTTAAACTTTAAACAAGATTAAATTAGACGTTTAATTAAAGTTCAGACGTTAAATTATAGAGCTATGTAAGAGAAGAATGAAAACTGGTTAATTTTCTTTTGAGATGAAGTGATTACAAAAAAAAAAAAAAAAAGCTATCACTATTAAGAGAAATAAGGTTTAAAAAAATGAACCCAAATGAAAACACTCTTTATCATCACACTCATCAACTGCGTTTGTCACACTTCAAAATAAGAACATCCGATGTAAGGACTGGGGATCCAGTTCTGAACATCATGTAGTCATCAATCAATTAAAAAAAAAAAAAAATTAAAACGAAACAAAACAATTTAATCTCAAACTTTCTTCTACGTCACAGCTGCCATTGATCCAAAAGATCAGGAGGGTCAGTAAATTCGTATGGAGCACTAGATGAAATAACTTGGTATTGCCTTGGATAAACCTGTGGTCCCCCCCCCCGCCCCCCCCCCCTTTCCTTTCTCTCTCTTTCTCTCTCTGATCACAGTAATTTACAGTCGTGCAGACTTGCTGCAAATCGCCCCTGGGCTCTACACACTGTTTCTAGGCAGGGAAATTGCACCAAATTGAACATAAATCAGTTACAGTTTCCCATGTGCTGGGCTTATGAAAGATTCAGAGAATTTTTACCTTCACAACATTTTTAAAAGCTTCCCTGAAATTTAAATAAGCACCAAAGGGTGATACAAAAGAAACTGGGTTAGATTATTGAAACTTAACAACATTAATTTTATACATTTTGAAACGTGTTGTTCCGGGTGGACGTAGTAGCACTGAGCAAAGAAGGTAATTATTGCATCACGATCAAATACTGCAGATACCAATTTTTTTTTGTTTTTTGTTTTTACAATTATGATATATATATAAATGTCAGATATATTTACATAAATGCTCGGCTTGTAAAGCAGTCCACTTCATGAGTTAGTCGAGCAGTAAGAAATTCCAACCCATCAAAAGAAGTGTCGCTCCGCTCACAGTTCTAGCACCCTGTCAATCTTCGGACAATTATGAAGCAAAGGAATTTAGGATATTACAAAAGGACGGGAGGTGTGGAGTGGAGCTTAAAATGTGTGCCCGGTTCACGATATCCGTTGTTTTACAAAGAAGTGCATGTAATCAAGGCTGTGTTCAAATATTTGAATTAGGATACAACTGTGTAGCAATACTTCAAGCTGACAATTTAATGCAGTTTAATAAACAACGAAAAGTAAATAAGTGTAAAATAAAAACACTAAGGGAGGAAAAAGTCAACAAATGACAAATACAAAAATTTTGTTGCAGGCAGGACGATTTCATTGTGCATGAAAACAGCTGGCAGCAGCGGCGCAAAGATTCATTATGTTGTTACTACTATATAAATACGGAAATAGAACTAAAATATCTTACTGTTAGTTACGCTTACATATTACAATTATCTCCTTCTCACATATCGAGGGCCGCATTTAAACTATCGTAGCTCGACTTTTTTCAAAAATTGAATTATTTGGCCTGTTTGTAACCCTTGACAACCCTGTGCTATAAGTTGAGGGTTAATTCTGAAAACTAAGGGTTAATTTAAAAATTTTTATTTTTTTTTGTGTGAATATTATATGGTAACTGTTAAGTCTGATTTAAAAAGTCATCAATCAAGTTTTTCGCATCTTCTGCAAAAAACTGTAAATGTCGAGTTATGACAGTTTACACGCAGCCCTGGATATGATCCCAGACAAAGGCTTAACTACAGCATATCAGCAAAGCTATTGGTATCGACAGGAAAGTTCAAGATAATTGTAATGTTCCATCCGCCCATGGCGACATTTCTGTTGGTTCTAGGTAAAGGGAAATAATCAGTAGAATAAAATCTGTGCTAATTCTATTACACGGGGTGATTGCTCTTGTTTTTCCCAATCGTTTGCCTTTTCGGAGAATTCTTTGTTTTGCATGAGGTTTCTACAGGAATAATAAGTAAAAAGTTTTGAATCCTTTGTGCAAAACAAAAATTTCAACTGTTAATATTACTGAAAACTGCTGTTAAGCAATTTATTATTCAGTGACTGTTTTATATTATCTTGTTTACAACATAGAGTTACTCAAGAGTGTAATTCTCATTTCAAATTCTTCTGCAAAACATTTACTGCATACATTATTTTAGAAGCTGGTTCTCTAAACACTTGTTATTGCTTTTCATTTTGAAACGATGCGAGAGATAAAGCTGGCTTTTGAATTCAAATTTTTGAAATACGTGGACAAGGGAGGCTAATGTGAAAATCGACTATTTTTTCCAGTGTGTTAATCCCTTCGTTTACCTGTTGCTAGCATAACCTGCCCAGTCGGGAATACAGACTCATCATTGCACCCTTCATCTCGGAAGTCAATATAGGTGAGCAGAAGCTCGGGGGGAGGCAGAGCACTAGGATAACAGTTTTAAGAGAAAATAAGTATTAGGCGGACGAAGGTTGTAGTGCCTAGTAAGTGCTCAAGAAAGCAAAGCGGGAGTGAAAGAAGGAAGAAAGAAAAATGATCAAGATGGGACTAGAACCCGCGACCTCTGCTACGGCACCCGTCGCCTTGCCAAGAAGAAAACAGATCGCTTAACCGCACGGCCACTCCGTCTCTCAAAAAAAGAGACGATCGTGGCCGAACTGTTTCACGGTGTTTCTTGAGACGATCGTGGCCGAACTGTTTCACGGTGTTTCTTGAGACGATCGTGGCCGTGCGGTTAAGCGATCTGTTTTCTTCTTGGCAAGGCGACGGGTGCCGTAGCAGAGGTCGCGGGTTCTAGTCCCATCTTGATCATTTTTCTTTCTTCCTTCTTTCACTCCCGCTTTGCTTTCTTGAGCACTTACTAGGCACTGCAACCTTCGTCCGCCTAATACTTATTTTCTCTTAAAACCCGTCATCTCGGTAGGCCTATCTTGGGGCGCTTTTTACATGGCAATAATTATGTCGATATTTCATGATTCTGGAAATGACATAGACCGTGCAGATGGAAAATGAGGATGTTCGCTCTCTTATCTGATATTATATTTATGAAAAATGCCAATTGCATAATTATAAAGTTACAAATAATTATTGTGAAAACTCCAAATCAACTGTGGAGAAGGTATAAAGTGTTGTGCCTACAAAATTTAGTTCCCACTACCAATCTCGCCAATTCCACAATGTAAATAACTTATTTATCTTGATCCCTTTTTCGGAGTCTTTTTGTTTTTCTGTCTGTCTATCTGAGAATTTTCTTACGTGGATTTCCATAATTATGAGGCACTACGAAATTATATAGATCAATGAGAGAGACTTGTCCGAGGTCAACAAGATTGAATGAAAGTTCATGATTACATGTCTGATGTCTTTAGGTCTTGCCCTTCCGCCTTTCGTTTCTTCTTCCTACTGTGATAAAACATGTGGGCCTATTAATTTACAAATGTTAGAAGTTAATTTAAGTTGTGGTAATAAAAAATTGAGATGATGTTGTCTTTAACTTTCAATTATTATTTACCTCCAAAGAAGAAATTGAAACAATTAAAAAAAAAATTACTGCAAAGGACTTAATGTAAGAACCTTGCTGGATGTCATATAAAAAGAAAACACAAATTTCTGTCGTGAACTCGACACGACATAATTATATTTACTTCTTAAAACAAAACAAAACAATTACTAAAAAAACAAAACATGTTGCAAAAGGTCTGGTGTAGAAACCTTGCTGGATATCACACAAAAAGAAAAGCGTGCAGCTGTCCTCACCTTCAGAATGTGCAGTGGTTCTCAATGTGTGGGCGTTATCGCCCCCGGAGATGGGCGATTTTGAGTTCGAGGGGGCGAAATCGAGGAAAGGGGAGATAAAGGGGCGAAAACGACAAAAGGGGGCGATATGGAGGGGGGGGGGGGCGAAAACATAAATGGAACATGAAGTCATTGCAGTCTTTGATTTGTTCAACAGCACGCTTAGCTGGGTTTTCGTGTGTACGGAAAGGGACACGTCAAAAACTCTTCAATGAGTTTTCAAGTTTGGGAATGTTTTCATGTGTGGGAAACACTACTTTTCACTGCTTGAAGAGTTTTTGACACTTCCGCTTCACATGAAAACCCAGTTGTAGATACGTTTTATAAAGAGAAAAGGCCTATCTCTTTTAGTGCATTTGATAAAGAATATTTTCTGTTTTACAATGAATCATCAACACGCCTACTGTCACTATTAAGGTTTTTAAAAAAACTTACATCGCACATGTATTTGTGTGTGGCTTATCTTCTTGTAAAATGAATCTGCTGAGTTTGAGTAGAGATTTTGGAGGGTGGGTGGAAGGGGACGATTGCCTGAAAGAGGTTGAGAACCACTGGTGTAATGAGTTCGCCAAGGTAAGCCTTAAAGGCCAGTTTACACTGGTAGGTTTTAGGAATAGAAAAAAGGAATGGGGGACTGTGTGGGAAGAACTCTTTTAGCTTTCCGTCTTTTGTTTTCCGATTTCCCCCTTCAAAACATGACCAAAACAAACGATGCGCATCGTTTCTCATTCAGAAAACAGACCAGTGTAAACAAACAACATTTCGAAGGGGGAAATCGGAAAACAAAAGACGGAAAGCCAGGAGAGTTCTTCCCACACAGTCTCCCATTCCCTTTTTCTATTCCTAAAACCTACCAGTGTAAACTGGCCTTAAGGAAACCAGACAAAGGCTGGCGTAGGCCCCAGTTTGGTGGCAAGCCACCTCATTATTATGCATCACACTAAAACACTACTAACAAGCCACACCGCAATCGAGGTGGGTGCCAGCTGGATGCTAGCTGGGGGTAAGCCAGATCGAGGCTGGTGTGTGGTGGCACGCCACCTAATTATTATGCAGCACATTAAAACACTACTGACAAGCCACTCTGCGACCCAGCTAGGTGCTACTAGCTGGAGGACCACCACTTGCTGGCGACAGACGTTATAGAGTAGTGCGGTATTATCACGAACTACCAAACTGGTTTCCACTTTCCCGATTCAAAGATTCAAAGCAATATACTTGAAAATACTGAGGACGTCTGTGCACAGTTTTGTCATACAAACAGTCTTCTCACTCGTTCCCATCATTTTAATAACAAATGTGTGGACTTCGATGATTATAATAAAAATTATTACCAAACAATGCTTTCGGATCAGAATTGGTTCACGATGACCTATTCACTTTGTAAACACAATGGCGAGCAAGGCGACCTCCTCACGCCTCCGCCGCCGATACCCACTGTATTTACATATCGGTTTGACGCAGAAAATGACCTCTGTTTGTTATGAAACTCCAGAGCCCATCAGATGAACTTTAGGCCCACGGTTTCATTCTTTTTTCTAGCAGCCATAGAGGTTGAGTGACACATGAGAGAAGTTGAGACAAGGGATTTGATCATTTGTTTTCTGTTCACTTCGAAGATTCATTGAGATCGACAGAAGGAAGTTTGGTGTTTATTTTTATAGATACCATGTCCAAATAAATACACCTGTCTTCTTTCTATTCTATTATAAATGCAGATAAAACATCGTGTTCCTCAAATCTGCCCCCATGCAGTCGAACCAGCAACCCCTTGCTCGGTGCTGCGTCACTCGGTCGCGCATAGAATGACTCACAAGGCATTCCCCAGTGACGTATATTCTATTTATAGTGTCAGAACCGCCGAATTTAAGAACCAATGAAATGTCGCGAGTTGTCCTATCGATCGATAGAAATGCCATGGCTGCGCAGTTTGGGATGGCTGCCATTTTGGGCAAAAAACACAGCAATCACCGTGGCAACGCCACCGGCCCGGATCCAGAGCTGGTACTACACCAGTCCCCAGTGTGCAGCTCTACCACCCCAGTCTCAGCTTTGGTCTGGGGATTAGTCGCTGTTTGATTAGTCGCTAAAGACGAAAGAAATTCCTCCTTTTGGGGGGTTGGGGGGGGGGGGGGTCACAGGGGTCCCTAGGCGAGTTCCAATTCCTCTAGATGAGTAGTTTTATAGGATTACCGAACCCCGCTATAATTTGAGTTTGGGTTTTTCGGCGTCGGCACGATGACGGGCACTTTACGACCTTTACGGTTTTGGGGCACTTAAAGCTTGATGTTCAAAGTTTCATCAGTTGAGGTTCACAAATAAAATGAAATTGTATCTGTAAAGTTCTCAACAACAATAATAAAAAAAAATGCATTTCTTGAAAATCTAGGAGTTTTGTGAGTAAAAATTATTAAATCAACTTGTACATTTCAACATCCTTCAGATACGGCCAGATGAGCTGCTGGTCCACGTCAGAAAATGCGTTCACGGATCGACTAACTTAGTGCCTTCTTCGGATATGCGTGAAATCCACACTGTTAAAGTAGTTTAGTGACAGTTGGCAATTACATTATATTATTATATACGAGACGGGGAGTTGCTTTTCTAAAGTCTTCGTTCGTGCTGTGATTGTTTTAATCGCCGAGCCGTGGAGGGCTGAATTTTATCTGATTTTGCCCGTGCAGCTACCTGTTCGGCCTACTCTTTTCGATTTCCAACTGCCAAGGCATCTTTAACGTGCGCAATGTGCACACGCTCCCTCCGAATTGTTTTGTCCTTATCGGAGAAGACTAGGTACTCGATCCTATCCCAAAAAAGGATCAGGGACACGAAAATATGAGAAAAATCCCAAACTTCCGACATGCCTGCACCGGCTGGGTTTTGAACCCCGGACCCTTGGCATGAGAGGCGAGCATACTGTAATATTTAAAATATCTTCACCATAACCAGAGTTATGCCATTTTAAAGTTCTGAACACACGGATGTTACAAAATGGGAAAATCGCCTCTAAAGTCAACGCAATTATTTTCATGCATTTTGAGGTGTTTTTCTCCCTAGGAAAGCAAAAAAAAGTCATTATTAATTTGAGTTTATAACTATCACAAACTAAAAAATTGAACTGAGATCAATATTTCAAGCAACTTGGAACTTTTTTTTTTTTGCACAAAGTCCAAAACAGATGTTTTGCTCGATCTGGATCTATCTCTCTGTCCTCCATTTTGTTGATTTAAACGTAGAATTAAACGTAGAAATGCAATTAAAAACAATTGGAAACCCGATGCTGTAAGGTTGGCCTTTTCTAATAGACGATATTCTTCTGCGTGACTCTTACAAAATATTACAGAGCCAATGTAGAACTACTAGCTATGAATGAAAAACTGTGGATATTCCCTTTCCATTGGTATAGGTAGAATGCGCATATCCACCATCTTGTCTGTCCGGACCCACTTAAGGCGTCACGAACAAATGGGCGGCGAGTTTTTAAAAAGTTCACTACTGTAAACAATGACACGTGTGTATACGCACATGGGAGACGTTCGGTCAATTCTTTCACTTCCTTTCTTTTGTTTACACGGATGGTAGGAAATCTGACCAGCTTGGATACATCCTTTCCACCCCTGTCACAACAGTTAACTGCAATGCAACCAGCAGGTATTTTAACCGCTTAGACACATCTCGAAGTTAGACTCATCAGCTGATCCACCGGCCATCTTGTTTGGCGGAAGTACAAAACAAAAACTCTGTGACGTCATGCGCATTCTACCTATTACAGCGCTATGTTGTGAAAGGGTGAGAAAATATGAGTGCGTGTCGAAAAGAGGACAATGTTGTTGACCATGTTAACGGTAAAATTACCTAATGTCAACAAATTTGGTCCGTTTAAAAATTAAAGTATGTAGAAGCTTTATTTAATGCTAAAACTTATACATGAGATGTAGAACGACGCCAAACGCGAATTCTTCTTTGGGCATGTGAAACATTTAATTATCAAGCTGCCTTCGACAACATCGTTGATCTCTAGCTCTATTCTGAATTCTGTTCTCAGACGGCGAATATTTTGAGCCCCACTATAATCTGTTGGTTATGTGAAGCCTGGTGATGACATGGCCATTGTGAGGACGTCTGTTCAACAAGCCAGTACGGCACGGCAGTAGCATGAAGTGTGCGAGGTACACCAGAATAACGAACTGTTGCAGCATAATTAACCTTAGTCCCATTACATGCTCACTCTACCCAGAAAATCTGGCAAACAAGTTTGTGCAAACTGCAGAGATAAGCACAAGTCCACAGTCAGTTTTTCTGACTTTTGACTACTGTTTCATTATAAACTAGTTTGTTTAAAACTGTCTGTCCAATTCTGTAGGATCTAAATGTTCGACATCTTAATGTTAAAGGTAGGAACGCAAAAAGGAGATGAGTAGAAGTCAAATAACCATGAAATACTGGTAGAGGTACATTCTTGATTCATCCAAGTTCTTTTTTTCCCCCCAGGGCCGCGAAGGGAAACAATTAGAACATAATATACCCAGACAGCTATCAAAGTTTTGGTTATTCCCCTTTGCCTACTATTTTTTCAGTTTCTGACATTGGAGCTGATTGTAATTGATCTGTGCGTTCGCGGGAAATTCCAGAAGTTAGTTTATGTCATCTAAGGATCACACTTCATTGAAATAACGATGCTATTTGAGTTGCAGGTTATGGATATGTTTGAAGCGGTAAACAAAACAAAACAAAACAAAAAAATGTACCGGGCGGGGTACCATGAGGATACAAACCCTGATCAGTTAACTTATAACAGGCACTCAAAAACTGTCTTTTGTCACTGCCGCCAGCATACAAAATTGGCCCCAACCCCTCGGTAATAAATCGCCTCGCATGCCTGATCAAAGGAGCGAAAGCGCTCTGAACATGACTTGAATAATCTAAAGCGGAAGCGACTGCCCCTTTTCAATGGTATAAATATCTCTTGGATCTAGTCGCAGAGTAAAAATTAAGGGAGCGCCTTCTTCCAGCCCGGTTTTACCTGTGCTTACCACGATTCAGCCCGGTCACCGCCCCTACTCGCCGACACCTCGTTTCAGCCCTCTTGACCTGTAATTAGGTATTCGATACCCTTTCCAAATAAAGAAACCAGACTACATTGGCCACGTGGAAAACAACTCATTCTATCGTCAAAGACTGAAAGAAAGACACAAACTGCCTCAGAGCAAAGAAGAAATATTAGAAACCCTCCAACAATTAGACCTAGCAGATTACAACTTATCAATATGTAAGACAAATGCGGAATATGGCACCGCCGACAACTGAGGAGAATCTTCTTTTCCTAGCAAACAGCCAGTGCCTTCTCAGTGATGGCACCTTCAAATCCTGAATATTTCCTACAAATGTACACTTTACATGGATTCCAGCACAGCGATATACACCCTATGTGTTTTGCCTTTTACCAGACAAGAAGAAATCAACGTATGAAAAGACCTTGACAATGATTCCGGACGCGGCCAAAGATCTTAACATTGATCTACGCCCGAAAGAGATACACGTAGATTTAGAGATTTCATTTCATTCAGCTCTCGCATCTACCTGGCCTTCTTGCAAAATAAAGATTTGTAATTTCTATCTAAGTCAAACATGGTATAGAAAAATTCAGGCACTTGGCTTAACAACAGCTTATAAGGACAGTCAATCAACACTGGATTAATGGCTCAAACTATTTTTCGCCATTCCACTACTGCCAGCAGGAGATATTGAAGACTGTTTTGTTTTCACGTTGATGCCAATCCAGCCTTCAGTAGACCAAGCAGAGAAATTTGCGGATTACATCTTCCAGCAATACCTGTGCCAGACACCGCAGTTTCCTCCGTCGATGTGGGCTGGAATTGACAAAGAGGATGTTATTACTACAAATGCTTGCGAAGCATTTTACATGCACTTTTCTAAGAACCTCTGTCAGCGTCCAAACGTTTCCAGATTTTTAGAGACGCTCAAGTATGAACAAGAAAAGATCAAACTAAAGATTCGTTGTGCTGGTCAACCTTCGCCTAAGAGGAGAAAGGACCAAAGAGACAAAAAACAGAAGAAAGAACGGTTGTATAAAAAATACGAAGACGGAGAAATTGATCTCACCGAATTTCTACGCTAGATCTCGAACAAGATGTGCACCCCAACTTTGTAAAAATGATTTTAATAACGCATTTTAGCATCTTAATCTAAATATGAATAAATTTACTTCCCATCAACGATAACAACAAAACTTTTTAATGCGGCCACTTTGAAACAAGCAATGTGACAGTCCAAAGCCTGTTGAACGCAGATGGGAAAGTTTTAGTATCGAAGCGTATCATCATCAATTGGCCTGACCGATACCGGGCTGAAAAGAGGTTACCTACATGGCCAGGTGTTGACACCCTTTGAAGTTCAAAGAAAGTGAAGAGTGGGCTGAATCGTGGTGCAGCCAAAATTAATGTGTAAATTTGGAAAACTTCGTCGTTTTTCACATATAAAAAAAACAAACTAGCGCAGAGTGAGATTTCTGGGATCTTAATGTTTATTTTGAAAGAATATCCATTTTTACATAAAGTGGCCCTTTATCTTTGTAGACAAATTCATTGATTTTTTAATTTTTTTTTTTAGGATTGTTTGGAAACAGCCAAAATTTCACTGTTTTCGTCTCCCTTCATAAATTTTGCAAATTTTGCTAAGAAAGCCACTTTTGTGCTAATACAAACTGTGCGTAATTAAATTCTCCCCATAGAAAGTGAGTTTCTATTTTGTTATATAGACTGTTTTATCAAAGTATGAGCGTCTTGTCAGTTTGAGCGTCCTGTGTTTCTATCTTGAATTACATCGCAAAATAAGGTGTAATGACTGAAACTTAAAATTTGCATAACTTTGATTTTGAAAAATTTGAAAAGGGGGAGAAGAGAGAGTTGTGGGGAGAGGAAAGTGATGTTTCATTCGGGGGGGGGGGGGGGGATATGTAACAACTGAGACACAGAATACCGAGACCGGCCATTCCTTCTTTCACTATAATATGTCCACAGCTTGTGCGCGTATAAACACGGTGCGTACTACTCACAGAGCTCTGTGGTACTAGTCTTTTTCGTTCAGTTATGAAGGGGGTGTGGTTGCGAATTGTTGCATTGTTGACATGGATGATACGCGCACAAGCCGGCGGACGGAAAATGATGAATTGGTCCGTAACAACAGCAACATTATAAACGTTTTTGTTCTTTTTTTTTTTCTGCATGTCATCGGATGGCGTTTGGAACCTCGTTAAAATATACACTTTGACGCTGGTAGGGGATCGTTTCACACAGAAAGCTATGAGCAATGAACGCAGCTCTGTATTTCTCTTTTTGGCTTGGGGGGGGGGGTGTGGTGGTGGTGGTGAGAGTGGGGGTTGGAGGTGAGGGGGGGGGGATTGTAAGAGAATAAGGGTGGAAAGTTGGTGGGAAGGTTTTTGGGGGAAGAGTTTTGAGGGGGGGGGGCAGATTTTCTGGGGGATGGGGGTTGGGGGGGGGGGAATGAGTTTTGGGGGTGGGAGAGTTGGGTGGGGGAAGAATTTAGGGGAGGGGAAAGGTTGTTTTTTGGGGGGGGGGGGAGTTTTTGGGTGGGGTAGTTTTGGGGGTGGGATGAGAAGGTGGGGGAGATGGGAAGCGGGTAGAGAGACAAGTTTTGGAAAGAGGGAAGTTGGTGGGGGGTGGGAGGGAATGGAGAATACGGGAAGTTGGAGGGAATGGGATGTTTGGATGGGTGTAAGTGAGTGAATGGGGGTTTGTGGGATTTTTGGAAGGGGTAGGGGTAGGAGGAAGTTGAGAGGGAAGTTGGGAGGGAGAGAGAAGTTTGAGAAGGAGGGTTGTTGGGAGAGGGAGGCTTTTTGGGAAGGGATTTGGGGTGGGGAGGGAGGGAAAGGAATAAACCTGGCGCAGAATTAAGGCACCTTGGGCAATGCAGCACTGAGATAGTGGGACCTGAGACACAGAATATCGAGACGGACCAATTCATCATTTTCCGTCCGCCGGCTTGTGCGCGTACCATCCATGTCAACAATGCAGCAATTCGCATCACACCCCCTTCATAATTGAATGAAAAAGACTAGTACCCCAAAGCTCTGTGAGTAGAACTCACCGTGTTTATACGCGCACAAGCTGTGGATATAATATAATGAAAGAAGGAATGGTCCGTCTCGGTATTCTGTGTTTCCGGTTGGACACGAAAGCCTTCTCTCATCGTACCCTACACTCATAGACTACTACTCAGAAGGATTCGGTTCCACCTTTGCTGTTTTGCTTTCCCTCTGGGTTATAATAGTACCATAGGTGCTCATGGAGGAGTGTCGTAGGAATAAAAGTAGCATGCAAAATAATCTACACACTCTTGCCAGGCTGAAGAAAAACTGAAACACACCGAAGCCTTGAGGTCCATTGTTTCTTGGGGGCCTCAGTCTAAAACTATTGGCCCCCTAAAAACACACCGATAGCTCCTGAACTATTCAGGATCACTTTATTCCGCCCCTTCCAAGAAGTAAACATTACGAAATATTAAGCCGTCGCCACCACAAAAATATATTACACAAAGAGATCATGAGAAGAGGTTGGTGCGTGCATTATCTGTTTCAGTGTCTTAAATCATTGAATTTTTCCAAACGTGGCCCCAAACAGCACTGGCTAAAACTCTCCTTTAAATTTTGTCGTCCATTGTGAATTTTTCTGTTTTCGGTGTGTTATTGTTAGATGTTATTCTGCTTTTACGAGTACGTAATGTTGACGAAAGCACTTGTCTTCCAGTTCCGGGAGGTATACAAGAGGCTGACATAAGCGGTTGGGACAGATCCTTAACAGTGTGCCTTGCCAGTGAAGAGCCTTGTAATGATATGCAAATAACGTGCTGACATTGTTCAGTAAAGAATCTATTTGTGAACTTTTCTTAACACTGATATTTCAGTCTTAATTATTGCTAAGTGGACGAGCGCACACGCTGGAATAAGTGGTCACGAATGTCAGATAGTTAAATGTTTCCATACATTTTTTGTTTACATTTCCAGGTAGTTCAAAATGTCATGTTTTTCACGTGCATTCTCATTAAAGTGCTGTACTTGTTGTCTGTCTCTCTGGTTATTAAAAATGCAATAGTCTTCAAGCACTTGTAGGAGTTATTACCGGTACTGTATCGGTTCTTACACTTGTTAGACAGGTTAGTAAAAAACATCGCATCATGATTTTTGTAACCAATCTAACATTAAAGCCAGTTTCAGAATAGAATAACTACCTGCTGTTTCTCAAAGCTCAAACTTTAAACTGCGCACAAGTGCAATAAACTTAAAAGCCGCGCTCTGCGCGGACTTTATAGCTTGCTGTTGCGGAGGGCAACTTGAACCTTCGGCCCATGTAACCAAGGGTTTAGAATAATATAAAAAAACAAAAAACACCAATTTTAATAGGAGTAAACAAGTAGGGTAAAAAGTAAAAAGCTACACAATTTAACCGTGACAATCAGTATGAGGTCAGTGAGTATTCCTGTGTTCTAAATTTAGTCGAATAGTTTAAATCAGCCGACAGGAAGTGCTAACGTCACTGGTCATGTGCTAGGAAAAAAAAAAAGATCGGAGGCGACCAGTCAGCAACACGAAGCAAAATAAAAAATACTCCCCCACCGGGTGGAGCCTCCATGTGAAAAAGAGCCTTTTAAGCAAGGCGAAAGGAGGACATCTACACAAGTCCATGTCAGTGCAAGCTGTATGAGTCAGTAGTTTTTGAGAACACACACACACATTCTCTTTTATATATATTAGTATGAGGATGCATGTTGGTGAAGAAAACGATACCTCATACATTCGCCTGCTTCTCTTTTTAAATATATTTTTTCATGTAGCGTGTTAAACTGAATTCGTGTGACTCATCATTTTCATGAAGAGCCAGTATGATGTACACATAGTATTGTGATATATGTAATATTGTGTGTGTGTGGGTTGAGAGGGGGGGGGGGGGGTGCAACATTTGTATCTACGAGCATGTACGTCCGTAGATGACTGTAAGAATCAGTGACACTGCCCCGTTTATCGGGATAGTTTGCCGCCTCCAAAACACAAGTATTTGTTATTCTACAGCATCTTCTATTGAGAGCCAAGGTTCATCTAGGTATTATCATTGCGTCTGATTAAAACTGAGAAACTTGTGAAGAGTACCCTTCCATTCCCGTTTCTTGTCAAGTCGTACTATCGAGTAGTGAACCCTTTGGACGAACCAGTTTGATTGACAGCTGATAACATACATTCATTTTTGCCACAGTGACTCATTGAAAGTGTATGGATCCTGTATGAAATAATTATGGGTAATTTAAATAATTTGTTGGTGAGCTGTAACTGAGATTTTGAAGTTAGATTAAGATGTAGGCCAGTATTACAATTGAAGGAGCAGTGAACACAAGTAATATAAGTTAAAGCTGGTGCGCTGCCTAATTATCGAAGCAAAACAAAATAAGAGCATCAGCATAACCTTGCCACTGTTCACTAGATGAATTTACATATTTCCAGAAAATCCAAGTACATGTAAGTGTAATTCATGCTACACATAAAGTGGTTATTATATAACGGGCAACTGATTCAGCGCTCAACATTTCCTTCGTTATTTCATTCGTTCCCAGTGTTCACACTCCACCTTTTGCAAAGATCACGCCGTTAACTGTTTCATTGACCTCTTCCGGTGCTTCTTTTTCTTATAGAGACTGACGTGCCAACCAAAGCAAACGGAGAAAGTCGCACTTTTTTTGTCCGCGCATGGTTTTGACACCCAGGAGTGCTTGAGTGTCACACTGTTTATCTTTGTAACAAACCAAGCATTCGCTTAACTGCTTTAGCTGCTTATACAGAGTGTTCGTCTATTCTAGATCGGGTTCTCATTTGAGTTTAGACGGGTCGTGCGCACGCTAATCTTAATTTGATAACATGTGTGCAAACTGGCATTGGGGGTACTTACTCTAGGTGTGGTTTGCGCCTTCACAAAAGATGTCCCTGCAAGTAGCGCTTCAAGAGTTGAAGCCAGGGGAAGCAGGACAGTTTAAGGTTACGATTTTGAGGAAGTGTCATACAGCGATCAGATTAATTGTTTGACTAGTCATTTCGTGTTTTCTTTCTTGGTGGCAACTCGGTGAAAGCGATATCCTGTTTACTTACAGGCTCTGAAATGCTCATTAGTTGACTCGCAAATATCCTGGAATAAAAATGTACAAAGTGATGTTTGTTTAGCGGTTTTTTAATACGGGATCCATTTCATCCATTTGAGCTGCTGAATTGGATTTTGACCTAGGTGGCATATTCAGTGTTTGGGTTAACGTGTCGCCGCAATGGGTTAATTTGAACTCAGATGTAGGTCTGTTTGTAGATAATGAATATTTCATGTTTGTTGTCATTATATATCACTTAAGTGTTGTTCCTCGTGACTACTTTCTTTTGCTTAATAATGTTTTTTAATAAGTCATTGTAAAATTGCCTGTGTCAAATGCAAATTGAAAAGGCTTCACACAGCTCAAAGCAGTGTCGCCAGTATTTGAAATTTGTCGTAAATCTGAGTACATCTGGGTGGTTTCATTTGGAGGGCAAGATGTACCTGACAACACAAATATCGGAGAAGTTATTATATCCTGCATGTACTTCGGTGCGCTTCTTTGAAATTAAATACGAATTGAACGGAGCGGTGACTTCTCTAATCGACTACAAGCAACCAGATGTAAGTGCACATGCGTTTTCCTAAGGGAGACGGAAACAGGATGAAGAAAACTTCCATAGTCTGATCCTTATCCACCACGACAAGTCTGCTTACACCTGGAGTTATTGTATCACTTTCTGAGTCTTTCGGATAAGGGTTTGACAGAAGAAAGGATAATATACAACGTTTGCAGGTAGATCAGATGAAGGAGAGCGCTGAACTACTGAACAGTTCTCTCTTGAAGGTGTTTATTTTCATAGGTCGTTGTAGGAGATAAGAATACGTCATGACTCCCATTCTCTTCTCAGAAATTTGACAAGACTATAGGAACTCGCGATCATGATCGATTAATATTCCATTAGCAGATACAAAATACACGTGTACATTTGACGCCATGCGATGGCTGTTCTCAACTGTCATTTCCATGCTCAAAACTCCGTTTACATTTCAAGCTCTGTTATTTTTTCCTGCCTGCTTTTGAAGGTGTTGGGTGGCACACAAGGGATTAATGTCTGATGAAACAGAAGCATTATAAGGTTAAAACTCTGAGAATCAACCTGCTGAACAATGCCAGACCTGCCAGGGAACTGGCTCCCTGGGGAAAACAGATGACAACGCTGTCGTTAACAACACTGTGCGTGATCATAGAATGTTGAACCTTGTCAGTGTGTGTCCTTCAATGCTATGTTTGTCCCGATAATAGGCGTGAGCAGTCACGCAGCCCTCTGTAAGTCCCGGAATCTGTGAGGAGCTTAATACACATGCACTACAGTAAATTCGTGTACGTGTTGTAGTAATTATGTGAACGTGAGTTTGGGCAGAACTATCTGTTTATGTGACAGAACAAAATCTATCTATCTATCTATCTATCTATCTATCTATCTATCTATCTATCTATCTATCTATCTATCTATCTATCTATCTATCTATCTATCTATCTATCTATCTATCTATCTATCTATCTATCTATCTATCTATCTATCTATCTATCTATCTATCTATCTATCTATCTATCTATGTGTGTGTGTCTGTCGTGTTGGTTACCTCTACCATACCAGTATTTGCCACCCCCTCCCCTCCGACCAATATCCTCCGTCTGTAATACATAGTTATACTTGTTATGTTTTTCATGACTAGATCGATCGCAACATTATGTAGATTCACGTAATGCTGCTTGAACTTGAAGATACATGCTACATGTCCATGTCAAGGAACCATTTATCCGCCCGGCTCCTTGTGCAACATCTACTTTTTATTCCCATCTATTAGGCCCCTTCACTTTGCTTACTAGTCACAGAACAGGAAACACCGCTGGGGCAAAAGAGGACACAAACCTCACGAAATGAGCTGTATTATTATAGCCTTTTCATGCGGGTTTACCACGTAGTAGTATACATTCGCGCATATTCATGCACAAAAACACAGAGACAAAAACTCTCCGAAATGAATCTGTGAAAGCCAGAAATCCCATCCAAGTATCCATTAAGTTACTCGATTTCACCAGATCATCTTGATCTTATGGGAAAAGATCCGTGCATAAATAATTAAGCAATTCATCCAACGCGATATTGAAACTGTATCCCTTCCGCATTTGGCAGCGCAATTTGAGGATGAGTACTCCCTTTGTTAGCATTCATACGGCGAAAGGATCACTCTTATTTCCATATGCGGTCTTAATGGATGTTTCTGAGTCTTTGTTCTCCATTTCTATTTCGTTTGCTATCGTCAGCTGATCATTATCGTCTTCATCATCCGCGCCACAGACAGTGAAGATTTAGTGTCTTAAAATTATTCACTAGACAAGAAATTCGTTCAAGGTGTCTTGAAAAATCTAAAAATTTCTTTTTTTTTTCTTAGTTTATTAACCCCCCCCCCCCCTCGCCCCACCTCCCAAAAAACAACAACAACAACAACAAACCATTTAAATTCCATTTCTTGAAAAGAATACGTGTCCCTGGCTGCCATCATCATCATCATCACCACCACTATTATCACCTATTTTATCTCCGTCGTCATGGTCATCCGCACAAACAATCCTAATCGTCAACATAATTATATTATATTCTAGACTTTGCCATATTTACTCAAATGATGGCTTGAAATGAGTGGAAACAGAAGTGGGACAAAAATAGTTCCAATACTCGTAATGTCTAGATTCCCGAATTCCTGGTTCTTGGTCATTATCTTCATCATCATTATCATCATACTGTCGGTCATCATCATCAACGCCCATAGCCAAGAAAACATGACATTACCATCACCGTCTTCAGTTCCATCTCATCATTACTAAAATTTCCAAGGGAACAGATTTCACACTGCACCGCCCAAAGTAGGTTTGGAATGAAAGAAAAAAAAAAACACATTCTCGCCTTAATAGCGTTCAACGCTGTAAATATCAATACTTAAACTCCTAGCCCGGGTTTTTTGTGCGGTGTTGTAGCATCAGACCCACCATTATCTAAAATTGCGTTTCCGTGTGATGTTAAATTGATCACCGAAAGAAATGCAAGATTAAATCTATTTGCTCTAAAACACCTACCTTCTTCTTAATGGCTTGCATTAGACTCGGCAACTGAGAATTTCACGCCACGCGAACCACGAAGACATTCGCGTGATTGGATCTAAAATACACTGAGCGCGGTACATACACGAGATGTTACTAGGATTTTCGAGCAAGATGCTATACTTTAGACACCCATTTTCTCCCTACATCCGCTGGGCACACAGTCTGCAGAGTTTACGGTCTTAATATCGTAATAAAGAAATTGAATCGGCTTCCATTTTGGGGAACTTTGGAGAGATTTCAGGGGTTTGGGTAAGGATGTGGTGAAGGCGAATAATTACAATTAGCCAATGCACCATGTTATGTCCTCCTGCCAGAAAGACCTTGACGAATGAAAATTGTGCTAACCTTTAAACAGTTTAGCAATTGTGGTAATTTTCCACAACAATCAGTGATTACAAAATGGAAAGTATTTATTTCATTTCCTCTCAGACTTCAAAGTATATTTCAACTATGCTCATAATTAAATTCGTTTCCCATTTACAATTTGCTTTGCAGTGTGGTGATTACAGTTGCCGTGCCATCATTTTTAGCGTTAGTTACAACTCTACATGAATGCAGTGGCTTTGGTGGAGGCACCAACAACACAAGGAAACTTAAGGGATAATGACAAGGGTTACACTCTATTCAAACTATTAAACCTTTTTGCTACTCCGCGGAAAGCTTGATGTACAGGATCGTGTTTTTTTGTTGTAGCTGATCCAAAAAGCGTTGGGGCTCGAGTCCTTTTGTGTCAGTATGCCAAGTAGCCAAGTAGCAATATGATGCTTTCAGTTAGTTGTTTTTTACAGTATTTGAGTATCAGGGTTTACTACAACAAGTTAAATTCTGTCACTACGTTTTGAAACGTTTTGCGGCATCTAAACATTATAAAATGAATTGATGGCAGTTAACCTGTCTACACAATCTATTTTTATATGCACAGTAATAGTGTAACAGTGCTTACCTCTTATAGCTCACAGAAAACTTGAACAAGAGCCTTCTAGCGTGAGCCTGCTGATTCCCCGCCCCCTCGCATTCTTTTTTTTATTTGCGCGGTAAATTGTATGTGCTATTGTAAAAAATGTGCACGAGCTGAAAGGATGTAAATGGAACAAAAACAGTCTCATACCATTGTCACAGAGAATCTCCGTGAGACTGCTCGTTTGTTACTTGTGCCGAAGAGGCAGGTCAATGATTAGTATAGCGAGTTATCGCGTACCAGCTTCACACAGAACCACAACAAGATTATTCTCTCTCTCTCTCTCTCTGTCTCTCTCTGTCTCTCTTTCTGTCTGTCTCTCTTTCTGTCTGTCTCTCTTTCTCTCTCTCTCTCTCTCTCTTTTACACGCGTTTGCAAGACATAAGCCTGCTATGTCACTTGCTTTGGATTGGGGGGGGGGGGGGGGGGGACAATGAGAGACGCCCTCAGCCACTTTTATTTTATATTTTTGTCAATTTTTTTTTCTCCAGATTTAAAAGTCATCTCACAATTATTGCTTCAGGTTTGCAATGGTCTCTGAATCTGAATATTTTTGGATGAATCACTCTGACTATGCATGTGAAAATAGTCCGCTGTACTTTTGATACAAGAGCAATTTGTAGTTTGTGAAGTGACATGAGACACGCGCTCTCCACGTCTACGTTCGCGGCTGATGCCCAGTTAGTTTGATATAGAGGGGTATTCACTACATGAAACACTATAGAGGTCATCGGTGTCCACTGAAGTGGACAGCCATCATCGAAGATGGCCCCAAAAGACACTGTCAGCCGCTTTTGTGCCGTCGGGGTTGAAACCGTTGTGAGACAAGTCTTCGGGTACTCATCCCCGGGCATCGTTAGCGAAAGTTGTCTCGTGAATGATCTCTCATGAAACAAAATATATCCTCTAGCCTGTCTGCGCCTTTTCACAACCTGGTGCTGGAGAAATGAGATTCACACTTACTCAGGCCCATGTTACAATACGGATTTTTCCTCCCCCCCCCCCCCCTCCCCTTTTCTTTTCCTTGGTTTTGGTGGCTGATGTATATGGGGTGTCAGTCTAGACGTTTTCTCGCCGGTTCTCTTTGGTTATTAAAATTATGGTCGGTATTTTGCTTTTGTCTATTTTTGTTACTTCCGCTGGAGCAGGACAGGTTATGTATTCAGTTAGAAAATAGTAAATTTCTATTCTGGTATGAATAATGGTCTGGTTTCGAATACTGTCAGTACACATTAAGTAAGGAAAAAGCAAACATAACAAAACATTTGTTACCGGGGATTTCGATTTTAGAGAAAAATATTCAGTGTCAGCTAGCTCTGACGTCATGTACACTTCTCCAAACTGAAGATCTGCAGGGGAAGAGGCGGAAATGAAACATGTGCTACCCACAAATTAAAGGGTAAGAAAAAGCCCAGTTGCTTTCTCCCAACACATCATTGATTATAGACTGTGTGGCTTATTATATATGTCTGCGGTGGTGGTCGCCATGAACTGGCATGTTGTCAGAGAATCAGGCAAGCGTTTCCTTTAACACGTGACAATGTCATAATGCCAGGCTGTGTCGTTCAAGGTGAGTGCTCGTACAAGTTACCGGCGGTGTGAGTTGACTGGGACAGAATGCGGGAGATTTTTACTAGTGACATATAGCAATTATCCGCCAGATCATCTTACGCTGGCTGATGTTGAAGAGTGGCTTTTTTTGTCCTGCATGACGAGCAACTATGAGAGTGAAAGTGGCCCGTATTGAATACGGATTGGCAGAATAGTTTTTATGTGCTGAATTATAAGAATGTGGGGCCATGATGAAGGTAGTATATTATATGTGGCTGGTGTTTAATGTTAACGCTAACACACGTATATTTAACTTTTATGTAGACATGGCAGCTGCAGTCTTGAATGGATAGAGGGATAAGAAACCAACACCAGCCTCGCTGAGCACTTTCCACAACATTGTCCAAGGAGATGTTACTCATTTGGCCTTGGTTGTCATATTTATATGTAGAGCTATTGCATCACC
>OZ007569.1:14130044-14477544 GCA_963931925.1 Onchidella celtica
TTAAAAAAAAGAAAGCTCAAAACTTAAGCTGTGTTTTCATGAAAACATTCTTTCTTCTTCACTACTCGAAGGGTTTTTGACGTTTCCGTTACCGCTTCTGATTCAGTACACATGGAAACCCAGCCTTAGTGCACGTAACTTTCGTATGAATTCACCTGATAGTTTTGGTTGAATGTGGGTTGAACAAATCAAAGTATTATTTTTTATTTCCTTTATTACTTTAGAAGAAAGTAGGAATAGGTGATAGTGCAGTATCATTTTTAATATGATGTTTGTAGCGTCCCACTAGTTGAACGATCGATATTTTTCTTCCCCCTGCATGACGCGTCTCACTCGGCGACCCCCCCCCCCCCTCTCGCCAGCAAGGCCGGTATTTCCCTTTGATGTCGATGTATGGCTTGTTTGTCTCACTGTAGAAAATCTAGAAGCGTCTGAAAGATACTGCAGTGTCCGAGATTACGCTAGGTCGACCTTGAGTGATGTAATGCTGTGACGTGTCTGTGTACGATTGGGTGGCCTGTATGTGTCCCGAACGATCTAGGTCTGTCTCGTGCTTATGGGGCGGTAAAGCCGCTTCCTGAACGTTCCTGGACAGAATATATATAAGGAGGGCCAGGCGAGCGGTAGAGGTGCAAATCGTGGGTGAAAATCGTAAGGTGCAAATCGTAGGTGTGTACATCCAGTTGTAGTAGAAGTGTAGTGCCTTCCCTGATAGGTGTAAGTAACTTGTGGATATCAGCTCGTGTTTACAGTTATTAAAGTTAGTATTAATTGTTCATCGGATCCTGTTATTTATTTCTACAACAGTTCGAGACAGTTTCGTTTTTTAAGGGGTAGACGATCAGTTCATCTGACTCTCCCCATCATAACGTGCTGAAATTTGCATCAACTGTTACATATTGGGGGCTCGTCCGGGATCCGATTAGATCAGAACAGATTCAATTCAGACCATCGAAGTGTTTCTAAAGTACAGTAAAGTGTGTAAAGATCATCGAGGATATCCACAACATGTCAGAGGCTATTGGAAGGCTTGGCCAGGAAGCAGACGCCTTGGAGCTCACTGGGAAGGAGAGACAGGACTACATCCGTGAAGGCCTAAGGGAGGAAAGAGAGAGGCAAGAGCGCATGGAGCAACTGAAGATAGAGGCTCAAGAGAAGGAGGCTCAACGACAGGCTCGGGAGAAGGAGGCGGAACGACAGGCTCAACGACAGCTGGAAATAGAAAAGATGAACCACGAGCTGGAGATGGAGAGGATCCGCCATCAGCGTGGAGGCGAGTCGACGCAGGGGACCAGCGACCACGCCAGTTCCAAGAGACCCAAGCTACCTGCATTTCAGGATGGGAAGGACGACCTTGATAGCTGGCTACTTCGTTTTGAGAGGTTTGCCGAGACAGCGGACTGGCCTAGATCCACATGGACGACATCACTGTCTGCCCTGCTGACTGGGAGAGCTCTGGAGTGCTTCTGTCGATTGCCGATTGATGAGGCCAAGGACTACGACAAAGTCAAGGAAGCTTTGCAGAAGAGGTATAACCTGTCAGAGGACGGTTACAGACTCATGTTCAGACAAGGTAAGCCTGAAGATGGAGAAGATGTCGGGATGTTTCTTACTAGGATCAAGACTTACCTAGAGAGGTGGATAAAGCTATCAAAGACGGAGAAGACCTACGAAGGAGTGAGGGACCTGTTTGTTAGAGAGCAGTTCATGGATGTTTGCCCACCAGACCTTGCGACCCATGTGAGGGAGAGGAAGCCAAAGGCGCTACAGGACGTCGCAGACTCAGCGGAGGCGTTCCTGGTAGCGAGGAACCGGACACTCAGAGGGAGCGCCAGACTGCAAAGCCGGCCAGTGCGACGGAGTCCCAACGGAGACAGAAGCCCACAGGTCTGCCATAGGTGCCAGAGGCCGGGACATAAGGCGACGGAGTGTCGTACCAAGATAAACGACAAAGGTGAGTTGAAATGTTACCTTTGTGGAAAGCCAGGCCACGTTCGGAGAATGTGTCCAGCCCAGAAGGATACGGGGCGAGGCAAGCCGAACAAGGCGGCGGCGGCCGTAGTTATAGCGGCGGACGACTCGTCGAGACAGGATGCGACGACGGCTGACACCAGCATCAACGTTCAAGCGGTAATGAAGCACGGGAAGCTCCAGTTAGCGGTGCCTGTTACGTGCGGAGGATGCAGTGACGGAAGGACCGTGGAGAAGCTGAAGTTACCAGTGATGAAGGGCTTGATTGGAAATCGAGCAGTAGATGTCCTAAGAGATACCGGCTGTGAAGGTGTAGTGGTGCGGCGATCACTGGTGGACGACGGACAGCTCACCGGTGGGAAGAAACTCATCGCGAGGATCGATAACTCCTTGCTAGCGGCGGAGGAAGCCATCATCGACGTGAGAACGCCTTACCTGACGGGCAGAGTGACGGCACTGTGTCTCCCGGAGACCATCTGCGACCTAGTAGTCGGGAACGTGGACGGAGCGAAGGATCCGTACGACCCTGATACTGAGGTGATGGTAGGAGCGGTGACCACGAGGGCCCAGGAGAAGAGGAAGGACCAGTCTACGTCGCTGAGGGTGCCGAGGGCAGAACGGCACGCGGGAGTGGATAGGAAGGAACTCATCCGACTCCAGGAAGAAGACGAAGACCTCAAGAAGTTGGGGCAGAAGAAAATTCCGACCAACAGAGGCAACAAGTCCGTACACTTCGAGAGACACGGAGGTGTACTGTACCGGATTTACAGGGACATAAGACAGGCTACGATTGCAAGACAAGTGGTACTACCCGAGAAACTGAGGGAGTATGTACTGAGCGTTGCCCATGATTCTATCGTCGGAGGACATCTCGGCGTGAAGAAGACGAAGGACAGGGTGATGAGCAGTTTTTACTGGCCTGGTATCGAAGGTGACGTCGCGAGATACTGCCGCTCATGTGACATCTGCCAGAGGACAGTGAACAAGGGAGCGACTCCTAAGGTGCATTTGCAGAGTATGCCAGTGGTAGACATCCCATTTAGGAGAGTGGCCGTGGACCTAGTAGGACCTATTGACCCCCCAAGTGAAGGCGGACATCGGTATATCCTGGTATACGTAGACTACGCTACTCGTTACCCTGAAGCTACCCCCTTGAAGAAGATTGACGCAGAGACAGTAGCAGAAGCCTTAGTAAATATCTACAGCCGTTTGGGTGTGCCCGAGGAGATCTTATCTGATCAAGGGACTCAATTCATGTCGGACGTCATGAAGGAAACGAACAGACTACTGGGAATTCGACAGTCGACCACCACAGTCTACCACCCTATGTGCAACGGGCTGGTGGAGCGATTTAATGGCACACTGAAGAAGACCTTGAGGCGACTGTGCGCGGAGCAACCTAAGCAGTGGCACCGATACATTAACCCGCTGCTCTTCGCGTATCGTGAAGTTCCCCAAGAATCGACAAAGTTCGCCCCATTCGAGTTACTGTATGGAAGAACGGTGAGAGGACCGATGCACATCTTGCGAAAATTATGGACCAAGGACGTAGAGGAGCCGGAGACAAAGACCAGTTACCAGTACGTCATGGAACTACGCGAGCGGCTGGAGGACACGTGGAAGTTAGCGACGGAAGAGCTCTCAAATTCACAAGGTAAACAGAAAACCTACTACGACCGGAAGGCTCGAGAGAGGAAGTTCCGCCCTGGCGACGAAGTTTTAGTACTGCTGCCGACAAACGCTAACAAGCTCCTAGTCCAGTGGAAGGGACCATACAAGGTAGTCTCGGTTGTCGGTGTCAACGACTACAGAGTCAAGATGGGTGTGAAAGAGAAGACATTGCACGCTAACCTTCTCAAGAGGTATATCCCCAGGACTACACCAGCGACGACGCAAGCAGCGGCGGCGGCAATGGGACCGGCATCTGTCGTGACCGAGATATGTGAGATGAACGACGGCAGGAGCGACACCACACCTGGAGATGTCGACGCTATGATGGACGACGACGGTGATGGTGCTGGGACTGTGCTGGCAGAGAACGACGTGATGGACGAGAGTCAACCTGTGGAGTCTGCTGGCATGACAGTCATCGAGGACTGCGACCTGGAAGGCGACAACGGTGGAATGACGGAGGACCTTGCCGACCTAGGGAGCTGGGACCAGAAGGAAGGCTACGAAGATGTCCAATATGGAACGCAGCTGACGCCGGAACAACGTCAACAACTCGGCGACGTGGTGAAGGAGTATCAACGCATCTTCACCAATCTCCCCGGATGCTGCCAGTTAGGCGAACATTGTATCGACCTGACATCAGAGGTACCTGTTCGGCAACGACCATATCCGGTGCCCTATGCTATGCGCGACTCCTTGAAGGAGGAGCTCAGTACCATGGAAAGGTTGGGCATCATACGCAGGAGCTCATCAGCTTATGCTTCACCGGTTGTTGTCGTCAAGAAGAAGGATGGATCCAATCGAGTCTGCATCGACAACAGGAGGCTGAACAAGATCACAGTGTTCGACCCTCATCCGACAGCAGCCCCATCGGAAGTGTTCCAGAGTCTGTCGAGAGGAAGAATATTCTCTCGGATCGACTTGAGCAAGGGATACTGGCAAGTGCGAGTCCTGGAACAAGACATTCCCAAGACAGCGTTCGTCACCATGGGCGAACATTACGAATTCACCCGGATGCCCTTCGGGATGATGAACTCAGGAGCTACACTGAACAGGATCGTGAAGCCATTGATCCAGGGACTGAACAATGTGACAGCGTATGTGGACGACCTGCTGATCCATACAGAGACATTCGACGAGCATGTGAAGGCTCTCAAAGAATTGCTGCAGAGGATGGACCAAGCTGGATTAACTGCAAGACCATCCAAGTGCCTGATTGGCACGTCTGAAGTGGACTTTGTTGGACACTCAGTGGGAAAGGGTATGATTGGTCTGTTAGAAGAAAATGTGTTTAAGGTGCGAGATGCACCCAGACCCACCACTAAGAAGGAAGTGAAAGCATTTTTAGGACTGGTGGGATATTACCAAGAATTTGTACCTAACTTTGCAGCGATTGCAGCACCACTGTCTGATTTGCTTAGAAAGGGTCAGCCCAATGTAGTTCAATGGGAAGAAGTGCAGGAGAAAGCGTACACTTCTTTGAAGAATGCCATTGTTTCCAAACCCGTGTTATGTTTGCCAGATTTTTCAAAAGAATTTGTTCTAGCAACTGATGCATCAGATCGCGGGTTGGGTGCTGCTCTTATGCAGGAATATGAGGGAAAGTTGTATCCTGTGGCATATGCCAGTCGTAAGCTATTGCCTCGTGAGACGAAATATTCAGTCTCAGAGCGAGAATGCCTAGCCATCGTTTGGGCCGTAAAGAAGTTTACTTTGTATTTGTATGGTAAGGAGTTTGTGCTCCAGACTGACCATAGGTCATTAGAGTATTTGAATTCTGCCAGATTTGACAGCCCAAAGCTATTACGATGGAGTCTATTTTTACAGTCATATAGATTCAGGATTAGGTATGTCAAGGGCAAGGAAAATGTCGGCGCCGACTTCCTAAGTAGAGTGTTTTGAATAGTACAAGTTCAGTGAGATGTATTGTAACCCAGAGTTTTGCCTGTTGGATATGTTTCTGGGATGACTGTATTGTACTGTAATGTATATCTGACTGAGTATTGAATTATTGGCCGGCAGAGAGCCACTATGTATTAGTCATATTTTGATGTTTTCATTATTTGTTACCAATGGGACAATGTAATTTTTGAAGACTGTAACCCAAATGGGAACTGCGAGCAAGCAGAGATTTTGGTACGTTGCATTGATGTAATTTACGAGTGGCCTAAGCTTGGGCAGTATCGGTATTGCTTTGTTATAATTTGTTTGATCTGATATGATGAAGTTTGACCCTGATCAGTGGTCGATATGTGTTGGTATTTTTGCCATTGTATCTATGACTTTATGCATTTGGTATGTAAGACAACCATTGTTATGTACAACGTTATGTGCTATGGTTCGTGCACGAAGTATTTTGTACTCGATGGCCATCGTTTCACCATGGTATGATTTTTAATAGTATCATTGACCATTGTTTCACCACAGTGGTGGTAGTGTACTGGTTATAATAGTAGGTCTACTGTTGACCATGGTTTTGTAATGGTACTGCAATGATATTGTAATGAGATTGTATTAGTGTTATAAGGATACTATGATTGTTGTATTGTACTTAGGATATTGGGAAGACACCTAGTACGTTATTAGCAATGTCTATTGTAAGATTGGAAATGATAAGTATTGTATGATAGTGTAGACGCTTTATGATGTAGATAGTTGAAGAATGTTCAACTTAAATTGGGGAGTTGTGTAGCGTCCCACTAGTTGAACGATCGATATTTTTCTTCCCCCTGCATGACGCGTCTCACTCGGCGACCCCCCCCCCCCCCTCTCGCCAGCAAGGCCGGTATTTCCCTTTGATGTCGATGTATGGCTTGTTTGTCTCACTGTAGAAAATCTAGAAGCGTCTGAAAGATACTGCAGTGTCCGAGATTACGCTAGGTCGACCTTGAGTGATGTAATGCTGTGACGTGTCTGTGTACGATTGGGTGGCCTGTATGTGTCCCGAACGATCTAGGTCTGTCTCGTGCTTATGGGGCGGTAAAGCCGCTTCCTGAACGTTCCTGGACAGAATATATATAAGGAGGGCCAGGCGAGCGGTAGAGGTGCAAATCGTGGGTGAAAATCGTAAGGTGCAAATCGTAGGTGTGTACATCCAGTTGTAGTAGAAGTGTAGTGCCTTCCCTGATAGGTGTAAGTAACTTGTGGATATCAGCTCGTGTTTACAGTTATTAAAGTTAGTATTAATTGTTCATCGGATCCTGTTATTTATTTCTACAACAGTTCGAGACAGTTTCGTTTTTTAAGGGGTAGACGATCAGTTCATCTGACTCTCCCCATCATAACGTGCTGAAATTTGCATCAACTGTTACAATGTTATTCATTAAACATGTTTGTTATGCAAACTGTCAGTACTAAAGAAAACTAGTGAATTTTTCCATCAAATCTGCATTTAAAACTTTTTAATATTATTTTATCTTCCATGAGTCAAGATTATTTTCCATGTTAAATACACATGAGTACGCATACCACTAGTCTTTTTCCTTCAATCATGATTGTACTTATCTCATGGTATAGCATTGCCAGTGGTATAATTAATTCATTGCTGCAGATGGTTGTCAGCTTAAGGCAGTACGCAAAGATTGGCACAAGTAAAACTTTCAGGATACAGATCCATAATCTACGTCTCTGTAACCAGAGTCGGCATGCTGTATAAAAAGAAGGAAAAAACATTTAACAGCAGATTTAAAACTGGATCTTAATTGAGCCGAGAAGATTTTGCAGGACCGTCTCAGACCACAAAATGATTGCACTAATTTTGCTGATTTGTCGCAAGTTTTTTTGTTTTATTTTGTTTTCATAAACGTAATGACCAAAATGTTCCCATTAATCTTTGCGTTTTATATAACCGCATGCAGCAGTAGATAAGCCTGCGCGTAATGCAGGAGGTTTTTTCGTGTAAACAAGACGTGCGACCGATCAAAAAGTTGACCACAACAAAACCCCGAAACAACAAACCAGGGGAAAGAAAATTAGACGAAAATGTGTAAGATTTGAAACATGAGTCATCAACTGATAATTATAGTTTTTATAATTATGATTTTAATGAATTTCTAACGGCAAATGAGTCCGGACGAAATCTTTTTATTGTTATGGTTTTTCATTGCTAGAAAGCGAAAAAAGAAAAAAAAAGTCTGCTGATAAAATTTTAATCAACATGTGGCGTCTGTATTGCCCACCCAAAGCCTCTTAGCCTCTATTTTGAGGTGCATCACAGCACGACATCTATAATGACGGGAAGCCAGTTTGAATTATCGGTATTTATTTCCCTCAACCACTCGACATCAAAAAGACGGATTTTCTTAAACACGGTATTTTCAGCTTTGAATCAAATGAGAAATCAAACAAAACAAAGTATACCAAATCTGAAATCATCTGACCGAATCAGCTTCGTTTTTAGTTAATCTTGACTTGAACACGCCCGCCACAGGCGAGGAATATTGTTCCAGGTTGATTGTTTAGGTTTTGGCTTATCAATATTTCTAACGCGCAGTTCCACACATAAGAGATATTAAAATTGGGAATCTGCGAGCCGCGAGACAATAATATTTCTGTTTACACTTTCAGGAAAGTCAGGTTTAACTAAAATCAACATATTTACTGTTAATAAATCTGGAGCAATTTTTTCTTCAATATTTGTCAAGATCTGTGATTTGCTTACCGTCTTAATTTCGCAAGCAAACAATCAGCGGAAGAGCCCTCTCTGTTTACTCTGGGAGCCTGAAATCATATTTGGTCGCCGCATTGTCAATATCTTCAGACGCCGTGGCAGGAATAAGAGGCTTTTGATGCTCTCTGTTTATTTGTTCATTGTGTTCTTTCTCTCATTTGCGGTTTTCAGGCAAGAATTGCTGTTTCTGATGGCTGCGCCAAAGGCGGATCAGTCTGGAGAGGATGAGCTGTTGTTTTCCAGCTTTTACCACTTTGAGTTTTTTCCTTCTGATTTTGTGGTGTTTACTGTTGTTTTCACATGTCAAATCTTGTGTTCTGGTGGTTTGCACATTTCCTAATATGGAATACTGGATATTGAAAATTTGTGGTCTCACAGTATTTAATTGGGTAACTCCAGCGAGCTGTCTGGAAACGTCATAATTGCAATGGAACTAGGGTTTCCACTCTTCCCTATTAGGTTACCGAGAAGTTTTATGAAACCAGAGATAGACTAAGGAAACAGCGGCAGCAGGGTACCATACAGAAATCCGACCAACTTCACTGGTCTTAAACCCCATTTACATTAACATTCAGTAATTTAATTAAAAATTGATTCACGTTCTATTTTGGGGGAAATGGCAAGAATGAAATCAGTTCATTTTGCTACCTCTGTGACCTCAAAGAGTGTCGTGCGGTCAGTGAATGAGAAGAATGCACACCGTCAGTGTAAGGAGGTCGATCTTGAGAGCAACTTCTGATAGAAAAATGTGCAAGACGCTTTCATAATCAGACCAAGTTTTAATAACGTGGCACGCAGTAATGAGGAGATGGTGGTGGTGGTTGTTGAGGTGGTGGTGGTTGTTGAGGCGGTGTTGGTGCGGTGGAGAATATATCATTAGTGAGGGTCTTTCGACAGACAAAACAAGTTTCTTGTTGCATAAACCCTATGTTAGAGTTAGACTTTGGGAAAATCGGTTGGTTAGGTTATCACAGCTGCTTGGCTCTGTGCGTAGAAATGTAATAATAATAACTTGATCCAGTGTAAAAAAAAAATATTCCAAAAAAAAAACCAAAACAACAATCAGGAAACCTCAGGAGAAAGATACCTGTTTTTCCGTAATCGTTGATATTTTTTTTTTCTTGTAGATGCATCTCAAAATGTTTTTTCCAAAAATGTATGTTATCAGGATTGAAATATCCCAACACGTTAAATAATCCGCTTGAATTGCTTGTGAAAAACAGGTGGCATATAACGCTTCTTCTTAGTGAGTCAGTTTCACGCTTGGCTTTCCTTGAATCAGATCGGAAATTGTGAAGAAGGATAATTTTCAGGGGTCGCTCTGTTTCAGTGTTTGTTATTTGAAAAGTTGTATGTAGTTATTGTAATACCTAGAATGGTGAACTGATCCAAGCACACAGGTAGTTTCTGCAGAATGTTATGCGTTCAGAACACGTTCCTGTGTATCGCCATTTCAAATCAGTTTACAATAAGACTGGTAGCGTCTGTCAGCACAGTTCCAACAACAAACAGCCTCAATTCTTAAATGTTGCTATTCTACGAACTCTGCAAGCTGTTGAGGCAACTGGGGGCGTCTTGGCGTTAATAAAACGTCATTTTCCTTCATTAAACATGTCAGTTCAGTCACATATCCTCTGTTCAATAGACATATCGGGTATGCCGTGATCATCCTCATTCACAGCTCTTCGCCGATTCACCTTTCACCCAAAGACAGTCTCAGGTCCAACATTGCTGCGGCTCTAGGTCGTGAAAGTGCCTGGATTACGGCGACATTGAGAGGAGGACTATCAAAAATCTCCAAACTTATCCCTCGCTAAGCCAGGACACGTAAGAGACCCCACTCCACTGCAGATAACTGGAATCTTTGGGAGGCGAAAACTAAGCCCTGAAGTGCTTCCGATTGATAGTCGTGGTCAGTAAAATATGGAAGGTTTTCGCTGTATAGAAATAACAAATAGTGACAGGAGATGTAATACTGATGCCCAGAACGAAAAGGCATCTCTGTTAGTGTTACCTTCAGTGATGGGATAAGAGAGACGGCTGCGGTTGTCTAGCTGTTTTTGTCATGGGCTGGACACAAAATTGGACATAAAGTCGTATGAAAAATGTTTGTTTTGTTGACATAAAGAGTCAGCCTCAGAAACAAGGCTTGATAGGGAGACAAACTGTTTTGGTTTAAATAGCATACCGAATGTCCGCCTGTCATGGGGTATCCGTCTAATCTGGAGCTGTAACTGTCATAGAATTTAAAAATGTATAAAAGTGCAAACATGAAGGTGTACATGGAAAAACTGATCCAGAATATTACCGGATTGTTTCTGTCGTTATTTGTTTACGATTAAATTTAAAAGAAAATTCTTTCGTTGTTTGTAACAGCACGTGCGTTTTTAGAATATTTGTCTTAGCACAGCGCGGTCTAAAATGAATGCTGATACTTTACAACATACGCGCCTTGATATTTGCACATTACATTTTTGAAAATCCAAACTTTATCAGGATCTAAAATATCCAGAACATGGTATACAAGAAAAGCATGCCGCTCTGGAATCTATTTGATAAAGAAAAATAAACATATCTCTGGAATTTGAAGTTAATAGTGGAATCCAACGAGAGAAACCAAATTCGTGGACGGTGCATAGAAAGCCTCGATAAAACCAGGGGATCTAGATAATGAAGAAATAAAAATGACATAAAGTTTGAATAACTGAAGGGTTTTGACACTGAAACACCTTGAGAAGTTCAGTACAAAACATAAGTGTCACAATAATGAAATCAAGACAGATTCTAAGGTGCAGCTACGGAATTCAAACATAGGGACAGGTAAATTTCTCCGTGCTAGGAATATGCTAATCCTTGGTGTACCATTTAGAGATATCCATATTTATCCTTACTAAGAAGAATCAACAGAGTGACACACTTTGCCCTACAGTTGGCGTTTGATTAGGTATTATTTTGGCCACTCTAAGAGCCAACAACGCCGTCATTTGACTGGCGTGTTTACATGACAGTCCAATGATCTGTAGATTTGAGATAACAGTGCTATATGGATCCTTCAAAACTTTCTTCCACATTTCTTTTCCTGTCGTTCTCAACATGATATGTATACCTTGTTGTTTGTTCTTGCTTTCATTAAAAAGGGGACCCAGACAAGCGATATCTTCACTAGCCTGTTCAATTCACAAATTCCTGAGCTCATATCTGCCCTAATTTGATGCAGTCAGGATGGCGAATCTTGTGAAGACGGAGCTCTAGATAGCAACACATGCCAGTTCTGACTTAGCATGGTGCTACAAAGTTTGAGAGATGAGTCTCCTCACTGTCAAAACCCCTCCTGGCAGAATCGTGCCGTTGCTCCGATCAGTTCGTGTCGTGGAAATTCGCATCGAGTCACTGACACAGGGATGTGATACTGTCTCTATAACAAACCAACTGTTATCTTTGTTCAATTTATTTTCAAGATTGCATGATGGGGAATGCAAAGGACTTGTAAAGTGTATCCAGTATAATGAATCAAGTCCAAGTCTACGAAGGTCCTGCCCACTACTGTAAACAGTAACTCTCGTGTGAGACGTTTCATTTTGTGTGGAACAACAGCAAGAAAAAAGTGTTATGTTATTCTAAAGCGTGTGTTATTATCACACTTAAAAATTTCATTAATTAAACCTTTTGAGGTCTTTACGTATTTTCATTTGTACGGTAGATTTTCACTTCATGCGCATTTGCTACTGTTTTTGCTGCGAAGCACATCTTTCTTGATACATGCTGTGATGTGGCAATAACACTGTCAAGAAAACGTATACTGTGATAGACGTGGCAATAGGAAAAAAATTTCTATATTAGTTAAAAGTGTTTTGGCTGAATGTTTATTGTCCATTGTCCATGGCCAGCAACTCCTGCAAGCCCTGAAATGCATGGAAAAAAATGTTAAAGGTCAACGACTTCGAATACAATTTTGTAGAAATGGTTCCTTTCCAGTCCAACAATAAAATTAAGTATTCTTGAAATTCAGATTAACGGAACAGATTTGGCCGAGGGTTGGATTTTGATTCCTCAGACACACACACACACAAACAAGTGAATTGGAAAATAACTAATTTGATGGAAGTGAAGACGAAAAATGATCTATTTAAATTTTAATAAAATCTTATATAAAGATTTCTTTCGTGTCAGTGATTGGACATTTAAATTAGAGATATCGAGAGTGTTGCACGATGTTTCACTAAATAATAGTTGCTATGCAGAAAGATCCTGTCATAAGCTGCTGGGATAACCTGTCTGGTATTTGAACCCACAGACGTGATACAGGCCAGAAAGATTGTCATATCTTGACTAAACTAAGTGGGTAGTCGACCTAAAGGGCTAGGCAGTGTCTTGTCACACCTTAAACATGTCTGTAAACGCTTAAGATGTGGCATGTATCTAAATAACCCGTGACGAGATATTGGAGCATTGATTCTCTCCAGAGAAAGTGTAAGAGACGCTAGCGTTCGTGCTTTATCTTTGATTATGAGTTCCCTTGTTGAACAGGAACTGAGGAAGCCTGGACTGTTGGGTTATCTTGTCTGCAGGTGTCAAACTGGTTTTGAATGTTAAAATTGAATTAGGTAATATGGAATGTGATTATTTGCCCTTTGCGCTGCTGGAACGAAATACGATAGGATTAAAATTCGTAGGAAGAGCCGTGTAATTTTGAAAGTCTTTGTTAGCTTTCATTCTGCGGTCAGTGAAATAATCCACACGTCGAGTTTTTATATATTTTCCTTTTATAAGAAACTTTACCTTCCGAAATCGTTAAACAATGAGTTGATCCTATAAAATAGCAACAAGAATTAAAATAAGCACCACGTCTCTGAGTATGACAGAGAACTGAAAGATAATGTTTTTTATATATTTTCCTTTTATAAGAAACTTTACCTTCCGAAATCGTTAAACAATGAGTTGATCCTATAAAATAGCAACAAGAATTAAAATAAGCACCACGTCTCTGAGTATGACAGAGAACTGAAAGATAATGTTTATCAACTTTTAAATCTAAGCTTAGTTTCAGACGCCTTCATGTATAAAAGATGCAGATAATGTGTGGAATTTTAAAAACATTTTCCTTCCAAATTCTTATGGTTTTACGTCTTTCGTGCCAGTTAACAAAGTATAAAACCACTACGGAAGTTGAATTTTAGTACTATCACGACGTTAACGATCTATAGCGGCTGCTTAGCAGTTAACATGTTTTTCAGCGACTTCAACATTTTTGACCTGATTGATGCAAATTATAAGCGAGATCTGATTGCTGAAAGGACAAGGGTGTCTTAATAATGGGGAAACCGACGAAGACATAGACATACACTATTGTATATAGAACTTGAGAATAACTAGAGACTGGCACTGGCAAAGTGCTTTGAAAACTATACGAAATGTAATGGAGTCTCTAAATGGCACTTAATCACCTTGCAATTCAAATGAATGAATAGGTTGGTTGCTGAGTAAAAGTGGGCTGTGTTATATGCCTGACCAATAAATGTAAATCTTACGATCACCGTCATATAATTTCTGACAAACAGGAATGTTGGCACCACCATTTGACCAATACAGCAGTTATGATCATTAGCACAGTAGCTATCATCATCATCATTTCCATCTTCGCCACCATTGACACCACTACCACGATCTTTGATCCCAATGTCAGCACCAGTGTAAACACTACTAAAAATATCGTCCCAGATACCACATGGCGTTTCAAATTAGACCATTGCAATATTACACCTAAAATTTGATGAAAGTAGACGTTTTTCGATTCTGCGGTGATGGGACTGCGATAGCCAACTGTTCAACCATAGAAGTCGTCGAATCCATTTTGAAAATGAAACAATATGACACGGTGTGAATCAGCATCTGTGAAAGGAGACAACTTGGTTACCCTAGAATGACGCCTCCAGAACGTGCTGAATCCAAACACTAGCGGCGCGTGGAGGCTGATAATGACCTCATTCAGGATAAGATGAAAACTCATCTCTTGTCAGAAAAATGTCTGGGCGCACGGGACTTTGTGTACCTTGGTCTAAACCGGAGATTGTTTCATGATAGTCAATTAATCCTTGTATACACTAGACAACAACATCCCAGCTGCGCCACTGAATGTGGCTAACGTTGTTGGGCTTAGAAAGGTCAGTGCCCACGTATAAAGAAAAAAAATCGCTTGATATAGAAATTCATGCTTTCCATCAGTACACAGAAAACTGCTGACTGTCAGTAAACTATCACTCAGAAACGTAAAATGTTGATGAAAGTGACATAAAAGTATACCTATCATGTGTGTAGATCTGGCGAAATCAAGCTTACGGTGAAAGGCCAAATTCCTGAGAAAACCCCTAAAAAAAAGGGAGAGGCGATTTTCTATGGAAATGTTTATAAAATGAAAGATTAGCAATTTTTCTACATTCAGTTAAAACATTTTGGTTGAAATCGTCTCAGAAAACACTTATTTTGATTTTTTAAAGAGGTATAAAAATGTCATCTGAGGCCTGATTTCACCAGATCCACTCACATTATTTGTGATTCGTTGTCCTAAAGTTTCCTACAAAAGTTTATAGGTCACGAGAGCGTTGAAGCTCTGGAAATTATTGTATTAACGTACTCTGTACGTGTTGTTGCTGTTGTTGTTGTTTTTCCAGAGCGAGCACAAGTCCCTCCTCCAGTTTCTTCTCATGATCTATCCGCGCCTTTAGTTTGCAATCTTACTCCTCGAAGCCGTGATCTAGAGAAACGACATGCCTAAATTATTGCTAAACCGTTCAACATTGCCTTACTTTTAATACTTTTAAAACTTAATTGTAAACGTGTCGATGCATTTTTAACAAACTGTTCCAGTCTTTTGTCTCTAAATGAATTACTTCATTTAGCTGTCTTAAGGTTCTAGACAACTGAAGCGTTTGGTTACTCCGGTTTAAACTCTGCATGCTGTGCATTATGAGGTTTTAATTTTTACAGACAGGAACACGTTGACAAGAAGTCATTTCTCAACATGTTGGTCAATGCTAGGGGTGGAGTGGACATGACGTCTGTGACGGACACTGGGGAGTAAGGACAGACGACCCCTTTCATATATTTGACATGCTAATGATATGGTGCTGGTGGTCACGTGGACACGCTCTCTGGTGGAATATGGTGCTTTCACTGCAGCCTATTTTTGTAACAATGCCATTTTGCTTCAATTGCACGATTTCGTGCGTTACTTCCAAATGCTATAATTTGAACTGCCTCTTAAAATAGACACGAAGTGGCAGCTGGAAAGTGGGACCCGAGACACAGGATACCGAGACAGTTCAATTTGCCAAATTCCGTCCGTCGACTTGGGCGCGTATATCCATGTCAACAGTGCAACACCCCTTCATAATTGAACTGAAAAAGACTAGTACCACAGAGCTACATGAGTAGTGCGCACCGTGTTTATAGGCACATAGGTTGTGGACATAATTGTAGTGAGAAAGAGAATGGTCCGTCTCGGTATTCGAAGTCTCGGGTGGGGCTTTGCTGGTTGACGGTATCACCACAAGAAATATATTATTTTGTCACACTGGTAATCTAGTATGGTGTTTTCTTCATTAACTGAAACTGGGCGGTTACTCTTTGTACAGTATATATATGGCCTTTAGCGTCTTTACAGACGGTCTTAGCAGCTAGAATATTCACTTTCACTTTGACTGACAGCTTCTCTCGTGGCTTATTCTACCAATGTTTGACCCGAGAGTGCGATGGCAGTGATTGCAGGTCAGTCTTTTGGGTTCACTTTGGCGAGTGTTTTCATTCCGCCTCTGTCGTTTTGTCAGGTATGTTTCTTTTGCCTTGAAGTCTATTGCGAGCGTGCCACTGCGCAATTTTTGTCTCCATCTGCTTCGATCATTTGCAAGGTTCTCCCATTCATTGGGGTCGATGTTGAATGCTTTCATCGTGACCTTGCAAGTGTCTTTGAATCGCAGATGTGGCCTACCTCTGGGTCGGTTGCCAGTAGCAAGTTCCCCGTAGAGAATTTGTCTGGGGATGCGATCATTTTCCATACGGTGGAGATGTCCAAGCCACCGCAGTCTTTTTTTGCCTAGGAGAGCCTGAGTTGATGGAATGTTGGCTCGGCTCAGAACTTCGATATTTGAGATCCTGTCTTGCCACTTGATCTTGAGAATTTTGCGTAGGCAGCGCAGGTGGAAGGAGTTGAGGGATCTTTCATGTTTGGAGTAGGTGGTCCATGTCTCTGAGCCATACAGCAGGGTGCTTAGGACGCAAGTTTGGTACACGAGTACCTTTGTTTTGATGGTCAGCTTGCTATTGTTCCACACCCTTTTTGAGAGTTTGCCAAAAGCTGTGGCCGCCTTTCCTATTCTGGCATTTATTTCAGTTGTTATGTCTGTGCTACCACTGATGGTTGAGCCTAGGTAGCAGAATTTTCCCACTTGCTCCAGAGGAGAGCCATTCAGCATGATTGGGTTGGGGTTTCTCAAGCCTTGTGTCAAAACTACAGTTTTTGAGACACTGATCTTTAGCATGAATTTGTCACAGGCTTTGGCAAGGCTATTGATGAGAGCCTGGAGCGTGGTTTCATCGTGGGCCACGATTGCAGCATCATCTGCGAAGAGGAGCTCTTGTAACATAATATGCTCTGTACGAGATTTTGCTTTTAGTCTGGCAACATTAAAAATGGAGCCGTCCACTCTGGTGTTAATAAGTACTCCACCTGAACATTGACCAAAGGCATTCTTGAGTAGGGCTGCAAAATATATACCAAATAAGGTAGGAGCAAGAACACATCCCTGCTTCACACCGCTGTTTACAGCAAATGAATTGGATGTGCAGCCCTCAAAGTTGACACATGCCCTCATGTCAGTGTGGAAGGATGCAATAAGTTTTAGCAATGTTGGTGGACAGCCTATGGATTTAAGGACTGCATACAGGCCAGATCGGCTTACGGTGTCGAAAGCCTTTGTTAGGTCCACAAAGCATGTTATAAGCGGCCTGTTTTGTTCTTTACATTTTTCTTGGATTTGCCGAAGTGCAAATATCATGTCAATAGTTGATCGTTTGCTTCGAAAGCCACATTGTGTTTCTGGTAAGACTTTTTCCGCCAGTTGTTGAAGGCGGCAGAGGATGACGCGAGCAAAAGCCTTTCCAGTAATGCTGAGGAGGGATATGCCTCGATAGTTGTTGCAGTCGCCTTTGTCTCCTTTGTTCTTGTAAAGTGTGACAATTTTGGCGTCTCTCATATCATGTGGTATCACGCCTTCTTTCCAACACTGCAGTAACAGATTATACAGGTGTGGTAATAGTGGGCCTTTTAGGTCTTTTAATAACTCTGCAGGAATGTTGTCACTTCCTGTGGCTTTTCCAGCAGACAGGTGGTCGATTGCATTGGAAAGCTCGACTAAGGAAGGTTCAGCGTCAAGTTCGGCCATTATTGGCAGTTTTTGGAGGTGTTCCTCAAAATCTGGTGGAATATTTTTCTCAGTTGAATACAACAGAGAGTAATGCTCTACCCACCTATTCAGTTGTTCATTTTTATCTGTGATGGGTTCACCATTTACAGACTTAAGTGGGGCGCTTTTGGTGATGATTGGCCCAAGAGCTACTTTCATCTGACTAAAGGCGGTTTTCATATCTCCCTTTTCATTTGCCTCTTGTATGCTGTTACACAAGTCTGTCCAGTATTTGTTGGCGCAACGTCTTACCTCCAGCTGAAGTTTAGCTTTTGCATTTTTCAAACAAGTTTTTGTACTCTGATTGCAATTTTTGTTATACTCATTGAAAGCAGATTTCTTTTGCTCAATGAGAGGTAGGAGAATTTCGCTGTTCTGGGCTACCCAGTCGTTGTTTGAAACTTTATGCTGTCCAAAAGACTTGATGGCACAGTCATGAATTTTTGAACTGAGAGTGTTCCATGTTTCATCTACCGAGTCACATTGGGTGACATTATCCATGCTTTCAGCAAATAACTTTTCAAATGACTTTCTATTTGATTCATCTCTGATTGCTGTTACATTGATCTTAGGGATTGAAGGGGCTTTTGATCTGTATATTTTCTTGGCCGAAATTTTGATTTTGCTGACTACCAGTGCATGGTCGGTGTCACAGTCAGCACTGTGGAGGGAACGAGTTATTTTTATACAGCCCAAACTCTTCCTCCTTGAGAGAATAAGATCTAATTGATGCCAATGGCCAGACCTGGGATGGCGCCATGATGTTCTTTGGCATCTCTTAAGGTCAAAGTACGTGTTTGTAACACATAATGAGTTTACGGAGCATAGCTCCAGAAGGCGCTGCCCGTTTTCGTTGATGTTGCCAATGCCGAAGTGCCCAATGCACTTTGGCCATGCGGAGTGATCTGCTCCCACTCGAGCGTTAAAGTCACCCAGAATTAGCAGGCCTTCGGTGAGAGGGATGTTGTGGAGAGTCCTCTGCAATGCCTCGTAGAAAATGTCTTTGGTTTCGTCAGAGGAGGTAAGTGTTGGGGCATAGACACAGATAATGTTGGTAAAACCAGACCGGGTGTTCAGTCTGAGTGTCATGATGCGTTCTGACACTCCAATTGGAGTTGCGATCGAATTGATAAGGGAGTTTTTTACGGCGAAGCCCACGCCGTGGATTCTCGGCTGTTCGCTGCTAAGGCCCTGCCAGAAGAAGGTGTAGTTTTCTTCTTTGACTGACCCGGAGTCGGGAAGTCGAGTTTCTTGAAGGGCAGCGATGTCGATGTTTAGTAGCTGAAGTTCTCGATCAATAATTTGGGATTTCCTGATGGAGTCAATATCAGTGAGATCTTGCTGTTGCAAGCCTGGGCGCATTGTTCTGACGTTCCAGGTACCAAGTTTTAGTATTTTTCTGTTTTTGCCAGGTGCACACTTTACGTCAGCTTTTTGACTTTTGGTCTAGCTCCAACCACCTTATGAAGCAGGCTGACGTGGCGGAACAACACCCAACTGCCTGGGGGCTGCCCAGGTTACGGCGGGCGGTAGTTGATCAATGCAGCTGAAAAGCCGCTCCCACCGACAGAGGGGACCCCTGGCGCTCATCCGTACGCCAAATGGATTGAGCTTATCACCGGTAACTGCCACCTCCCGTGTTGTGCCCATCCGTAACGGATGGCTGGAGTGTCCTCTCCAAATCGGAAATGGGTGGGCTTATAGAGGAGAGACAGACGCTTGCCAAGCCCGAGCAAACGCCTCCTCGTTTTGCTGCCTTGCCTGGGCTATTTTTAAGAGATGGTGCTTTGCCCAGAGGCACCACCCCTCTCTCTGCCATTCTAGTTAAACCCAAGGGAGAGACCAGGTCAATACATTTGGAACTAGTCCGGCTGCAGGAGATGCTGGAAGCCAGTTTGATGCAGTTCTCCCTGACAACCACCTTTGGGTCTCCACTCCTGATTTTCTGTCTGGGTTTACTCCCATAGCCTTTGCTATCATAGCAACACACAAGGCAGTGTGGTATTTGTATTCAGGGTTACCTTCCCCTAGTCTTCCTCTCTCCCGAGATGACCCACAAGACAGTGGGGGGTGACAGTAGCAGGCTGTATTGTGTACTGTTATACAATAGCAGAAAACTCTGGCCTGACATACTGGCCTGTACTTTGTACAGTAAAATGTGAAAAAAAAGCAAAATAAATACACAAATATTTTACAAAACTTCGCATAAAAAACAAATAATGAAACGAATCAGAAATGAAAGCAAGAAAAAAACAAAATGCTTTATGCTTAAAGGGATCTCCTTCGTGCACAGAAAGAAAAGAAAAATCATTTGCAAAACAAAACAAAAAAAGGCTACATAGTTTGTGACGCTTCTTTACTGTTCTGACAGGCCGTGGGGCTATGTAATATATTATAACATTTTCCATATTTCGTAAGTTCCAAATCCTACTCCGACCTCTGTGGTCTTTCAAAATACTGTCTGTACAGCTTACAAACATGTCACATCTTAATGTTTTCTTCACCATTATAGCCATGTGGATCTTAGCAGAAACGAGGGAAAAGCTTCAGCAAAACAGTGGGAACCAAGTGTATGGTGCTGGTTACTTGTGGTCTCACTTAGGTTTCTTTACGGAGAAGAAAAAAACTACTCCACATTACTTCATTAAATTTCCACCAGGGATGCAATAGCATTAAAATGAAATCTAGCAAGACCTGAGACCTAATGGACAGTAATGACACCTTCTTTCTTGAGTCTTTTGTTACTCAATGATCAAATTATAGCAATTTTCCCATCTCAGCATTAGCGAGTCGCCCTGCCGTTCTGCACAACTAATGTCCCTGAACAGTGTGTATTATTTAGCTTAAAGTATAATATTTTTTTGCTTGCGGAAAAATCTATATTTCGTCTTGATGTTCGACACGTTAGAAAATCAGTAACCATTGGCATTATCAGTTAGATGTATCAACAGCTAACATAGTTCACTTGGTAATATCTCTTTTCTAAGGAAAAAGGGGGGGGGGGTGGGGTGTGTGATGACGCACACACCAAAAAACGACAATTAGATGAAAACGAATAATTAGTATTTGGAGACCGACATTGTCATCCAAAGCATTATCATCTTAGTTTATTTCGAAGATGACACGATGCGAACCGAATGATACTTCGCTGGGCATATCTTTCTCAATGTCAATGTGTATTCAAATGTACTTACACAATGATAGACGACGTGTTGCCCTCTCGAGAGTTCAGTTTTTTAAGATTGCCAAAAATAACATGGCAGTTACGTATTATAATAGTCAATCTGATTTTGTTTTCGTGAATCTAAATGAAAAATCGGCTTATGCCCTCCGTTTAGCATTACTGATGATGTTTTGACGTAAAACACAATACAGTGAATGAGTGTAAGATGAATGAATGGCTCTAAGATAGAATGCAACTTACTGCTTGAACTTGGCGCGAAGATTTCACTCTTTTCTTTCTCTGGAACTTTGCTGTTGCAACTAAAGATCAGCAATAATGATATTTAATTAATGATGAAATTGTTCTCTTTATTGATCTGCAGAATCACAGTATATCATTTATTGTTGGAACCGCATCCATCTATTTTTCTATTAGGAGATGCTGAAAAGAAAAGAAAAGAAAAAACGGAGTCCCATGTCAATATCGAGACACTGAAATCATAAACATTTTTCCATTTTTTTTTTTTTTTTTTGCTCAACAAGGAATAATTTCAGAATGTTAATAGGGCTTAGCCTTTCTTACATTATATTTTTTTTTTTTTTTTTTTGCTCAACAAGGAATAATTTCAGAATGTTAATAGGGCTTAGCCTTTCTTACATATCAAACTTAGCATTTCGTATCAGATGTTTGAAACTTTTATATTATTTTGATCTTGGCGCATGGTCAGAAAAAAAAAAATTCCAGATCATAGTTGTTATCTAAGAAAGGTAGGAGAAGGAATTTAAAAAGTAGTGATCAAGGGAACCACTTATAATGAACTGACTTGAGAAAAATACGTGAGGAAAAGTCACAGTTTAAACTGATCTCATGAAAGTGTTTTTTTTTCTCCAACGAACTATGGTTGTTTTTCATCCCCGACGAAACCTGAAATTCTCCAAAAAATTACGAGAAAGGATAACATTATATTACACCGGTTACATCAGCAATCAAGAGGAAATATAAACTTTCAGACAGTCAGTAACACAATCTCTGTCATTCGTCCAAGTCAAGAGCTCCACAAACGGGTACAAATCGAATGATCTAGTGATTATTTTACTCTTCACTTTCCACCACTTCCTGGTCGCTACCTCTCCCTCGCCCAATCCCTTCCCCACCCCTGCCTGACCCGAGTTCCCCTCCCCACACCCCGTTCTCAACATCAGCGCATCTTAACCATGGGGTACCCTTTTCCCTGACAAATCGAAGGCCAGAAGTGGTCATCATATATCTTGAGATGCATCAAATTACCTAATGTCACAAACCCGCAGTCGACAAGTCCACCTCTTTTTCCCAGCCTTGATTATCATTCATAATTTGCGCGCGTCACTTTACACGCCTGGGCAGAGCAAATCATATGTTTTAACTGGTGAGCAGTCCGCAATTTGCTGGAGTCTCTTCGTTTGTCAGTTATTGCTCAGGCGCTGTGGTTGCTGCCTTATTTGTAGGCATCAATATTTCTAATCAAGGTGCCGGAGAATAGAGAGTAATTGCGGCGCATGTAATTAGTGGTCGCGCGTGCGAGATCAGCCGGAGATGTCTTTTCTTTCTTTAAGAGAGGAGGGGGGAAATCGGCTCTCCTTTCCCTTTTGTTACATTGATCATTTTATTTCTTTTTTCCCGATTTTCATTCCATCATTTTCTCCTTTTCGTCCCTTCAGCTCATATTCCCATCTCTGTTTGGCATTTACAACAGTAGTTTATTTGCTCTGAACGAATGTCTTCAATCCAGACTCATGATTCATGAGGTTTTATGTCAAGGTTATTCAATATCATAAATATACGCATGGGAAGACATAAAGTGGCTCTTAAGTTATGAGAATGTTATCCAGTGAACGAAACAAGGGCATAGAAAACACCATGAGTTAATTTCAAATTGAAAACTGACATTAGCAAAGAATATTCATATAAAATATCAAGATTTCATCGAAACTTTGCTCTATCCCCCCCCCTTTTTTGTGTGTGTGTGTGATGGGAGATGGCATGATGAAAGATCATGCTCCTTAAACCTGAATTTCTCTCCTTATCTATATTATTTCAATCTGTTTACAAATGTGAAAGGAATAATATATCTCTATGCAAGAAGATTTTTCAGTGGATAAAAATGATACCAGTACATCATTATATGTATAAAATGCATTCTCTTTGTTTCTGTGCCATTTAAGCACACTGAATACTGTATTCGTGGTCCACACTACTGTAAAACCCCACGTCACTGCTCATTCTGCCAGTTTCTATTCAGGCAAACTACAGTACTTCGGCCTCAACTACTACAAAAGGGCACAAGCAAACAATAATAGTGAATTTTTATTAGAAATAATAATAAAAACATTATTTTCGTCGCTGCTCTACGATAATGGCATAAGTCACTTTTGTCAACTACTGAGATATTAACAAAAACTGTTTCTTTTCCTGTCTTTTGGTGACTTATGCCATTAAGATTGTGTTGGATTATTACATGTTCCTACTGGCGCATTTCTTTTTCTATAGTAGTATGTGATAGAGCCCATGCTTAGGAATGCAATGAACGCCAGTAGCCTTTTGTCGAAGTCTGACAAATGCCATTACTGTGGACCAGTGACGATTTAACTCATTCTTCAACTATGCAAAGGATTACCAATGTTGATCCTATACAGAAGCTTCGTGTACTGTAAGATCCGCCCCACCTCCGCCCCTCCCCCTGTAAATTTTTCCACCATTCTCCCCCTTGACCCTCTCCCCAGCCCAAAGACAAGCCTCACACGATGAATCTCCCGACATGCCACCCTCGTGTCACAGGTCGATCCAAGTCTCAATGAGTGTAATCAAGTGTATTGTCTGAGTGACTGGTAAAGTCCGACTTACAAATTAGTCGGCAGTAAAAAATGGAGGAAATCACTTGATATTAATCAAACGATGGGATGACTAAAGAGGTAATTTAGTGAGAGGCGATCGTCATTTACATGATGGACATCAGCTGATGGCTGGGCTGTGTATGGCACGCGGTATGATCATGTCTCACATTGTTAGACTCATTCATTGGGAAATAAATTATTGCAGAAGACAGAAAGTGAAAAAATGGAAATGGCATTTCTGGAAATTTGAGAACACGGTTCATGTGTCATCTTAGTTCCTTCAAGGAGACATCATGACTAGGGCAGAAAGTATTGAGAGTAAAGGCAAATTAACGAGATAGGCCATGTTTTATTGTGCTCTTAAACTTACAAACTGGTTTCCATAAAGCTTAAACTCCGTAGCCTGGAAAATGGGAAAATGACGTCATTGCTATGTTAAACAATTCCATTTAGAAAACCATCACCAGATTAATTTGGGGTTTCGTCACAAATTAGGCGTAAATGGAAACAAAACCCTTTGGTTAAGTCTAGTTCTTGGCGGCGCGCCCTTCAAGTTTCGTCTGGAAAACACCACCAACAACAACTACTACTACAATGACGACGACGACAAAATGTCCACTAGAAAATGAATTTATTGAAACTGTTTTACCATGTCTTGTCTTAAAAAAGAAACCGACATCTATTCTTACACAGAAGGATGAAGCAATCTCCCCCCCCCCCCCCTTTTTTAAAAAATTCCTCGCGGCTAAAAAAAATGAACGCCTGAAAAGAAAATGCATTTAAGCTCCCCTTTCTTTGAATGCCAACAACAATGCATTTAATGTTTGCGCATTTCGACGCCACATAATAACGGAATGTACAGAAACTGTCCTGAAAGAATGCATTTAAGCAATACGTCCTCTAGAAATATTATCAAGAGATCTCGGTGTTTGAACTTGTAAAATGATACATCATCTTAAAAAAACAATCATTTGCTCTGGCTTGTATCCCCAGCTTGTAGGGGGTCGGTGAAATTGACCCTAAGCGGCATTAGTGTTACAAAGTAAGGTCGAGCCTAAATGCCCGTCAAGCGCCACACACAAAGGCTGTCGTGGGTCCCATGCTGAAGCTGACATCAACGACGCGCAGGCGCTAATCCCTACGTCCTGCAGTGCTCTAGAATGGGCTGCTGACAACTCCGTGTCCTCCCGTGACGGAAAGCTGCCCTCGCTACCCCTCCCACTAAATTTTCTCCTCGATCTGCGTTCGGCCCGTTGACTCAAATTCCTTTCTGTTCTATGAACAGGGCCTTGACAGCTAGAGAACTGAATACATAGAAACATCGCTAGGTGATCGTCTTTTACGAGATCTATCTACCGAAACATGCCTGCTCCTGAAAACCAGAGATGAAAATTGGGAGCAGGATCATTTTCCCCTTTTGCCTCCCCCTGCGGGAGAGATGCTGTTTTCCGAAACTCATCCAGCAGTAAATATCCCTTACCTGTCTCTGACAATGACAAGCTGACGGAGTTATTATACCAGCATTCAAATTATATTCTCCTAGCCTGTGTTGTGTCCCAGGACAAAACCTTTAACAAATGGAAGGAGGGAAAACCTGCTATTCGACGGGAATCGGAGAGTCTTTTGGGCGGTGACTTCATGAAATTGGAGCCGAGTGGAGTGGTCCCCCCTCGACGCTGGAGTTACCATGACGTTCATAAAGAGTGAACGACATCTTTGTTCAGATTCGCCATGTTTTGTTCTCGGAGGGTCTTCCACAGCTGGAGCACTGTGAGTCATCCCAGGCTGACAGGGAGAGAGTTGGTGGGCGGGGAGGTGAAAGTTTGACTTCCGCACAAATCAAGAACAAACACAGCATTGTAGCTCATCCACAATACAGTTATTATCTTCGTCTCCATACAGACTACAAGACCTAGTGTAAATGATGAGTATGTGTCAAGTCTGTGGAGAGTCTAAGCTCACAGCAGTGAGGGTGTTATTATTGTGTAGACAATATGTCTTATAAACTTAATGTGCCATAGTGGCAGTGATTAAGATAAGTATGCGTGCAGAATTATAGGTTTTCACCTGATATCAAGCATTATGGATGTCAGAACAAGTTTATATACAGGAGTGCAAAAAAGTACTCGTGTATTGTCAACCTTTAGAAACTCAATGACAGCTTGGCCGCCGAGTGCCGTATCGGAACAAAATAATATCTGCAAAGTTCACTGCATTGATAAATTAATCACCATTTAAATGTCAAATCAAGAAAAGTGTATTTAATAAGAAAATGTATGTTTTATTCTTAATTTTCATCGTGAACGTATTGTACGAATGTCTTATCATTTCAATAGCAGTTCTTAAAGCTCCTTATCTCTGCAGATAATTGTAACAATTTCATTTATTATTATTAAGTACATAATTGATTTAGCTATGAATCTTGGGCTTTTTCTTTTTTTAAGTTAGCCTAGGGTTAATATGAAGTATTGAAGCGGAAGCATGGGAAATTTGGTGCTGCCAATCTTTTAAGCTGAAATGATGATTTTGGGTACAAAGATGTATCCAGATGTATAACCTTTCCTATTTCCAAAGGAGAAAATTGACCTATTCAATCGCTGCCCAAGTAAATAGTAATTCTGACTATGTTGAGGAAAGGAGAATAATATAGGGCATGGGAGTCCGCGAAATATAACTTGACGCCCTGCCCTCTTCACTTTGATACTCATTTGTCAGCACAGTAAGTCGATCTCTTCAAAGTAGATAATGTAGCAAAGGGGAAACATATAATAATCATATTATTAATTAGTTTCCGTAAGCGATTGGTTATTTGCATCCCACCAGAAATCAAAAACAAAAACAACAACAACAAAATATCGAAAAACTGATGTTCGAACCATGGACTCCGTTGCCTCCATATCATGCAGTCTATTATCCCAGTGGAAGATTCTCTTCGAGCTCTTCAGCATTCAGATTTCGTTCAAGGCTACCATCTGCCAAAACGACATCCTGCGTTCCATAAGAAACAGTTTCCTGTTACCTCAGCATGACATCTTCGCACATAGTAAGTAAAAAAAATACTTTCGTGAGGAATACAGTTGCTGACATGTGTACAGATGTTTGGACAGGCATTGTTATACACTGGAACGGAACTGAGCTCACAATACTGTCTCTTGTCGCTAATTTAGTAGAAACAAAGACTTAAGGTAAGACAGCATGACCAGAAAGAAACCGATACAAGATGCAGAGGTTTGAATTTCCTGTCTATATCGTACTTGATAATGGCGGAACTGTCTTACTGGTATCAGTCAAGTCAAAATGTGGCGAACAGAAAAAAGTGTACGTTGCAAAGCCCCGCGAAAGAAATAATACACACACGACACAATCAAACGCAAAGTAAAGGGAAAGACAAATCAAGCTTTCGGTCAACTGCGTCGTCAGGAAATAAATATATATATTATATAAAGGATAGGAAATAAACAAAGAAATCCTAGAATGTTTCACAAAATGTGACTTTTCCACTTACATTCCATACTTTAATGGTGCTGGTTTAATTTTCTGCAATAATTAGCTAAACCGTCTTCTCGGTCATTCTTACAAATAGTTGTTTAAGTATCACATGATTTCTGTTGTTGTTTTTGCAATAGTATTTAAACTTTATGTTGGGGACTGCTCTAATGTACATTGGGGAATATTTTAACAATATCTTTGCTTTTCTTTTCAATAATATTTTAGATTTAGATATCAATTTTTGTTTAATTTGTTTTCTTAACTTCGATTAAAAGACTTTGTTGTTTTTTTCCCCCTGAGATTAATGGAGCATTATTGGGCCTACAATTACTAACTTCTATTCTGCCACATCTCTGCAGTATCTTCACTTTGTGTCTAGTACATTCAACCCCTTGTGTGCCACTGTTCCCCCCCAGAAAGCAGCATCAGTGCTCAGGAAGTCAAGAAGTACCTCATTGTTCACCGCAGACAAACTACTCAAGTGCAACAATCGCTGTACATTGTACTTTTTTTTTGTGTGTCGGGAATACCCAGAGCTATTGCTGTTCCGACATTGGCTGTTTGATGGTTTATCAGACTCTTGTTCAAACACGGGGACAGAGTCAACAAACATTGCAACTAGAAATGCCATTTTCTCAGTTAACGTTGTAGTGATGGCAATTCGTTAAACTAACATGGTATACAGATTTTTGTGTGTGTGTTTGTTTGTTTCAATAAAAATTCCTCACAAGAGTCTTGCTGTTACTATTTTAGCAACAAACTATGCTTCAGAGACCATTCTTTTAGACCACCTTCCTAGCTTTGCACCTGCGCTCAACCTGGTCTCGTCGGAGCTGGAAAATGGTCTCCCGCAGGCTTTGCCCTTTGATAACTCAGCGAGGTGCAGAGACAGCGACGACCAGGCCCGGTCGGTAAAGTGTTAGTTTGTTCTTCCTGGTCTCCTGACTTAAAACGTAAACTACTTTGTTGGTTACAATGGAAGTGTGCACACTGGCACACCCCATGCAACTAAACACATTAAACCAAACACACGTGCAAATCTGCACTGCCAATACGTTCTAGCGTGTGCGCACCGGGACAATTGTGAGCACACACCAACACGCGTCATTCGTATGTCTGGACATGTGCATTATGACAGCCCATGTGCTCCGACATTTTCCTCTTCACTTGAACGTTTATGCCTAATTGTAGTGAAAATAGCTGCTTACGTGCAGAGTCTTCGACAGGACAAATTATGATTGGCCAGGGGCATTTTTTCTTCCCAAATTAACGGATTGGAGAAAAAAAAGAGAAAAGAATGAAAAATAGAAAGAAATAAAGGAGAGGAAGAAAAATGATCTTTGATGAGATAAGCATGAAAAGGTATCTGGTTTACTTTTAAAAAAAATTGTTATTGTTATCTGATCAATTTGACATTTTGAAGGTATGCCTTCCTCCCATCTGGGAATTTAGAACTATTTTCAGGAAACTCTTGGGAACAATTCCTACCGTCTGATGAAACAAACATTTTGAATACCGGCCATATTAGCTCAAGAATGTGAACAGCTTATTTTCAGGGAGATAGAGTAACTGTAAAACAGGCCTCTGAACACCGCTTCGGGTATCCTATTGATGTTTTGTTTCTTGTAGATGTCCAGGAGATGGCATCGTATACATGATTGGCATTTGTGTTGGCAACACGTGACAGTGGGCAATTTCTGGCAGTGTCGGGTGGAGAGGATGTCAGGGGCCCCCTATGGCGCAGGCTGTTTATCCCCTTTCCAAAACGCCAGATTGAAGCTCAGAGTGAGTCTCAGATAAGATGAGGGGAAAACTAGCAGTACCCACTGGGGGCCATATTTCTGTGGACTAATTGATAGGGCGGAGTTTCACCTTGCTCAACGTGGCCAGTACTCCTCCGCGTGGTCGCAAACAGTCTCAGCCAAGGCCACTGAAGAATCTGATTTGTTTTCCGAGCGTTGGTTCCTCTTTTGTCCGCCATTTCTTTTCAAAACCGAACGGATACGGATGAAACGAAGAATAGCCTCCTGAACTTTCGGCGCTGCCTTTTTTAACCCTGTCCTGGAGTTCTTTTTTACCCGACATGTAAAGTCGGCATCTCTTCAATCTGTTAACGACAAAGAAAGAACAGAAAACAAATGGCAACATTGTAGCATTCAGAAATCATTAAGCAAATGTTAATCCAATTATTTTTCACGACCGCGACTTCTGTAATGCTATTGTAAGGTTCTTTACATTTGTTGCAGCTGCTTGTTACATCAAGCCGGGGAAATTGCGGGGTGGCTGCAGAGATAAAGCCCGTTTTGTTTTAAATGTATTATACAATAAAACTAAACTGTTTGTTTGGTTTCGATCATGTATTTTCCCTTTCCAAGCTGAATCTTCCTGTTGTTAGAAACTCCCGATTTAAAATAATGTACCTGCTATTTTTTGTGCACAATTTTTGCTTCTGGATCCGTAATGCATGTAAGTTTTTTTTTTCCTTTAACGTTAAAGAACAGGGAACACATAAACGTACCATCTGACCGGATCAAACGGTTTGGGGTTGGCCTTTACAGCAAAATCATGTTGAAATGAGTATGTTCTGCAATGGAAGACCTCAGTGAGCACAATTTTACCTAGGATTAAATTCGCAGTGTGACATTTGAGCTTCTGGGCCCCGGGCTACATGAATGAAAGCTGACGGAACGCCAGGCAGGGGTTGGTACATTGTTCTTTGCCACGCGGTTTTTTTTTCTTTTAATACAAGGCTTTCTTTACCGTGGTGAATTCTGCGGTTTGTGTTCCCTTTCAGGTGTTAAAAAGTGTAATTGTGCCTGATATTTGTTTTTACCCTACAGACCTAGACTTGGAGAATGAAGAAATTGATTAAGGAGAGATGTGTATGAGTAGCTCAGCGGGGCAGCCAAGACTGCGTGAGTCAAGCTAGGGGTGAAGGAGGTGACGACTTGACGCTGGAGGAAATGGGCAAAAGAGTTTGATGAAGAAAGACAAATACGCAAACACACGTACAAACACATACAAAGAGAAAGAAAAGTGCGTTGACCTTATTGGACAATGTGTCATGCCTTTATCTCTTATTCTTCTTTTATTGGAAATTTCTATTTTATTTTCTTATTTGAACTTTTTTAAATGATTGATTGGATTCGTGTTTTGATATTTTCTATCCAGTGACAATGAATTAAAATGTACTTGGCTCCGTTGCCATTCGTCATTATCAGGGTTGGTTTTTTTGTTTTGTTTGTGTGTGTGGATTTTTTTGTTTGTTTAAATATTACCCCATTATCCTTTATTGGGGTACCAGAACACCGAGCCGGATTTTTAATCGTATTGTTCAAAACTTCAAAGGTAGCTCGGAGTAGCTGTTGGAAGACTCAGCCGGTTTTTGGCATAGCGATTAAACTTAATTTTTCTAACGACTAGTCAACATCTTCCGTTCGCTACATATCGGGACTATTTCTTTGTTTTTTTTTCTGGTGAATTTTGTAAGAATTAAATGCATGTAATTACAACAGCTGATTAAAACGGTCTTGATACGTGTTACCCCCTGCTCACTACAGGGAGGTGGAAGTCGGATTTTGAGCAGTTTCCTGTTGTGTGTTAGCAGACTGAGTCTATCCAAAGATCTATCATATGTATACAGTCCAGTGACTTTAGGGTTGGTACATCAGGCTAATCGATCTAAAGTTCGAAAACAACATAGTGGATATCTACAACAAAAAACCGGCTCAGTTTTCCAACAGGGGTAGGCAGCTTATTGCGCAATGCGTTGCATAACAGAAAAACCGGCTCAGTCTTCCGTTCCCCGTTTATTGTTGTGGATGGATTCTCGTTTATTTGTATAAACAGTGCTCAGAACTGAAGTATGTAATTTTGTATTTCCTTTCTTCATTTGGGTGCAGTGCCATACGGCAACTTTGTTTTGTTGTTTCCACACGTCATTTGTTTCAATGTTTTCTCAGCATAACATTGTTTTATTTCACACCTATCAGGACAGTTCGGTTAGTTTAAAATGTTTGTAATCTGCATTGCCTTTATTCTCTCTTCTAGTGACTTACTCATCTTGGTGGATGGAAAGACTGGCAGAGCTTTTCATGGCTTTTGTTTTTTTTCATCTTAGACACACACACACACACACATACACACAAAGAGAATTATTTTTGTGGTCATGAAATCTATGATAAAAATGACTGCATTATCACTTAATTAGCAAATGATGAATCTTCCCTGAGTTGTGTGAAAATATGTGCTGAAAAAAGGCTATAATTTCTTGAATGAAATTCTTAGAATTCAACAGTAAGATAATTTGGCCACCTGAAACATTTTACGGAGTCATATTTCATAAGTCAATTGTTTGTGGCTTCAGTAAAAGACTGAGGAATTTTGTGCATTGACAAGAACATTATCACTCAACTGAAATTTACAGCAAATAACCTGCCAAGGAAATTCTCTCATCACAACTATTATGATAAATAATTCGTTATCCAAATTTGGCAGATTTTAGAGGACTTACGGGGCAGGGGAGTTTGTTGTTCTCTGAGATGTGCGTTGCTGATACACTAACATAACGTGGCATAACCTGCTTCAGGTACTGTCCTGAAGCAATACGAATAATCCTTTCCCTACTGGCGAAAAGCCCATTATCTCAACTATAAATATCGGTCATAGAATAACAGTTAAGGCGGGGAGATTACAATCAGTGTATTGTCTGGGTGTCAGACAAGTTTACTAGGAAAGGCAACTTGACTTCCATTAGCATCTTCATGTCACAAGACGATGGCAGTCTTGGTGACTTGTGTTTACATCTCAGAGAGTCACACACAGTCAACGGTGTGCACACAGCCGGGTGGAAGTGTCAGTAAATAGTTCCCAAGACATGTGACAAAGGGACCCATTAGATTTCACTCTGACAATGATGTGTCCACTATGTTTCTCTATGGTTTAAAATTACGGGATGTTTTATTTATAATTTTTTTAAAATCAACGTTAGCATTTGGACAAGAGCCCCACATACATCACATAATCAGCATTTGTAGATAATGCTTATGCACTATACATAATTATTAGGATAACTAATGTAAGCAAGTAGATTTATCGTACAAGCAAAAACGAATTACCAGCTTTACTTTTTTTTTTCACCTATAATAATGGTTGAAATGTTACAAGTATTTACAATTTCCATCTTTCATGCGACAGAATATGAGTACTGCACATTGTCATTATAACACTTCAATACTTGGTCACTCTTAATAGTTATGACATGATCGTTTTTGTGTTAATGTACTGTCAGTCAGCCTAAAATCAAAGATGACAAGGTGGTCTAGAGGCAAGGTGGTCGGCTCTCACGCCAAGGGTCCCGGGTTCAAAACCCGGCCGGTGCAAGCATGTCGGAAGTAGGATCGAGTACCTAATCTTCTCGGATAAGGACGAAAAAATTCGAAGGCCCCGTGTGCACGTTGCCAGCGTTGAAGATACCGTGGCAGTTGAAAATCGAAAGAGCAGGCCGAGCAGGCCGCTGCATGGGCAAAAAATAAAATAAAATGCATCCACTCAGTCCCTCCCCTCTCATCTCCCCCCCCCCCCAAAAAAAAACCCCCACAAAACACACCGCCGACCGGCGCTGCACTGTGGCGACGATGTGCATGCTCCTTGTAACTGGGTGCAATGACACAAAAGGCAAATTTCCCAAATGGGATTAAAGTGTATACAAATACAAATACAAATACAAATTAATTTCAGTAAACACAGTTTGCCTCATGAGTAGAAAACTAATTTAAAAGAGAGAGTTGTCAAACTACTGGCTATGTGAGACCAGAGTACGGGGAGAGAAAGAGTTGAAGACCCTTTATTTACACTGTCAAGTCGGCAGCCAAGTGTTGATATTTGAGGTGAAACACAGTGATCGTTAGAATTCCCAGAGGCGAAGATTGAGCCACTGAAGAAATACCGTTAGGGTCAGGGGATTTTCCCAAAGTGAGAACTTGAGAATCTGCAAGATACTTCCCACCACTTGGCTATGGCATTTTCACAAGTGGAACGTATTTTCGCTGTCTACATAAATAAAAGGTAAATCATCGGAAAGTTAGAGCTCTTGGAAAACAATAGTACGTCAAGTGTCTCTCAGGCCGAATACAACGCTCCAGGCCAGTCTCTGGTGGCTTGATGATGCTAGTAGAAGGAAAAATCGAAAGCAAAAATAATATCTGGACCGATTTTGCAATTCTTTAGGATAGGAAACAAAGTATTTCTGTTTGCACCAGTATTAAATTTTGACAATATTTATTGCTGTTATGTTATAATTTAAAGTGACAAAATATATTGTTTTTTGCCTGTCAAGCAATAATCTACTTGAATATTCGACAATATTTTTAACTTATCGAAAAGATCCGAGTGGCTGACAAAATGTAACTTTGAGACTTCAAAACTGTCACTAATTCTATTACTTACCTGAAGTTGATAGACGTTTTGATGGGGAACGCGGTCTGTTGTTATCTTGTATCTTAACTCGGATATCGGTCATTTTAGATCAAAGGCAAGATAAACATGTAAAAGGTGTCAGAGATTATTATAACAGAATGGTGATAGAAATGCCAGTTCCCGAAAGGTTGAAGACACAATAATTAACTGGTGTACTTTCTGAAATAAATGAGAATGAACAGAGGAGTAAGTCAGAATTACTTACTGAGTTGCCTTTAAATATTCTTGTTCTCTTGGCATTAAAAATATGAAAAGTTGGCTAGTATGAAAGGGATAAAAGGGAACGATCTGTTCTCTCTCTCTCTCTGCGTTTTTTTTCTCCCTCTTTATCTCTCTCTCTCTTTCTCTCTCTCTCTCTCTCTCCCTCTTTCTCTCTCTTCACACACATACACATGCATATACACACAGTAACTTTCATCAGCACTAACTCTCAATTCCATGAAGCTCTGCTTCCAGACCAATCGTCTTGACATCTTAAGCGGACATTTATTAAGTCCAACCAATCAAACGTGAAAGAAAATTTCGCCCTTTCTTGAACTTAAAACTCCGCGAGCTCTCTCTTTGTGGGGGGCCTTAATCACATTAACTTGTGGAGAATGTTCTAGTCTAATTGAGCATCAAAATCGATGGTGACAATCACACTAATTTCTTTGCCGAGTCCAAATCTTTCGGTCCCGGGAACTTTGTCAATATCAGAAAAAGGGGAAGCGAAAGGGAAAATCATTACAAATCATGGGCAGGGAAACATGAGCGTCGTGTTTTACAGTTAGTTCTCTTTGGCACAAATCTTATGTTTTTCTGATCAACGAAAATGCATCCTGGAGACGGGACGCGACGTCAGTCGTTTTGCCTGCCAAACAGTACCATCTTGGAGCAAGGCGCACTTGAGAATGGACGGGCGGAAACTATAGAGAAGAACAAGTTATGTTAGTAGGTGGGATATCGGTGGACGTTTTTTTCCCCCAAGGTCTAAAATACGTTTGTGTATCTAGATGTATGGGCTATAGAAACAGGGATAAGTGGGGATGCAGCAGGGGAAAGTAAAAACGGCACTGAAAGTGTGTACTCAATCAAGAAAGTGTGTGTATTTGCCAGTCCGTGTATGAGTAAGAACAGGAACAATAAAGGCGTAGATTCCGGAAGTGGGATTCACATCTACACAACTTTTTTTTTTTTTTTTTTAATTCGTAAGCATTTTCAGAATCCCTTATCAACACAAACAAACAAACAAAAATACACACAAGAGCACAACACATTTGACCATGGTATTTGGATGGGGGTGGGGAAATGGGGCTGGGGTGGGAGATGGACTGGTAATATAATATTGTAATTGTTCGCACTGTTTGCATTTCTTACAGGAACAGAGCAAAAAAAAAAAAAAAATGCTTTCACCGGTTTCCATAAATTCAGTTGAAAAATGTCTCCAATCGGAAAGGGTCATTCAACAAAGCAGTGTCCTCTTAATGTCTAAGAACATTAATTTTCTTTCATATGAACACACTGAGCAGGGAAAGTCATGTACGGGAAAAAAGTAACAAATTCATATCGACTATCTTTCGGAACATTGATGATGTGACAACTGTTATAGTGTGTCGAACTTGCTGCATAATTTCATATAATTTTATATGGAGACCTGCAAAGTAGTCTTTGCTGTAAAAGGCTTGTGGTCCGCGGAGTCAGGTCGTCGATTTCTGTCTGTTTTGACTCAATGCGCAATGTTTCTCTGTCCACCAGCCCATTCAAAACAATTTTGACGCACCCGATCGACTGACGCGGACTGGTTTTCATCTCTCCAGTGCACGACGTCCAGTTCAACTCCATAGTCCATATCTCATATATAAAACGAGACAAAACAGACTTGACTCAGTGCGCCACAAGTCTAAGTTGTCCCAGATTCTGAAGTCTATGACGTGTTCGCCGTGACCCAAACTAACTGGACTTTCCCACTTGAGGGGAATACATACAGTCTTAAGCTGGCAGTGCAGCTTTTCCCACAGTTGACGCGATTTGCTTCAACTTACGGGTCATTGTGATGTTATCTTTAAACCAGTGCCCTAACGGTCCTAGGGGATCAAGTCGTGATCAGCGGTGAGAACTCTTGTCCACCAGCTTTATTGACGCAAGCCACCAGAGCTAGAACACAAGGAGAAATGCGTTGATCGGGGATAATAGAAACATTGACTAGCTTACAAATATACAGATCATCTACTCAGCCCTCTGGAATTTTGTTGATATAGTACTTACTTATTCCTCTCTGCGGGGCCGTGAAAGACCTGCTCCCACATACCTGGACGACCTTCCAAAGCACTAGTAAAAAATATGCTACAGGTCACCAAGGTAATAATTTTATATAATACAAAGTTTTAGGGCTGATCCAAAACAGGAAACAGCTGCATCTTGCACATTTGAGCAGTTTTTTTGGTATTGGAAATTATAGATAATCTAAGAGACTGAATCTCTGATTATCATGCTCAAACTCTCAAGGATGAACGTACTCACTTTTCTTTTTTAATCAAGTGACGTATTATTTAAATAAAGTAGCTCAGTTTGGTAATCCGTCAACACAATATTATACTTCATGTTCATATTTAATAACTATTTATTTAGAACGGCTAACAAAACACTATCACTTTAGTACATGCATCCAGGTAGATCTAAAAGGTTTCTGATAAGAAATTGTGCCAGGTAATTCTGTACATATCAGATGTGAAAATATCTTGAGAGAATGCTTTCGGGGCCTATCTTTCTCACAAGCAAAACAGCTGTCTCTAAAGACGATATGTTCTGAGCAGGTGTTAGCATTAGGTAAATCCTTATACCCCGAGGAAGAAACGGCCTTGCTTTGGGACTGGCGAAAAAAATTCTTGAGATCTGGAATATTTACTCAAGCAGTTCTTTGTGGGGTCTTTCAATAGTTGATACCGACATCAACAATTATAGGTCTTGGTCTACTGTAAATGTTTAACATTAGCATTTGGTGGAATTTAGCAATAAAAACACTAAGCTTTATGGGCTGTGAGCTGGGTGATTAATGACTCAGTAGGGGTCCACTGTGAGACAGGATTTACCATAATAGTTTGGGATACGATTTATCTCTTCTTACAGGTACACTTATTTCTAGTTAAGATCAATTGATTGATTGGAACTGAGCGTTCGATCCAATGATTTGTTGTTTTATTGGTTTTGGAAGTGGATTGCTATAGTAGCACTGGGTGTGGATTCCAGAGACCACTCGTGAGACGAACAAGGCAATGAAGTGTAAAGTCTTTGTTAACAGGTATTTTGTAACCTATACAGGCAATACAAATATGAGGGTTTAAACTAATATGTGTGAGTTATTTGTATTCCAATGTTGCACTGACGTCAACAAAACGGCCATGTAGACCAGCAGGTCTCATCAAAACTCTCTACCGACACCACTACATATAACTTGACAATTTAAAGCGATCCAATAAATTGCAACTTGGAGATAACAACAATACAAATGTCAAAAGTTGCAGCCCTGAAATTGACCATACGTTAGTGGTATCTACTAGTCCGGGAAACAATATTTTTTTCCTGCCTCCAATAGAGTCAATCAAAATTGCAATCTTTATGAAAATAGGAATTCACAAAATATCAGATGTTGGTCTTCTGTTTTCATAAGATTTTAAAATGGAAGCGATTATTCTCACAGATGACCATTTTAATCTCACGTGATTATTTTAGCAAGATGATTATAATTTCAAGAGCATGTTTCGGGAGAAACGTTTTACTGAAATAAACCAGCTTGGGGAAATGTTCTATTATTGTTTATTGAAATATATAAATCGTTATAAACGTTACTGTAGCGACACAATATATTATTTCTGTTCCCTTCGTTTATTCATATGACAGAAACTGCAAAATCGTGCGATATTATATGAAGAACAGCATGCAGTCCAAGCCTGCCTTGCATTTTTGTAAGAAGTGAAAATGATTATCTTAGATTCTTTGTGTTCATCTATCCCTTCCACACGGAGAAGAAGAAACGGTGTATGCAAACTTCAATTATCTCATCAAAGACCCCTCGTCACGTGAATGAGATAATATTATTTCAGTCCTGAGATTATCTTCGCATGTCAGTAGGGCTACATTATTGTTTGCATTGTCTCAGTTAGAAGTTAAAAATGATTAATAATAGCACACTTCTTGAACATTCCCACAGTTGTGCCGTTACTCTTGCTTGTGTGTGTAGCGATTGGCTAAACCTTGTAGTCCGCTCCTTAGAACCCCATCACCTCCCGGGCGCTGTAAAGATGGTAAGTGTGGCGTGGCTTAAGTAAATAGTTAGTGTTTCTGCATCTGGCGACCCATGAACATTCTCATCCCAAACATTATCACCTTCCTCCATCTTATCATCGCCTGAACACAAGAAAAGCGCTGTATGCTGTTCTTCTTCCCCGTGTTTGGTGTGATCCACATGTTATTGTTGTGTGGTTTAGTGAACTATCTAGCGTTAAAGATGGATACATAAAGAGTGGGGAGATAAGGAGAGAGGGCACCAGCTATAACAACACAGCTACAGAATGAAAGTTATTTGGCTAAGTCTAAAGACTATATCGCACTATCTGACCCATACAGAACCAACCCCCGTCTCTACCGCAGCAGAAATACAAATACTGCTATTTGAAACTATCTTACTGATATTGTCAATCTATCTCGATTTATTCCTACTTTACTCCAAGGGGAATTTTATTATTATGCTCTGTCAAGGGTCTCGAGCTGTAGGTGGTCATCTTTTAAATTTGGCACTAGGAGCTTGTATAGACCAGCAAACCAGAATGATAACTTTACTCTTGGAAAACCTATTTCATGGGCTCTAGCAGCACGTCACTGAAACATTAGTAGAATTAATTTGTTACAAGCAGTAGTAGTTTGTGCTATTTCTTGTGGAGTTGAACACAAAACTGCTCAAACGTTCATTTTTATAGGTATCAGTGAAGTTGACGGCAGGAGAGGAAGGTAAGGTAGCTAAATATACCTTGGCTCTTTACATAATTATGACTATTGTTTTTTATGTAAATCCTACATACAAATTTCTTCTTAGAACAAATGAAATGTATTTAAGTTAACATTCCCTTAACATAATGTCTTATTTTACTGGTCTCATCAGTTTATGCTGTAAAACATTCGAAATAATTCCACAATGGAATGTAACTTGCTGACAATAGGAGAATCCTGATAGGGCTGTACGTTTATGTCTGTAAAGTGAAACATTGACTTCCCTGTTGTTTAAATGTATGCATTTAGTTGTAACTAATGTTTGGCGGGCTATAGTTAGTGAGTTAGATCGGTTCCACTTCGGTTCATCCTCCCCTGAACTCATGAAAGCATTTTGCTCTCTCTGGCGAAGGGAAACACTAACACTTGCTCCGAGCATCCCGCCAAGTTGTCCACACTACCTGTGTATCATAGCCTTCAGCGTGGAGCAGCCATGCTGAAAATACCTTATGAAAATGAAATGGTTTATTGTGCGTTAATAAGCTTCGTTACGTGGGGCTCTACGGGCACGGAATGTTTGTATGAAAACACCATTAGTGTAAAGGAGGAGTCTCTCCTGCTCGTTTCCCCATGATTTCCTCTTCCCACTTTGTCGGCTCAGGTTGTAACATCTGAATCGAATCCCTAACTAACACCAGCGTACGGCCCACCACGTCCTCGACGTCGTCCGCTTCAGTTCAGTTCAACAAGCAAGAGCTAGACCAGAGAGTCTAGAATAAGCAATCCTGATTATCTGGCCACACTAAGTCAAGTTTTGACTTCCAGGCACTCACAGGGTGAGCTACAACTAATTTTCTACCATCCTGAAAACGATGATGCTGGAAGATTTTGTTGCATCCAGCACGTGTGTCGAGCGTATCATCTCTTACCTTAGAATAACAGACATTCGTGTTTGGTTAGGACTCTATGGTATCCTAGAAATACATGTAATTCTCGGGTGGGAAGTATTGGGAAAGAGTCTTCATTTCAAGCGAGAGCTGCTTAGGGTATTAAAGTGTCATTGCAACTTGCAGCTGTTTTATACGTGCTTAGCGTGCAAATAGCGGAATGGAATGATGAACATTCCAGCCAGTGTTGGATTTTGAATTATCCTGTGTGCTATAAGGAGATACATAGACTGGTCTTTATTTATGCCGTCTGAGTTGTGTTTGTGGATGGCAAAAGGAGCAGGGGTGACTGAGTGAAAAGGGCGCGTGAGATTGTACGTGAGTAGACCGACGAATGAGAACGTAATGTGGATGGATCAATGATGAAGTGAATGAGGAGCCGAGTGGAAATTTTGTTGGGGAGGCCCTGGGGGCAAGGGGTTGGGGGGGCGGGGGGTACAGGAAATAAAATTATATGTTACATCAAACTGAGAATGAATTAGTGAGTGAGTGAGTGAGTGAGTAAGTGAGCGAGTAAATAAATAAAAACGAGTGAGAATGAGTGAATAAATGGATGACTGTATGAATGAATGGATGAAAGAATGAATGAATGAGTGAATGAATGAATGAAATCTAATACAAAACAAATGTTAAGAAAGTGAACTCAATTCTCTTCAAAAACACAGACCACAACGACAAACCCGCAGTAATCACTTCAGCAAATGAACTTCCTTTGTGAGTTGGTTCAAATGTGGGATAAACATATGCTTAAGATAGGGGAGATAATTCACTGGGATGAAGAAATGTTATCATCCACCAACGTAAAAAAGCTGATCAATTTGTTTCAAATTACCTATCTGTATCTCATCTCGCTTTCCCTCGCAACCCCACGAGCTCATCCTAGGTAGCGAACCTTCCCGCTGGTCGCGTGGGAAAGACAACCCTGCCTGGATTATCGTATCGGCCCAGTTCAGATCCCCCTTGTCAAGCTCACAGATTAGGATTCGTTCTGAGAATTTCTCTTTGAAAAGGGAAAACGTTTTGAAGGCATGTTTCAAAAAACATACTGCCAACCACTGTGTTAATTTGGGTAAGACTCCACACGGAATCCCATACTGCATCGGCGAGAATCTCTTCCTTCCTGAACTCAAAAATAGTTTTTTTTAACTCCTTTGGGGACTCTTTTCATTAATAACAGTGGAGTAGTGTACAGAAAGAATTACTGTGGAAATCTTTCATTTCTAGATCCATAGATGTTTATGTTACTTTTGCCACATTTCATGTATTGACAAAATTCTATTTTTAAAAAAAGCACAGAAAATCTCAAGAGGCATCGGGCAAAGTCAGAATGTGGCAAAAAGAAAATGTTGTATGTAGCAAAGACTCGCCTAAGAAATAATACAGAAACGAGTCCGTATATTGTTGACATATTGCTTGCATGTGACTGCATCTTTTTGTTTGTGTGTTTGTTTATGTTTCAGGAAAAATATTAGGGGCAGAGCTATATTAAAAAGACTGTTGAATTATTCCAACAGAAAAAGCATAAAATAGGAACATCGATTTATTACAAAACTAACTCTATCAACCATCTATTTTAGTGTAATATTTACAAGTTACCGCGTGGGCGGATGGCCATATAGGCTATAACTTGTCATTTCCTTATTTGGTAAGCCATAACAACTGTAGTATTAATTGATGTTGTTTTGTGTGTCTGTTCTTGCTTTGCCTGTGAGAAAATCAAGCCTTCTAAAAACGAGCGTGCCAGAAAGAAACATACAAATAATAATAATAATAACAATAATAATAAAGCCGAATTAACAGCGAACTTTTCCTAACGACTCAATGCGCTTTATAGGGGTGAAATAGAATGCAATCCACTGACATATGCATACAAGCATACAAAACACAACTGCACACGTGCATGATCGAATGCACACACCCACATACACACCACTCATCCTATTTACTAGACATGGCACAGAAATTCCATCAACAGTCAAACTACTTTTATAAATAAATAAATGCGTTTTTAAAGTATTTTTAAACCTGGTGATGGAGATCACAACACCAGTGTGACTGACAGAATCATACGAGTTTTCATACTTAAATCGATTATTGTATGGGTGGCAGACCATGAAGCTCCAGTGTGTAGCAAAGAGCACTTGGACGCCAAAGTTCTGTGTGGTATACGATTTCTGGTTGTGCCAGAGATGTGCGGAAGCGTCAGCTTTCAGGCTTATCTTCCCATCTCATCTGCCTGCCTGACTGCTATTTGTTTAAGACAAAAACTTGCTGTGAGTGTATAATTATGACTGCCAGCAGAAAAAGTCGGCTTAGCATCGCTAGGTGAGCCTGGGGTCATAGGAGGTCACATAAAAAATAATTGAAGAAATAAAAAAAAAAAAAAGATAAATATGTCCAGATTTGGTGGTGACATTTTCCACGTGCAGAAACATTTTTTTTCTTAAATTCTCCAGAAAAGCACTCTGACAGTACAATGAAACAATTATAAAATGTGCAATGATATTAATTTGCAACATTACGAAACAACGCTCTTGCACAATAAATATGAAATTTTCATCACAATAGATTTGTTGGTTTCATTATCATTGTAATAGAACTATGTCAGTAGAAACCAACCGACAAGGTCAAAATTCTGAGTTTGAAAAATGTTCGTTTCGATGGTGGCAGAGTCCAGTGAGTTGCTTCAGAGAGTATCTATAGAGAGGTTTCACTATTGGTCAATTTGCACTGCGAGACACTGGAGGCTCTGCAAAACAACTGTTAGCGTGGAGCGGAAAGTAGGTCGCTGCGGTAAACAATATCCGTTTTGTGCATTTCCACGGGGCGTAAGAGCTTAAAAACGGCTCTAAATGGTTATAACCAGCCCAAAAATATGAACAAACCGCAGTAAACAGACATACGCATTATCTTTGGTAAAGGCGATCTCTTTCAGTTCTTCAATTTCTTGTTTACCGCAGCGACCTATTTTCGGGATTTGGCGGAAGGGAGATCTCTCTATAAATACAATACTCTCTGGTTGCTTCACATTCAGGTTTTAAGATTATTAATAAAGACTGGATAAATTTAGTATAATAAGTATTTTTTGTAATGTTACTTTATAGTATACGGCATCGCCTTTCAGTATCCTTTTTTTTTTAACTTTAACTTCTCATCAGTCTGTCTGCCCGTTTATTTCAAGCATCACATTACATTCTGTCTTCAGTTGCACTCGTGGAACGCTATCATCTCCTGCCTATGAAATTGTCTTTCCAAGGCCATTCTCGAGTGTGAAAGGATAATGTCCAAAAAATTATCTTATATCAAGAAAATGATATCTGCCTTGAGATATGAAACAAGTCAGGCATGGATCTATGTAGATCTTTCAAGAAATTAGTACCAGCTCTGAAGTGGATCAGTGCTGCACTTCCTAACCCCACTCTGGGCCGGGTGCCATCCACCTTACACGGATTAAGTGTTATTCTATTGCTGGGTTTTTTGTTTGTTTGTTTTTGACTTGCGGTGATTTCAGAGTCACAATTTTCCTGTTTCTTCCATTGAAATTTGCTTTAGATGTCTTCTACAGGTCTTCAAAGACAAAGTGATGCTTTCATGTTTAGCCAGATACATTGCGATGTGCACGTGTCTCTCAAAAAAGGTTTCCGTTTTATTGACAAGAACCGTGAAGTCTCTAACTATACATGGCGTGAAACTTGGTGCCAGCTGCTGTGAGTTGGCTGAGTTGGAAAGATTTTAAGTTTAGAGTGGTCGTTTTGATAAAGAAGTGGGCGAAATGTCTTTCGCGGTCCCTTTAACAACGAAAACAAACCTAGATGCTAATGACACAAAAAAAACAAAACAATCAAAAGTATAATTATGGACGATGAGTGTGCCGAAGGTACCCAACAGTGATCTGTACCCGCATTGTGGTTTCGCTGTTCTCATTCTTCCCGTGGCCGAACCATCCACCAAAGGTCATAACAGAAATGATTGTAGGAGGCTCAAACTAAAGGTGCCCAGTGTTTCCCTATAAGAAGGCTCCAACACGGTATTCACCTGGGAAGGTGGGGTTATGTCCCATACTGTTATTCATGTGGATATAAATATGTGTGCACTGTACACTTGAGATGGTTGGTGGTAAAGCTGATCTGTCAGCAAATGCAAACACTTTCACCTTCATGAGGATCGTTTGCAGTTGTCCCCATATGGCACGGTGATGTCCTTTTAACACAGGTACATTGTCACAGAAAACCGTCACCATGATAATGATTGTGACATTTACTACCACTGAACAACGTAGAACAACATCTTTTTGCGTGTATGTATGTGTCCAAATTAGTCAACTCCGACGGCAGATTTACCTGATGGCTAATCTTCATGAATCCAACCCCTTTATCCCCGCCCAGTTGTTAATGATTTTGTTGTTTGATCTAATTGCACTAGCATTTCTTGTTGTTACATTCAAGATCTCAGTAAAGCCTGAGACTCAAGTATGTCGGATTCATGTTTTGCTTCTCTCATAAAGGAAAGGAATCTCATGATGAAACTTTTTATTGTCAAACAAACCTGTCTTTAGCAGTTTTTTTTTCAGACTTTACCAGGAGGTAGAAAATTTTCATAGCCATTTCTGTCTTTAGAAGTTCCATCAGATCTGAAACTTGGTAAAACGACACTTGGAGAAAGTGACTGTCCATGACACTGTGCACAAATCTGCTTGTGTCGACCTAGTCACTAAAGTTTTCTATACCATTATCACTTTTCAAAAACCCTAAGCTACTTTGTAGATTCCTATGTAATAATTTTTTAATTACCAAGATTGTCCTACTGAATGTGCTGCATTTGCCACCACGAGACTAAAATTGTGGTACAAATTTTCTGGGCCGGTAGAAATTACAAAGAGATAAAGTTCAGATTTTCAGGCAAAAAGAGATATTTACGGAAGTATATATTATGTGTGACCTTAAAACGGCATTCCTAATAACCGGCTGTGTATAAACATGGATCAATAAATGTTGCTGTCGCATTAAGAGTTTTTTTTCTTTTGGTCGGGCTATTGAACTCTATCATTGTCAGAACAGCTAATTAGTTACGACAACTTCGCACTTTCAATCTATGACCTTAAAAATATAGTACTACTTTTTGTGTGAATCTGACTCGAAATTGAGTCGCGTGACAAGCAACCTATAATACCTTGAAAAGGAAAGCCTGTTAGCATTGCCGGAAAGGTTGTCTCGTACAGGCCACAGATCGATTAATTTAGGATTAAAATGAAACATTTCGGGATAGATCCTGTGTTTTCCAATGTTTATAAGGACAAAATGTTTGGATGTCACTGATGTATCAAAACTGGGACTGAGAATGTGTTTTATAGAGCGCATTAAAATAGTTTGGCTTACATAATATTATGTCCTGGAGTATTTGCCATATTGTTGTATGCGACATTTTGCGGATTTTGAGGTTTTGTCATGAAAGTGGTTCCTTCACCCATAATTTCATTACGTATAAGCGCTTTTCCAATCGGTTAAAAATTTTTTGAGGTGTTAAATGTTCGCGGCGCAATGTTGTTCTCTGATTTTCCACAGCTCTTCTAACTTTCGATCTTCATTTTCTCGAAAAGACAAAAATACACATACAACAATACGGAAAATACCGGACGATATTACGAACTAGACTATAGTAGCAGTTTTAGTGGTAATAGTCTGTTGGAGACCGCTAGATGTATTAAAGGTTGTAACGATGGTGATAGTTTGAAAATAGAAGGTGGCAGCAGCTGTAGTTTTATGGGTTGTATAGGGATAAAAAGAAGCAGTTTTAGTTGGAAAATGAAATTATATATTATTGCATCTCCTTTGGCCTTGTAGGTCATGACTCTGTCTGCAGGTTGGTTTGAAAAATCACCGCTGTCTCTTCATAGATTTTGACTGCGGAAAGTCCTCTGCATGACAATAATTATTATAAACTGTGTCACGATGTACAGATAGCTTTGTCGGTGACTATATTGTAAAATTATGTCATAGTCTACATATGAAAGAATGTATCAGTAGATTGTACCTGTGTGTAATTTATGGATTATTTTCTTCTATATATTAACTGATGAAAGAAAAAGATACTCCTGCTGCCCTGTATTAATAAACTGTAGGAACATTATAATTATGTTATCAATTGTACACACGAAATCTTAAAATTACTGTACGCAGTGATCTTGTTGACCAAGGAAAGCAGGACCTTTACAGTGTCACAAATACTCGAGTCTACAATCAACGGAAAGCAATTTTTCTAACACCTTTGTTGAAGGTTTATCTTAAAATGTTCTTTTCTGGGTTTGTGTTGATTTGACCTCTAAACATTTAGAAAAGGATAATTAAATATCTCCAGCGCCACAGAAAGGTGATAGCTTAAGGTAGACAAAGGGGAAACTTTCTGTTGGGAAACTGTGATGAATGGTTAGAGTTTATCTTCGGAGTGAATGATCATTTTGTGCGCGATGATTTGTGAACGTCTAATGTTTGCATTTACGAATGTATATAATTATGATCTCTGTATGTAGAGGGCGAAGGTGTCGATGTACGTTTGTATTTTGCAGGTGTGTTTGTATGAATGTATCAGAATAACATTGCGAATATCACAGATAGGTAAAAACTGTTTGGGTAAAGAAAAAAAGGAAGGATTGCCTGTATTCTTCACCTGGGGGAAAATAAGGGAAAGCAAAATAGAATGAGCGGCAAACAGTGAATGAGAAAGTAAATAGAAATCTAAGCATTCAATGATTGAATTTCACTAGGTAAGGAGTGCAGTAAAACAATTATAGAAAGGCCTTTAAAGGAAGAAACGTGTCCAGGGAAATAGGACTCTAAATGTGTCCTAAATCTTAAATTCCGTACGACGTGCTTTGTCTTGATATTCTGCGATAGGCCGAGAATAGACGCACATTACTCATGGGCTATACGTCAGATCTAGTCATGTGATGACAACTGGTCCCCGCAGCCTGATCCAGTCCTACAGATTATAGGGACTGGGAGGATTAAAGATTATAGTCTCGGATCGGGCACCAGGCCATCGTTTGTTTATGCAGTGACTTAGAATGAATTTGTCATGGGGATATCTGGAACTCGATAGTTCAGGAGTTCTCACGATGCTTGTATTTGATCACTGATTGTTGTGTGATTAGAAAGCAGAAGGTTCTGGTTATCTTGCTAAACGTTACCAAGTTAAGATTCTTAACATTAATTACATAGAAACGGCATTTGCTGACTGTTACTGCTCATATTTTGGGAGACGATATCTCCTGGTTTTCTAAGGTGGTTTTGTTTTTTAACGCAGATAATATTTTTATTCCGACATGGACAGATCTGAAGAGGCTAATGCATGCTACTGGTCTAAAAAGACATTGCTACGGCAACTGTAATAACAATTATTCTTCAAAATGAAAAAAAGACCCATATTGTATTATTGTCGATGGCCTCACTTTAATTCTGCAAGCATCAGTATAGCGTGCTTTCCCCTTTCAATCTTAGTAAACTGAAAACTAACAAAGTATGAAACACTTTAGTACAAAATAAGTTTGTCGTGTGTCACGTCAGCACTGAGTCAGATCCTCCCACGGATATTTGTTGTGTATAGAATAACCTTTTCAATGTTACAATGAATTTCTGATACTAATGCCCGCATTGCACTGAGTTACCTAGTGTGGGTCTACTAGAAAACTAAGTATCAAGTGTGCGGAATCCCCCCCCCCCCTCTCTCTCTCTTTCTGGTTTGAAACGATCAGCTCAGGAGAACATAATTAGTAGGCATTAAATGCATTGTGAGAGCGTAGTTTTCCACATCGAAGAAACAACACATTTTGTGTATCTTAAGTTCTGTAAATGGTATTATTATCATTATTTAAGTGTTCCGAGCATGAAACCGTCCTGTGACAGTATAAAAGCTGTAACACTAATCCGTCTTCTGAATAAAGTTCGAGCACTGGTCTGTTCTACTCTTTCAGCCCTTCTTGTTCATTTTCAAGTGAGCAGAGAATATTTATAGTTTTATCGAGTGTGCAAAATATCCTTCTACAGTGTCAGCTAATAAGGAAAATTTAATTATATACTTATCAGTTTTTGTGAGAAACAGAATTGATTGAATTTATGAACACAAAGCATCCCGAAAACAAGAAGAAGAAGAAAGTAGTTCACAACACTGCTTTTGGCATTTTGCAATAATTTGCTCGCGTGGACTGGAAAATTCGGAGAATATATTATTATAATGATTATATCGGAAACTTATTTCGGTGTTGTAAGACGAGAGCTATATTGCACTTATTCACCCAGCAAATACGAGTTTGCTGAGCCACTGTTGGAGGTAATCCATGAGTAAAATAGTAATACCAGTCGCCAAATATTCAAATAATACACAGCGAAATGTAGATCATATACGAGTATTTGATTTCAGTGCATTTACAAACACAGGAGTGTGTGCCGGCGACTAAGAGCTAAGCGATCTATTACTCAGTCAGCTTAGCCGTGAAACCTCACATGGTACATATTTGCCATGTATAGTCAGTTGTAGTTTCGTAGTCATCGACTTTGGAATGTATAAGTGAATCATTTCTTATTACTATCTAACACAACACATAGTTCTTGTTGTGTTTAGTCAGAACATAAATACAGGACTCAGGAGCTTGAACCCCAATCAGCCAATGAACTAGTTAAAGCTGTAAGGAATCATTTCAACTGTAGGGGCGCTGAGGGCAAAGACACCACTGTAAATCAAATTCACTTTCTACATTATAATATAGAATAAAACGTGATCAATCTTTCCATTTGGCTTATAGTTATGTGTCACTAATAGTTCCTGTCGGTCACCCAAAATTGGAAATTGATCAAAGAACAAGTCGGGGCACAAAGCCAAATGTGATTTTTTTTTTTTTACGTCTCCTGTAAAATTTTGTTGTTTTTTTCTTTCTTTGTGTTTGTGTGTGTGTATATACGGCCCTTTTCCATAACACGACAGTATTATAACTATTACTGCTACTAGAGACACCTCTACCAGTACTACAAGTAAAAATAATAAAATTGAACAGTCAAGGATCCAGACTTGGGAATGGATCTGAGGCTTAAAGCTGAAACGACTTGACCATAAAGGAAAATTCTCCTAAAAATAACCGCAGGCATGATGTGGGAATAAAACCAGAGCTCATTGAGAGTTAGAGAAGGCGGTTCGTTACCGTTCTGCAAATGACAATTACAAACAACTTCAAACACAGAAGATGATCATGCTATATTGCGCTTTGACGCGTACATGCTTGATTCTTTCATTATGTTCTGTTCTCACTAGATACGCCTACTGCGTATCAGACTATACTGAAAAGACACAGAAAATAAGGGCTGATGGTAAGCTGGTATATCCCTTCCTGGCAGAACTATGGTCAGCTCCAGGCCTCATTGTCACTCACAAACGCCCAACTGCTTGGAAACAAGTGGTCACTTGTGGAACAGGGATAAACCCATGAACAAATATCACATCCTTACAGTTCTCTAATCGCCCTCCTCTGTTTACCTTAGGGATACCGTTTCACCTCCATTGTTGTATCTTTCAACTTAGGACTGTCGCGTATACGGATCTTACCTGGCAGCGCCAGAGCTTACCTTACTGAACTGCCTGCATCAGCAGAGCTCAGGGGGCCATCCAAAAAGTGCGCAAGTTCGATTTTGGCAATCCCTCTCCCCAAAACTTTTGTACGCTTTTCATACGCTCGGCCTCAACTCTCCTCTCTCTCTTTTGCACAAGTGCAAGTGCAGTAAAATATTGAATGTGCACGAAAAAGCGTTGAGTCCCTGAAACTTTGTATGGCATTTGACACATACGTTTTGCCAATACGTGAGAAACATAGCGCATATTTGATTTTTATATAAACCCTTTATTATTATTTTGTTGGATATGTAAATACAACTTTTTAATTCATTACAGTAAACAAAGAGCGTACGCACGGTTTAGCCGAGTTTCACACAAGCCTATTTTCATCGGCCAACTAGTTGGTTGGTGAAGTCATAACATTAAGTTTCAATGAGACCCGCGCACAGCCAGCTAGTTGGAGCTCACTGGATCCCGCAGAAACTCCGGTCTCTCCCCCCCCCACCCCCCCCCTTCCCCCGTATGCTTTTTTATTTTTTATACGCTAGGAGCAACCCCCACACCCCCAGTGTACGTAATTTGTGGATAGCCTACTTTCTGGACGGTCCCTGGGACAGAGAAGAACCCACAACAATGGCAGTCTACGGGACAGACTCCCAGGATAAAGACTTCTCATGTAACCAGCGACGCTATTTTCACAGTTGTATCCCTTTATTTTTGCGATGCTCTCGGTTACCGGTACCTGTCTCTAGCACCAATACATAGCGGTCACTATTGTTTACAAATTCCAGCCCTTTGGTCTACATTATTTTCATTCACGGCTCTTAAGAAGAATATATTCATTCATGGCTCTTAAGAAGATTTTGTTGTCCTTTACATATATCTATTTTTTCTGTTCTTGCTCACATTTCAGTTGAAGATTTTATATCAGTCTCGGCCAACTAATAAATGAACTGTTCACTATGGGAGAAATACTGAATCCCCCCCCCCCTTCCCCCCCCTCCCCCCCCCCCCCCAAAAACCCAAAGAAAACAACAAGACAGATAATGTTGGGAGACCGTAGTCTAGTTACAAAGCCGAAGAGAAAAAATACTGAGTGGTGTCCACTGTTCTTCCATAGCTGCTTGATGGGTAAACAAAGTTCCCCCAACAATAGCTAAAAAATGCTTCAGTTGTTATTTTCACAACAGATTGCTAAACAATATTGACACCAGAACCCAGAAACAACTTAAAGAACTGGTTGCTTGATTTGTGAGCTGCAACTTACAATCCTCTTCGTACATAATATAAAAGAAAATCACGAAACGGCAGATAAAAGGCAGAAGTTGGTTTACAAATTAATTAATGGTCTCAGCGTAAACCAGTGGTGAAGTAGAATTTAACACAAAAAAAAATGTAATTATTGTTTATTAAAAACCATCGCAAAGAGTAAGCTGCACTTGAGTCTGGTATCTGGAATTCATTCCTTGGGAATATCTGCAACAGATAAATTGAAGAAATGGGTGAAATAAACAAATAAAATAAAATAAATAATAATAATAAATACATTAATATTCACGCCAAAATTGTGCTCATTTGTTTTTAATCCTGCTCCAGTTATAACTGGGCTGCAATGGCACAAAGGCAAATTTCCCAAATGGGATTAAAGAGTTATACAAATACAAATACAAATACAAATAATAGGGCTTTGTCAAACTGTTCTTAAAGCTACATAATAAGTAAAACACATTTAACCTGTTAGCTTCATTAATGAATTTCTCTTGAGAGTAGAAATAATAAAGTTAGGCGTTAAAGGTGAGAAAAGTACAGGATAGCAGAGCCATTGTTTAGTAACGTGTGAATAGCATTAAACTATTCAACTCCTGACCTTTGTGTACAGTGGTCGCGCTCTTGTGGTGACGTACTGGATCTGAGAAGAGGTAAAACCCATTTTTTTCAGATTTCTGAAATTGGGCAGCTGGCATTGTTTTTTTTGTTGCCTTTGTTGTTGCTGTTTTTCACACTTGTATGAATAAACATACATTTACGCTAGACTTTGTTATTCTTTACTTGCGATCCTGAGTATAAGAAATGACGAAGACAGTGTGAATAGTTTTTACACAAACTGGGTCAGAAAGTTGCGACAAAAAGACAGTTGGAAAATCCGGAGTTCGGTCATTGACATAACCTTGATCTCATCCGCCCATTACCCTATCTAATTATGCGTTACCACCGTCATTACCCACCTTAAACTAGAATATATTGTCATATCGTATAAATATCTGTATTTTTTATATGTACGTGTTCGGTGAGACAACGCCCCTGGGATGGATGTCTTCGCGACGGGCTTGGTTAGAAATCCCGAACTTTTTTTTTTTTTTTTACTGTTGACTGATAATTACACGGGATGTCTAATGTAGTTACTGACATCAAATGTAAACCTTCGGCCTTTGCCAAAAATCTCCAGCCGTCGCAGATGGCAAATACTGCAAGGCTACAAACCCGGTATAATATGTCATCGGGTATGTTTTTTAGGAGGTATTCACGCCTGTGGTACAAGGCTTGCCCGCTCGACCAGTATGCGAACAAAATGCTAACCTTATTTCGGTACATGAATTGTTTGTTATTAACTCGAATATAAACTGCTTTGGCAAACAGTCTTGGGGATATGGCCAAATCCCAGGTGGTGCCGTTCTCCAAAGCCTTTTAACATGCGTGTAAAGCGTTCTCAAAAAGTAAATTCCAAAGATCATTGAATTTTGTTTATTCATTGACAGGATTTTAATGGAGTGTATAATGTCCACGAGTGCAAATGTGAAAATGTAATAATTTCGGTTCTCTCACGGTTGTGAATAGATTACACAGCTCGAGGGGGGATCGAGTTGTGGAAGGCCCTCACTGAAAGAGAGGAAAGATTTTGTGGAGTCCTCAATGTAAACCGTAAGTCGAAATACGATTTGACATTATATGAATATGTACATTGTTCTTGTCTTTTGTGCCCTGTCGCACTCGGAGTTGGTTTCGCTTCGAGATACATTCCTCTAATGAAAACTATATGCTGGTTAGGTTCCTTTATGGACTCTTCCCAGGCCTGAAGCTAAGACCACTGTTGAACGCTACGGACCCGGTCTATTGTGATGTCGAACGGTGCGTTTAGTGAACCCGCACTGGTAAGCGCTCCAAAGTTCCATCTCATAATCTCTGCAAACATCTTGCGGGCATGAGAGCGCGATGGAGAACACTGCGCGCAGAACGAACTTTATTTGTATTCAATGATCGACAGAATCGTTTTCAGCCTGGCCTCCAAAGTTTCAAAACAATCGCCTTCAATAGATAATGTTGTATTTTGTATTATCCTTTTCTCTTTTAACGTTTTCCAATCCTGTGAGAAAATAGTCGTTTAATACGAGCTGGATGTGAATAGATCTTTCATTGGGATGCTATCAGGCGTGAGCGGAGAGTCTGTGTTATGATACACGAAGAATCAAAATGACTAGTTCTTTAAAGCGCCCTTATGCCTTCAGTGGCCCGGCTGAAATTTCTATTATTTAATTAACACGCGAGGGCGGTGAAAGAGATTTACAATATCAAAAATTATAGGTAGAATACACAAAATTTAGACGGGGAACCCAGGGGCGTGACATTGCTCATCACGAGTCTCCGATCTTATGATTTCAAAATGAGCTTCCGAAAGGCATGGAAAACCTAAGTCATTAAAAATTTACTCGCTCTAAGTTTGAACAAGAATATGTAGCTTGGGGAAAAATTTGCAGGTGCATAAAGGAGTTCAAACATTCAGGTTTGCAAACATGGGGGTCTAATCCCAGATTCATGCACGCCAGACCCACCCATAACTCTACGGCCCCGAGTGAAAAGAAAGAAGAAAAAAAAACCCATCTCATTCCTTCACTGTGTTGAATGATGTGAAAACAATCAAGTGTTGAGATGAACCCAGGTGCATACATGATTTGAATTTTGCCCCTGAAAGCGACTGTGCTGATTGCTTTTGGGATATCCTATAATACAACCTTTTTTCCCGTCGTTTATTCCAATTTCTTGAAGTAATAAATATACATTGTGATCTCTCCAAATGGTTGGAGGGGTATCTACCGCGGGGGTGAGTCATTTTCAATGACAAATAGGCCAAAAATGAAAGAGTGTTTTAGGGGATTTTTCATTTTATTTCTCTAGAGCCCAGTGTGAGCTATCAGGTCCATCTGCCTTTGTGGGTCCTTGTGTGCGCGCGCTTTATTAAAGAAGTAAAAGAGACGCTAGCCACACAAATTTCATCGGATTCAATGCGACCGTCTTGGCGCAACTGAATAGTTCCAATATTTCAAACATCGCTTCTAGCATGAAAGTAGAGACAAAGATCACGGGAGAAAACGTTAAAGATAATGTTTTTGTTCACATCTCATTCTGTTACATCTGGCCCCAAATGTTGTCAATAGAAACCATCAGAAGAAGTTGATAGAGCATTGGTTTCATCTTTTGTGTGGTTATTTCTGGTAGGAGAAAAAGAACTTCTGAGACTTACTTTTGACAGTTCCTTGTGGTGTTTGCCGTTTCGGAGTTTCTTACTTCATCTTGTGTTGTATGTAGGTCACTCTTCTTTTGTGACCTACATTTTCAATTGAACAGTGCAGTCGGATGTATTGTGTCAAATATTTTTTTAATTTCCTTATTCTATGAATGATGTTGGCTGAGGCATTTGATATCAAACAAAATCATTTTCTGTTAGTTAAGCAAAGTGTCGTTCATTTTTTTTTTCTTTGTCATTGTGAGTTTTACGATACGCTAAGGTGTTTGATCTCTGTTCTTTTTAAGAAGCAAAGCGGGCAGAGATTGTAAATACAGATCTATGCATGTTCGAGTGTCCTCATTTTTGTTCCTTAAATTTTGAAAGAGAAAAATGAACATTTATCAATGGTGTCCTCATCCTACTGAAGATGATGAGGGGTTTTTTTTTGAGGGGGGGGGGGGGTATATATTTCTGGAACAGTTCATTTTTTACCCTCTTTCTTCTTTTTGTCTTCATTCGAGTAAGTAAATGAAATGTCTGCTTGAGGTTCGCTGAAACTAAATATTTAATGACAGACATTTTTACAGCCCTACTGATAGCTCAAATGACACACTTTATTTCATGCATTTTTTTAAAGCTGAGATTACCACTTCATAATATTATGTATATGTGCAGATACATTTTATTTGTCATGTAGAAAAAAGTTCAGTTGCTGTCTTACAGAAAAACATTTAGTCCAGAATATATTATGTCTGTCGTTCGAATAAATTGTTCTTGTTTTATTAATCAGGACTTTTGCTGTTGTTGTTGTTGTTGTTATTATTATTATGGTTTCTGTGTGGTTATTGTTGTCATTGCTCATAATAGCCAACAATAAAGGAGTAATTCAGCTTTACAAACTTACCCCATTCTATCTCTGATCTTACTGTCTTAAACGCTAAGTTACTGTCACAAGTATACCTGGATAAGCTTAGTATAGTGAATTCTGGCCTTTATATTTTGTATCTCTTTTTGCTTTCCTGGATCTTCCACTTTCGAAGATCTACAAATATAAAAATCATAGTTTCTCACTGGTTCTTTCCTGACATACGAAAACACTTTAAAATAGAAATATACGAAAAGAACATGTCTGTTACAGTTTGCATTGATCCTGTGAAATCTGATTCATCGGTTTGTTTTGCAGAGCTCCAGAATTGTTTTTTACAGGACACATATGGTGATGGAGCAATCCAGAATATAAAAATCCTGGAGGGGGAAAATATCAGAATGGGAGACTTCTACCTGCTGTGAGAAAACCAGAGCTCATTCTGTCAAACTCGAATTTTGAGAAACAAATCACTAACACGTCTTTTGTAACAGGATACCATACAATTCACAGGATCACATCTCATTTCCCTATACTACAACATTACCCTGGGCGCTTCTGAAACACAACCAAAACATTATAAAATAAAGAACAGGAGAAATCCATTTTTGTAAAGGGCTGCCATCAATATGGTCGCTTTGCTGACACCCTCAAGGCACCTTCAAGAACATGATTTCAGAACCATCAGGTACTCCAAAATCTCATCGGTGTCAATGTTTATGTCAGCGTTATGAAAGCCACACACCTAAGCGTTGAAATTGAGTCATTGAACCAGTAATTGGTCATACTTCAAAATATTGCTTGACACCGCGGTACCTCGCCAAGCTTAAATGTTGAGATATAATCACTCCCTCGCTGTGTGTGAGGATGTATTTTAGTCAATCGATATTTTTCATTTTTATCGTCGTATTGTTTTCAGTAATAAAACTTAGATCCAATAGATCTTATTGGCAGCAAAGTATTTAGTTTTTCATGCTCCAGGCTTTCAGTTTTGACATTTCCAAAGCCATTGTTGCCTTGATAGCGACATGTTTGAAACTTAGATGAATACGCAGCATTAGGAATACGCCGCTCTTATAGCAAAATGATGAGAATGGAAAAGAAAATAAGAACCCTAAAAAAGAAGAAGAACTGAACAAATATGTGTCTCGTGTATCATTATATTGCTAACCTGGCATAATGCAGCCTTGAATATGAAGCATATTTACTCTCAAGATAGCCACTGGAAGAGTCCATTAAACTGTCAAGAATGGCACACGTGTTAGGTACACATAGAATAGTGAGACTGAAGCTGGACAAAGGCATAGCTTTATTAAATTTCGAACACAACCTGATCCCACGGTATACGTTGTTACTTTGTCAGCTGATAACAAACAGTTAGTCCACCATAGGCTTGGCGTTCAGATGGTGAACTGAGAAACACGAGCGGCAAAGGGCAACACTGTTGACCAAGGACGAGACTGAGACGGTTTTTTAAAGTTTCCTACCTACTTCTCAAGCCTAGTCAGCTGTTGATTCTTCGATTCACATATTGACTGTTATCTGTTGTTCTTGTTGTTTTTATTCTTTACCACCAAATTCTCTGCTATTATTCACTTGTTGAAAAGTGGTTAAATTCTGATTTTCAAGCAAGCCCATCATGTTCCTACGATTTAGAGTTTCTTCGGTTGTTGGAGGAATCAGTTAAAACTTTTTGCCTGAGTTCAGCGACATGCATCCATTCAGCAACGTGGGAACTCTCTCAAATACTTCCCTTTCATGTATTTCCACTTGGTATTGCAATTTCAGCAATGAATATTACAATTATTACAATTTCAACAAAGAATTCCTGTATTGTATTCTTTATGAGAATTTCCTGCTGACACTCCACTCAGGTCCCCACATTCAACATATTTAAGGCCTTCATCAGACTGAGTAGAAATATCTCTGACCAGCTCTAATTTTCTGCCTTTCACCAGCCAATGATAGGACTTTCTCTGTCACGGGCTTTTGTATTTGCTCTGATTTCTCGTTCATTATTTCTTCAATATCTACCTGCTAAAATGGATGACTTGAAATCTCGTTGAAACTCTTTGGAGAGTTATCAAAGAAAATTATAAATTATCATATAATAAAAGAATGCAGAAGTAATGAGTATTGCATAGCATTTATTGTTAAGGTTGCTTAAAGTCTTCCAGCCAGCTTCCAGTTTTAAATTATAATGCTTTTCTCACGTCAGTTCATATCGCTGAATCAATCTGAGGTGACCTGTCCCTTACTGTGCATCTACATCATCTTTAAAGCTGCTATGAGGATTGCCACACATAATCATTACAACCACTACATCATCATCGCCATCAGTAAAGTTGCCCTATCTGGAACAGACATTGGCGATCATGGCTCTCCATTCGGATCTGTCATCAGCCAACCTCTACACAACAAAACAATAATCTCCATTCATACCACAGTTTAGCATATCCTCTGATTTGCATATTAACACTGCCGCTGCGTCCTATCTCATTTCACGCTACTCACACCTCTACTAACTGCCTTTCTTCTTGATAGTATAGTATAACATTGAATTCTTATGGTGCTTTACCTAATAACAAACTGTGAATGCTGTCCTATCGTCAAATCTCCGTTACTGCGCCTCCCACACCAAAGAACTACAGATAATAAATTTTAAGATTGCTAAAACGAGAACTTGACAAGATCTCCACTATAAAATACTATAGCAATACTACAGAGACTTAGCCGGTAAATTTAACGGTTCTGTACTTCTGTATTGTAGAGCAACCTCGGCATAATCGTTCTCAAGCTGTCCAAGAGGATTAAAAAATGTTTTCAATACTTGAAAGGGAAAGCAATCCTCAACACTCTTTTTGTTGTGTGTGTGTACCGAAAAGCCGTGTAAGGACGCACACTTCATAATATAGTCCTCTTGAAATTTTAACAAGCTGTCCTGGGGAGGGTTTTAAAGGCTTTGAACTCAATATGAACTATCACTCTCATTTGTTACAACGCTCCTCTTGTCAGCTGAGCCGGTATAAAACAGTGGTGTGAACAACACTGTGGGTTTATGATACAGTGCGCCATCCATTATAACCCTCTGAATCTTGTCCTTGTGGAATCCTCAGATTAGTTTTAAAGTAGTTCTATTGTGATGGCAGTTTTGTGAGGAAACTGGCGGGGAAAGGAAAGAAAAAGGCCATGATTCTTTCCTTGAGCACGAGCTGGAAGGAAATGACTCTTCTTGCCATTCTTGCCTACCCGTTTCCTCCAGTTTTCTTCAAAAAAAAAAAAAAAAAACTTTGAGGGAAAATTGCCGTATATTGACAAATTGCTTCGAAATAATGTCATAAAAATATAAATTAAAGGAAAAAAAATGTCATTCTTCTCAAAATATTGTTGATGTTCACTCAACCTTAGAGATCAGGGCTATATGATGGAAAGTTTACTTAGAGATCAGGGCTATATGATGGAAAGTTTACACTCCTTTTTGATCATAGATCCTCCTGGTGTATGAGTTGAAACTGAGGGAATGGTCGGTTTCTTTAATTTCGCTGTTGCAGTTTTCTTCTCCATGAAGAAGTTCTGGTATTAAAAATCTTCGGCTGACATGTGAAAAACCATACTTTTGAACACCTCTTTAGCACACTGCATGTCATGTGGTTATTTTGGAAGATCAGTAAAGTTGAACGTCATTATTGTGGACAAATTATGAAAAAAAAAGTCATTTTCTCTGACAGCTCCTCCTGTAGGGAGAGATATGAGGAACTTTTTATGACTTAACTGTTAATCTTGACTGGGACCTCAGAAAACTAAAAGTTTCTGTTAGGGCTCGGGGATTATAGCTTTATGAATAAAGAAGTTAAAGGAATTAGTGGATATCAGTGGATCGATGCCGGGAAGTGATTATGACCAGCCCTACCATACCCTGTTTTATCAACACAGCTGTACGCTACCACAGTATCGATAGCTTTTGTTTTCACAGTGGGTAAATAGTGGCACGAGGCTTGGCTATTTAGACGGAGAATGTTCGTGAAATTCCTGAGCTCTTTATCTGGCCAGGTTTTTCTAAGGGACCATATGTTTGGTACTTGTCAACAAGAGATTCTGTAATGATGTCTGAAAGCATGTTTACATCTGGCCCGTGGTCTGGGGCCTCTGATGTGTGGATAGAACACATACAAGTTGACACATGGTTTTTACATACGCTTTTACTCATATTTATGTATCTGTATCACCCCATCTGCGCCTAGGAATATAGAAACAGATGTTTCAGCTTGGCGCCTTTGGCCTTCGTACGGAACAGCAACCGTGGTAAACCCAGATATCAATTCATTAATTAGGAACCAAAACTGCGGTTTCAAAGGACAGGAAATAGATCAAGCTTATAAGTAAAGTTCACTTGAAAACTGTGTTTTCGTTTTTTAAATAAGTCAACATGCATTTTGAACTCAGCCTAAGGCTTCCGGCTGCACACTCACGTTATTCAAAGAATCGAGGTCGAGAATTATAAACATGTTCAGCTGGCGGCCGTCCTGCTTTGTTAATAAACAAGTCGCTGTTTTTACACCTTTGTGAAATATTTCTGGGCGCGTGTTCTCATTTGAAAACCTTCACATTTGATGCTAAGCCCTGGGACTTTATCCCAAGCTGCTTTCTAAAGTAACAGTGCCAAATACATCATCAGTTCTCTTCTTCGACCGGTTTCTTCCAAATCAGATGTCGTCTAGAAATCGTTTTTGTGTATAGAATGTGTGCATCTTTTCGTAGTAGGGATATTTTGTGCAAAGCTTTGCGGTATTTTGAGACGTGGGTAATTTTACTTATGAGGGCTATCTTGAAATAGTGCAGTTTCTCCTTCGCAGCAAATCGCCTTCAGTAGGGATCAAACTATGACCCTTTTCATATTGAATGCAAAGGGAGGTGAGTGGCACAGCCACCTGTTATCGCAGCTAGAGATTAAACATCGCGAGTGTCACAATTTTCTGTCAACATCGCCATCAGTATGGTCTAACTCTCCAGTCAAACTACCGGATTAGAAAACCGGTGATAGGTGTGTTTTACTAAGCCGATTCAAATGTTTTCAAGCTAAACAAAATATTGCTCTATAGAGTTAAGTGAGACGGGGATAATGTCCCAAACTACCTTGGGTGGAAGGCAGAAGTTCGAAAGCTCTTCGGGTGCTGACGCCTAGCATTATGAGGTGCTTTACAATTTGTATTTGTATTGGGAATCCATTATGCGTCTACCTCTTTAAATATTTAACATTGTGCGTCTTTCAGTGAGTATGTGTAGCCTATGTGTATATGTGTTTGGGGCGGGGAGGAGGGGGTGGGGCGAAGTTTTTATATGTGTCTTTTGGCCTAGGAAAACAGCAGAGGAATAAATGATTTCAAAATTTCTGGAAGTGGACATGCTGCAGTTTTATTTCTATTATTTTACAAACACAGAAGAAACGTTGCAGTCTTATTCGAAAATAAGCGCCATATTAATGATTTCCAGTTACATTAATGATGTCTTTATTTAAACTCCCCTGACACAAGAGTTCAGACTTTTCATAATATTACCTCAGGTGTTTCACAGTTACCTTTAATTCAGTAACAATAAATTTGTGGAAGATGAAAGTCCAATGTTAATTGCTGATTTATCTAACATAAATATTGATCACAAAGTCAGTTCCGTAATGACGAACAAGAAAGTCCAAATCCTATTTATGATATTAAAAGGATGTTGTGTGGAAAAATTATTTAATTAATAAGGCAAAAAGCTCATCATAAAACTATTTCCAAGTTATCATACAGCCTGCGGTCAGTGACACATCATAGTTTCATCACCACCATGCTAGCAAAGATTGTCTGGGAATGGACTCTGCAGTTTTCACTTTTTATCGTATTCACAAGAATTGTCCAAAAAAGAAGAGAACAAACTGTGACTTGAGCTACTTTTAACGATCTTTCTGAGTATATTGTAAGTCGTTTTTACATGTTTAAACCTTTGATTTTCCTTGAACACAGCTGCTGCTCTTCCATAAGAAATATACTGGGGGAAAACGTTTACAAAGACAATGTTTAAAAATGTCTCTGTGTACACTCAATGGTAGGTGTTTATACTGCTATAGTTGAATGGAACATTTCTATTACTTAAGTTATAAAGTCACTCAAGCTATTTATTAATTACTATACCGGTTATATGCAGGGACGGACGCCTATTGGGAGATTTTACACCTAGAGAGCCATTTCAGTCTAACTCCTAGATGTTGTTCCAGGAAAATCTGCATTACTGCCTTCAAATTCATTGGTATGTATTTTGTACACAGGAATGTGTTAACTTCTGCTCTCCATTATTGTTGACTGCATCCACCATTTACTACAGCGGTAGCTTCCGTGTAGATTTATGTTTTCCAATAATTTGTCATAGATAGGCTGTAGTGGTGGAGCATTCCTCTCAGACAGACTGACAACATGCTTGACTCCACGCCAATGTGAAACACAGAAATGACAAAGGCTGGAATGGTTCAAGCATAATGATAATATGAAAGATTTCACATATCCCTTTGGGTGAGTTTTTCCGTTTCAGTCACCGAGCAGCGCGGCGTCTCATCACTTATTTAGGGACCTCTCCAATGACTATTCTGTTCTCTGTGCTTTAATAAGGATGATGGGACCGGTGGGAACAAGGTAAGCTGAAGAGTTCATTGGTCGATCCATGGAGTTATGGACTAAAGAAAAGAATAGTTCCATGAGACGAACACTGTTTTATTTCCGACTAAATCTGTGTTTTATTAAGTCAGACACAAATTAATTTGATTGAGAGCGTCAAATTACGAGTATATTGAGTTCGACGGTGGTAAATAGTACTGTTTTTTATGCAGCATATTATTGAAAAATATTTTATGTCCAAACTGTTAGCGTGCGATCTACTGGCTATGGAACTGTCCACACAGACATATACCTTCCAAATATTAGGCATTATTGTTTCAAAAATATATATTTTGCATAATTAACATTTTTTGTAGTTGTTGTTGTGGTTACGTGTCAGTGTGTGGGACAAGTATCTTGCCACATGAACAATAACCAGATATCCGACTACAAGAATCATAAATAAACAACTATTATATAACATGTATAAAAACATCTATTGTGCGACTTAAGAAAGGGCGTTGTAAACGTGCCTTTATTTTTTACAATCATCATTAACATTATTACTGATCTACTAAAATCTACAAAGTGGGAGCATTTAATTATATCTCCTTCATCATCTTAACTTATTCTGTCGTCCTATCTCAAACTTCAAATGTTCTGGGCACCCTGTCCGCGATTTACTAAATATCGAACATTTTCGAATCTGTTAAATTACTGGAAGTCATCATCTTGATCAAAATTTGCCCATGATCCAAAAATTCTCTCGTGGGCAAAAGCCATTGGAAACCACCAGTGGGACCCATATAAAAAGACAGAGATACCAAGCTAATTCTGCTTAATCTGAAATCTGAAGACCGTAGTTCTAATGGGCATTCTGCTACAATCCAAATGAGAATTTGCGTTTCTCGATTTATGAGCGTGATGTGTGTTATAGCGGGCCTTTCATTAACCCTAGCAAGTCAAGAACAGAGAACATTCTTTATATTTGACCATATGTTAGTGTGATTGCATGTATGTCTGAATGTGTGTCTACAAGAAATGTGCAGACAATGGAAAAAAACACAGCCTGAAGCGAATCGGAGATCCAACATTATTATGAGATCATTTGATAATTAAGTTACAGTTCCTATAACTTTATCAGTAATAATTATGTTAGTGAGTGATATAATGTAGTTCATCCTGAATGTGATCACCTGGCTTGTCTTACAGTACCCAAGAGTATAAATACCTAAAATTGGTAAAGAAAAGTGATATTCCATGACATTTCCACAAGCTCTGTGGACAAAATGCCATTGTCTGAGGAAACACAGTTAATCTGAGCATAGCCTAATGTGACTCTAGATACTGCCTCCTATTTTCTGTCGTTTATGCTGCGAATACGTAAATAAGAAAACCACAACAAACCACAATGTACCACGCTGACTTTCCAGCATGCACCGCCCGCTGTAAAAACCCCTGCGGAGAGAGGTAAATGTTGCTGGATTTGCCTATGTCTAATACATTTTGGTAAGAGTGAAAGATATGAGAGTTTAAGTTTGAGTTTGAGTTTAGGTTTTACGGCGCGTCGACATGACAACGGCCACTTTACTCCCTTCACGGTCTGTTTGGCTACACTTTCTTTAGTTATGTTTCATTATTCAGAGCTGCTGTCAAGTTTAACATAGAATCAAATATATTCATATAATTTTAACACATTGGTAAAATTCTAAAAACGTTGTTTTGTATAGATCTGGAAAAAATGTAAACGAGTATAAACAAGTTGTAGATTCGGAAAGGACAGGGTGCGTTGCGGATTCACGTCTTTCATGGATCCGCAGGCGTAGTGCTTTCTTCGGATATGCATGAAGTCTACACATTCAGTAAAAAATATGCTTAATGAGAGTTGGTAATTGCATGCCACACATTGGGTGGAGGGAAGGAAGCACCCCCCCCCCACCCCAGTAAAAAAGGTGCCTGAGGTGGGTATGGCCAAGGACAACTCCAAAGATTTTAAAAGATGATTATATAAATATAATAGTTGTAGGATCGAGTACCTAGTCTTCTCGGATACGGACGAAAAAATTCGGAGGGCCCGTGTGCACGTTGCGCACGTTAAAGATACTTTGGCAAGTTGGAAATCGAAAAGAGCAGGCCGAACAGGCCGCTGCCCGGGCAAAATTAAATAAAATTCATCCCTACCATTCCCTCCCCTTCCTTCCTCATCCCCCCCCCCCCCACCAACAAAAAAAAAAGACAACCGCCGACCTCCAGTTATAACTGGGCTGCAATGGCACAAAGGCAAATTTCCCAAATGGGATTAAGGAGTTTTACAAATACAAATACAAATAATGAATTTTAACAACTCAATGTAAAGTGATATAAATTTCAACATAAACATTTTTACCGAAGCTAAGAATCAAAGCAATCAAAGATGCCTAATGAGTGTCATATTTAATGTGTAACTTAATCCTTACAAATTCCCAGGTCGACTTAAACTGGTAGATCTGCATGAAATGCAAAACTTGTATTGTCTATAATAAATTATAAGCTAAATTCACACGTGTACTCCAATTTCTACGTTTTTGCTGTTGTTGTTTGATGGAAATAAGGCACCATCTCAAATAAAACTGGATTGGTGATGTAATTTGTACGTGCAGTGCAGAAAACCCTAGTGGTCATGTCCGGAAGTTAAAAACAAAACATTCAATGGCAAAAAATTATATTAAAAATTTAATGCAGTAGAGAAAGTGCACTGGCTGTCACAGTAATGTTGTGCTCATCAAAACACACTAGATCTATAATAACCTTTCGTCTCGCGCTTTCACATTGAATATTTCTTTTATTTCTTACATAGACTTCTTCATTTATGTTCCTCACATACTCTCATACTTTGACTTCCGTTACTTTACTCCCACACTCGATGCATCCTCCATTTAGATAATGGATATCCAATAGAGAAAACGAGATTAAGCCTGCAAAGCGAGAGAGCTGTCCATCTTGGTCTACCTTCACGCCCACAGACAGTTACCTCCATGGTGGCACGTCTAACTCCAGAGGGATAAATAAGTGGGTTGATACATGTGTTATCTGTTATTGGGCATACAATGTGGGAGATGTAGTTACTGGCCAGCTATCTCGACCTTTGCAAATACTGTCTGTCATTAGTTTGTCAGTGTCTGTCATTAGTTTGTCAGTAATGCCTATTACTGGAAATAATCAAAGTTCCCCATACTTTTATAATATGAATATCCTTGACAGTTTCCGCTGCACGCCGATTTTGTTAGTCTACCATTAGGCTGGTAGTATGTTCGCTTTTTCTTCTAATTTTATATTATACCAGAAGTGCACATCGAATGTTGAGAACGATGGTATGTAGGCGATGGATTAAAACTATCGATAAAATAAGTATCAATGCATGTAATAGTAAACAGAATATAAATGGATTAGACTTCATTAGAACATAACTGATATGTTCTTAAATTGTTCTAAACATATATTGAATGTATTCAATTGATGAACCAGAACACCAGTTTATTTATTGATTCAAGCGCTATTTTAGATAATAAGGACCTCAGTCATGGGCAAACAGTGCATCATGCCTTCACCTTACAAATGGGCATATGGAGACCTGAGCATGACCATCTGCAATGTTTGTTTCTTTTGTGTGTGTGAGTAAGTATTCTTAGTATTAATTTTCTTCTTTACCTATCCTTTAATAAACACTTTGTAAATTGTTGAAATATAAAATGCATGTTCAACAGCTTCAGTCATTTAAATACATGCTGTTTAATAAAGGTCAGATGTAATGCCGAGATAATATACAAAATGATAAGTATTTTAGGAATGTATGCAACATTTAAACATTTCAAGTCTATACTACATGTATTTCATTATGAATAAAATTCATATTTTCTTATCCTCTTCCGCTGGATATCTTATACTGTAGAGATCCATCAGTGTAGACCCGAATGATGCAGAACACATTGGCCAAATCTCCTCCCACGGATAGGGATAGAATTCCTTCCAACACTAACCTCAGTATTCGCTCCATTACCTGGTAAGTCTAGCTCACTTAGCTTTGCTAATGTGATGTTACTTAAAGAATGCCATAGTGTCAAATTATAGCCTGTGCTCGCTTCTGTGTGGCCTTCGGAAAAGGACGAAATTTGTGGTGAAGACTTCATTGCAGTCCTGGCAGTCTTATTTCCTCTGATTAGCGATTCCAGATCTCTAGGATATGATAGTATGATGTTGCATGTAGGATCTAGATCTTCGACCTTTAAGTCTGTTCTTCAGAAAGAGCTCTTTTCCTTTCTTCAGTTACAATGTCTCTTAACAGACAGTTTGGGCGATGACATGGTAGAGGCCCCGGCGAGTGACAAAACCAGAGGCTTGAACACATGTTTGCCATTGCATAATTATGTGCCATACATGGACATATCTTTCCAGTTGTATTGTGTGCTCCATTGCTGCAGATTGGTTACTTTGATAAATATGGTCAAGGTCTAAGTGTATTTATGCATGGTCTTTAATACTCTCACACTGAAGTCCCAGTTCTGACTTAGTAGTCTGTTTTCTGGCAGTGTTCAGTGCAGATGTTTTTTTGTGTGTTTTTTTGTTCATTCTACTGGTGAAGACGAACTCCCAAACTCTATCTATCTATCTATCTATCTATCTATCTATCTATCTATCTATCTATCTATCTATCTATCTATCTATCTATCTATCTATCTATCTATCTATCTATCTATCTATCTATCTATCTATCTATCTATCTATCTATCTATCTATCTATCTATCTATCTATCTATCTATCTATCTATCTATCTATCTATCTATCTATCTGTCTGTCTGTCTGTCTGTCTGTCTGTCTGTCTGTCTGCCCGTCTGTCTGTCTGTTTGTCTGTCTGTCTGTCTGTCGACTGTCTGTTTGTCTATCTATCTTGAGTAATGTCAGATCTTTTACGGATTGAATGAAATTGTGCAATATATTTAGTCCTCCGGCCCCAGTATCGCCACAAAGTTTTCAGTGAAACTACCCGATGCCCAAAAGAGGTATAATTTTTTTTCCCCCGAATTCCATTCCATTAGAAATATATTATTAATAACATAATAGTAAAAAGACTGTCACATTCCACAACCTGTTTTAATTAGGGGTAATCCAAAGAATAAGAAAGCTCGAAAGCAATGCAGGGGTTTAAGAAAACATACTGTCGTTACTGATTTAATTATCTATCAGCGACTAGAGGAGAAAGCAGTTTATAATCAAGTACGTTGGAGTTTTCTGTATCCTAAGATGCCAGGAATTAAGTTACTGGATTATAGGTACTTTGGTGTTTTTCACCTTTCAGATAGAAAGATACTAAGTAGAGCGAAGCCTGTGCCTCACTGCACAGTCCGCTGGTTTCGCTAATCCACTCTCTGGGTATTCAATACACCCTGCAATTTCCCTGTTCGTAATAATACGATTTATTGTATCAAGATGCTCGCAGTGTAAGATCACGATTATTCACAGTTTAGCGGAGAATTACCGAGCCCTCTGTAGCATGAATCCTGGCTACAATTTAATAATTAACTCTACATCTGGGGCTGTCATTAGATTTGGCAGATACCCATATTCTGTACATTCTGTTTCTTGTAGTTTCTTGTAATGCACTGCACGGACTCGGCAATCCGGTCTTATCTTTCACTCTAAGCAATACACGTATGTGGACATGTATTCTCAACCGTTACCCCTGCTCCAATTATTCCTTTAACATCCCATATGTCTCGTCCTGGCCCCCTACTTACCCCGGGGCTGTTTCCTTCTAGAACCCTCCAAACCGTTCTCTATTCCAAACACACCCTCACTAAAGTATCTGTCCAATGATGCCCTCATTCCTCATCATTTTTCCGGCCTCTTCACCCTCACGGATTCCACTTGATATTCATGGCGACAGACAACTCTTGCAAACACAGCCCCAGGCCTGAGGGGCACTTGACTGGATGCTCCCCCCTTAGCCGGAACTGTGGATAGCGCCATCTTGACTTTATGCAATAAACAACCAATCAGGGTGTGACTCGTGACTTGTTAACGATTAAAACACTTCCGTCCAGCGGCAAAGAATAACAATGATGGTCAGCCTGATCATGCTGAGATGGTGTGTTCCGTAGGGCCAGGACAAAGCAAGTGGGAAAATGTGAAACATGCGATCTCGACAAGCTGCACCGCGGCGACCTCTTTCATACCATAGACCCACATCATAAACACCTCACGTGGGTAAAAAAGATAATTATGACGGCGGCATAATTAGTGTGCTGTCACACATGAGTTTAAAAACATTTGGCCTCCTATTATAGACAGTTTTAACTATGCACATGAACAAATAAGGGTATTAGGCTGAAATGAGTTGTCAACGCCATGCAATGCCATGCTCTGCCTCACCCTTTCATTGCTCTTTAAAATAACAATGAAGAAATTAACGATTTTCCAAAACACGAGAGTGTTTTTTCACTCCATACAAATGAATCGGCAAACCACACAGTATGCCTGGTACAGTTTTAAATTGGTTCAGAATATTAAAAAATGCTAAGTCGGTGCTGAGTAAATATCGCTGGATATATAAATTATCAATTCGGTAAGTACCCTTAACACGCAATGACTCGCGAGTAATAGGATGAACTGTAGGGTTTCATCACATGCTCACTGTTCAAACGTAAGCCAAACTGCGGCTTTTGAATACAGTTGCGCGAACGTTGTTGCATTTACAATATAAGTGACATATAACAATGTCATGATCTCAAACGCTATGTGCTGCCGAGAATCAAAGGTATTCAGAAGCTATGAGAAGAGAGACATTTAGAAAAATGTATAGTGTTCTCCCCATTACACTTATGTAAAGATCAAACCGAAAGTTTGACATTTCCACCAGTTCACGATATCGCATTTCAGTATTCAGCTGAGCCAGGAGAGGTCACTAGACAGAATACACGGAGAAAACATGGGAAAAACAGCATTTCATACAACAACAACGATAGCTGTTGTAGGAACCACTTTGCTATAAATACACAATTCTCAAGTTTAAACATCGATTGTGATTATCCGAACAATTTAGTGGAAGATCTAAAAAAAAATATAAAAAATATTTATTTGAACTAACATAAAATGCCACACAATCCACAGCCCTTACTGTACATCAGGCAATATTGGCAATGAAACCATCGATAAAAGACACACTGATGTTCACACTCAGAACTAAATACCGAAATACTATAATCATGAGGACAGTTAAGTACACAAACATCCTTCAAAAAGTTTAATTTCGATAAATGTTACGAAATCTTTCCCAGTCAGAAAAGTAGAGTGCCAAGTTGATTTACAATTGTATTTCAAAACAGAGCAGAGAATTTTCTTTTTTTGGCACAGTTTTGTTTTTTTTTATTATTTCAGTGCTAAGATGAGGCTAGACAGGCCAAAATGAAAGTCTGAATTTCCCAAATCTTAGAATGATTCATGAGCATAAAATTGCCGACAGATAGAGCTCTTATGTTTCACAAATTCATAAATGCCAATCCAATTAAAATGTAAAATTTGCTGGTTTTAATGATTCCCTTGAACAGATGCCGTTTTCAATGACACAGCAGTCGCTAATAGGTCCGGCCATATTCACTTCAACGAATTTACAGACGATCACAACACGATTACTTTGTCACACAACTCGTTCCTCATCTTCATCCCATTTTTTATTTCCAACACCGCATCCCCTCCCTCACTCCAACTTCTTAAAGAGACATGATTAGATAAGGATGCTGCACTTCACATCTGAATAGAATAGCAAATTGATACATTATGTAGTGCAAAATTCAATTGCTTATCATTTAAGTGCCAATATCAGAGATGAATCATACTTATTAAATCTGGTCTCCATAGAATACCTGTTTGACAAGCGAGTCTACAGTGAGGCAGGAGATATAAGTTGCTGCACTTTACATCAAAATAGGGATGGTAAGAGCGTTTTTAAGTGGCGATGACAGAGACTATCAATGCAGACAGAGAATCCTCGTGGAGAGACGCAGCTTGATGACAAGATTATTAGCACGGCCCAAGAACTGGTTTACCTTGCTGAGGGGCGTCGACTTGAAGTGGCTAAGACATAGCCTGGGGGCAAGGGAAAATCTTGGGCAAATATTTTCAGTGTTTGACAATTATTGTCCGATTCAGAGGAGACTGTTGCAGCAATTTCAGGCTATTGATTACTTCCTTAAAGCCACCAGGAAGCCCAGAAGAGAATGAGAGTGGAGGAAGATGAGAAGTGAGGGGCTGATGGATGAAAAGAATATTTTTTCCACGGTTAAGAGAGAAACACAGAGAGCCGAAATGAATGACTTTGAAAGCGAAAACTGCCAGTGAACGTAGAAATGGCTTTTCACACTGTAACGTTAGAAAGCGAGAATTTTTTTTTAATTTTTTTATTAAAGAATAAGAGGGGTGTGATAAAAGATACTTAGTACAGGATGAATATTCTATATTGGATGATACTGCTAAAGAATTACGAGATGAAGAGCCAGTTTAGAGAAGAAAACTTGGAAGATGATTCAAGTTCTTAAAGCACAGGAATAAAACGGCTTTAACACACGGGAACAAGAATATATGCAATGGCACTGACATTTCAAGTGACAGGAAAAATATGGGGCGGAGAGTGGAGTGTACAGCTCAAGAGGGTATACACAAAATTTCATGTCCAACATGTGCAGTCGTAGATAATTCGATGCTCCGGCGCACCTCTTCAAACTGATAGACGCCGCGCTTCAGAGAATTGGTGTTTTGTGCTGAGGACGCTTCTCGAGCGGCGGCTACATTGTGTAATCATATGTCACTTGACAATCGAAAACGGGGAGCATCATCCTCTTCTACTGAGGAATATAATGGACCATACGTTCTCACATCTAGGCACGATAAACCTTTTATGTCAAATGATATTAACTTATTCGACAACGGTGAATTGTAAGATTAGAATTCAGTTTCTTTTGCTGTTTTTCAAAGGGATGCGCTTAAAGTAAAAGGTTCATTTCCTATTGTAATAGCCCGCCCAGCTCTCAATTTCTTCCGTGCAATATGGCTGCACATAATGATTCGATGTTGGAGGCAGGATGACAGAAGCTATGGAAAAAGCTTGAAGACGATAGGGAGGATTTTGGTCGAGGGGAAAATTGATGCCTGGGGAACGGCAGGATCTTTGAGAGGAAAATTGGTTTGTAAGGGCACGGGGTGAGATGAGCTTTTTGTCAAGAACGTCAAGTTGATTCCATACAGGTCACAATTTTATGAGCTCGGCTAGGGGGATGACGATGGTGTTCCGGCAGCAATGACGATAATTTTGGATGTTCTAGGAATAATGTCCGATACATTTCATACAGCTGCTTGAAAAATGGCGTCCTCCGTGTTTGAGGTCTGGGTACTCAAGGGCATGAGGAGAAAGACTCTGCCTCGGGTGGGCTGCAATGTGTACTCTGTGGAAACTTCCCGAAAATTATTTTCATGTGAAGTTGAGAGTTTCATCGTGAAATTGACAGGAGGTTGAAGTTTGCTCTTCTTTTTCTCTTCTTTATCCTAGAAATTATGAAGAAAAAAGTAATCGTCTTCACTGGTGGCATTTGATCTATGGGAAAAAAAAAAATCTAAAACCAATTTACTACCAGTGTTGATTTCATTTGTACTCTGTACCTACTCTTAGAGACAGACATAATCTATTTTCACTGGAATGCTTGCCAGTGCGGTCATCTTTCTGATCTTTCCAATTTTGTTCTTGTAATGTCCTGTTTACCCTGGGTATCAACTTCCTCTTGCTTATTGGTAGATCATTTCAGGGTGCACACGAGTAAAAGCGCTTTCCTGTTATTGATTTGTCTCGTGGCACTAAACTGACACTTTAAAAAACACCAGCCTCAAAAAAAGTACATTTAGCTCATCGCTTGGGTAACGGGTATCCGCTGTTTTGAGACAAGCCCAGTGGGGAAAATGGAAATGCCAAAAGTACCAGGACTTTATTTTGACATAGAGAATGAGGCGCTATAATCCTGGACGACTGAAGATAGGGAGACAGATATCATGTTTTCATGTCAAAGTTTTTATATTTTGTAACCCAATATGTGAGACAAGTCTGTTAGACTCGAGGGAGGACAGAATTGGCTTTTGGCATGCTGCAGTTCTGTAGCTGGTGGTTTTCAACCTTTTCCGTGCAGATCCCATGAAGTTAAGACAAATGGTGAGCCGAAAGGAGCCAGTAGGCAGTTGATACTGTATGTCAAAAAAAAAACAAATTTAAAAATTCATCTCTTAAGCCAGTTAAAAAGAAAGTGGAATCTGACTGTCATAAGATTTTTTTTTTTTATTAAAGAATAGTATTTGGCATGAGAAGTAGTGGGATTATTTATTTATTTATTTATTTATTTAGTTATTTATTTATTTATTTATTTATTTATTTATTCATGGAATGGAAAGACGAGAGAAAAGATTGGAAAGAGAAAACAATTCATATGATGATGATGATGATGATGATGATGATGATGATGATAGTGGTAATAATGATGATGGCGGTGGGGCAAGTGAGTGTTAAAAATGGAATAGATAGAGTAAAATCGCTGGGAATGAGGGCGAGCAAATCACAACAGTTTTCTTGCCATAGCTGCTTTACTTTCTAGTCTTTTGCAACAAATACTGTTGAAATAATAAAACATCTGCAACTTAGCGACGTGAATACAGACTACATAAATAACTATAGCATTCAGTATAGACAAAAGCAGTCATCGTTGTTTGAGGGCTTTAAAACCGTTGCACTTATTTCCTAGCAATAAACCATGCTATCTTTTCATTGGGGTTGTTACAACATAGCATCTCTTTCCCTTTGCTATATTCACACCAGGCCTCAACTGTTTCCCTAGATGCCGCTCTATGCTGGGCGACAAGGCTTGGGTTACCCAAATAAACGAACATGTTCGGCTAAATGCACTGTGGAGTCACACACTTATCTAGGCTGAGGCTACGGCGAGTAGCAAAACGGTTTCGTTAAGATGCAATGAATGTCAAAACAAGTCTGTCGGAAACTTGAACGAACTCCATTATAGAAATGAGGTGAAAATCGGGTATCCTTCAGGAGTTTGAACTGAAAATGAACAAACTAATTTAGCCGTTTAAAAACGTCCGTATATTAATTTTTACAAGTATCGAAGATATTCGTAGACGGTTTTTGCTGCAGGTACTCGAATATTAGACCCTTCGCACCCCCGTCTGTTCCTTCTGTTTTCATGTGATTTAATCAATAATTGGACACTATTTCTTATTGACCAAATGCATAAAGTTCTTTAATAGCTATGAGAGGACTGGATAGCTCTGGTAATGGCATATGCCTGGATTTGAAAAGACTTCCATTTCTTTCTGTTTGTTTCTTAGTCTTTTGTTCTGGGTTTAAAAAAATGTGAAAAGAGACATGTCGCGAATTTAGTCCTTGTTTGTTCCAACTTTACTTTTTGCACAACTGAGAAATTCGACGTTAAACGTTTGCATCTTTAGTACTGTGATAAGGAGTAAGAATAAACTGGAACTGTGAAACAGCTTGATAAGTGCCACAGCGCATTTTAAACAAGTGTCAAGGGGTACATAATTTGTTATACCTCTTCTACATACTAAAAGAGCATGTGGAGATAGAACAAACAAGAGCTAAGGTCGTGAAGTGGCTTTTGAATTAAACTTTTAAAAAAACAATAATAATAAACGTTACGAGTTGAGGGTTACGCCTCTTTTGTGGTAGAAATAAAGTGCTGGACTATTATAATAATAGTTCTCCTCTATCTCAATATTTTTATCAGATCAGTGCCGCTCTAGAGTATATTTTTCTCACCCCTCTCAGTATAAAGCGGCTGTGCATAATGAAGCAAACCTTTAAAAACGTGTCTAAACCAAACTCGAATACTACGAGATACAGGCAATTTGCAAATGCGGCGGTTTGCGACGACTTAGAGGGAGAGACACGGGTGCTATGAGCCACAAAGTAAACTAACAAAAAGCTTTTTCGGGGCAAGCTGTTAGAGAGATGGCAATACCTCATAGTTAGACAAGCTTAGAAAAACGCCAGATCAGAAAAGAAAATAAACAGATGGGCGAGCTCTGCATCACTGAGCCTTCTGACGTTTTTGTTATGAGGTACTGAGAGCCTAAACATTAGTTTTGAGTTCGCAGGGGTATCCTGTACAGTCAACGCACCTGCCCCTGACGGTCAAGAAGCCTCCCAACGCAAAAAGCAATGGGTCATGAGTATAAACAATCTTAAATGGTCGGCCTGCACAAGGCGACCACCGTGGTCAGCCTACATTAGAGAGACTACTCTATGGGAGTGATTAACTTCCATGGATTTTGCCTCCATTTAAAAAATATCGCCATTTACCAGTAGGGAATTTCAGGCGATACGAAATAGTTATGTGGAGAGACGGCAACGCAGATACTTTTGTAATATAAGATCGATGTTCACTTATCAGCAAAGCATCTTAATTTTACATCTGAGGGGTAATTAAAATATTGTTTGGTGCTGAAAGAATATAACCTGACAGAAAAATTAGCAATAAAGAATCACATACTACAAAAGGAGAAAAAAAAAAAAAAAGACACGAGCAGGAAAGAAGAATGGAAGAAAATTGGCGGTTAAAGCAATGAAAGAAAGAGAATACAGACATTGTATAAAGAAAGAGAATACAGACATTGTATAAAGAAAGAGAATACAGACATTGTATAAAGAAAGAGAATACAGACATTGTATAAAGAAAGAGAATACAGACATTGTATAAAGAAAGAGAATACAGACATTGTATAAAGAAAGAGAATACAGACATTGTATAAAGAAAGAGAATACAGACATTGTATAAAGAAAGAGAATACAGACATTGTATAAAGAAAGAGAATACAGACATTGTATAAAGAAAGAGAATACAGACATTGTATAAAGAAAGAGAATACAGACATTGTATAAAGAAAGAGAATACAGACATTGTATAAAGAAAGAGAATACAGACATTGTATAAAGAAAGAGAATACAGACATTGTATAAAGAAAGAGAATACAGACATTGTATAAAGAAAGAGAATACAGACATTGTATAAAGAAAGAGAATACAGACATTGTATAAAGAAAGAGAATACAGACATTGTATAAAGAAAGAGAATACAGACATTGTATAAAGAAAGAGAATACAGACATTGTATAAAGAAAGAGAATACAGACATTGTATAAAGAAAGAGAATACAGACATTGTATAAAGAAAGAGAATACAGACATTGTATAAAGAAAGAGAATACAGACATTGTATAAAGAAAGAGAATACAGACATTGTATAAAGAAAGAGAATACAGACATTGTATAAAGAAAGAGAATACAGACATTGTATAAAGAAAGAGAATACAGACATTGTATAAAGAAAGAGAATACAGACATTGTATAAAGAAAGAGAATACAGACATTGTATAAAGAAAGAGAATACAGACATTGTATAAAGAAAGAGAATACAGACATTGTATAAAGAAAGAGAATACAGACATTGTATAAAGAAAGAGAAAAGACGGAAAAGGCAAGAGACAGCGGACGGCAAAGAAAACAAAACATAGGAAAGACAGGAAATGGCAAAGAAGTCGAGAAGGGGCAGAATACAAAGAAACATTGGGTGGAAAGTTTAATCTAAAAAGCTATGACATCCAATACAACCATTAATATAAATCATGTTGGCAGATGATCTTTTAAAACGTACGAAGGAGCTAACTGAAAGTAGTCTTGTCAGTCTTACGATATCTTCTATTTTGTTTCAATAGCTTTCATCTCTGTCGGTCTTGATTCTGTGGTTTCGGTTCAAATATCTGCAGATAAGTATGTTGGTCTTAGGTGCTTCAATAGATCCAAGTCCTTGCATTAAGACTGAACACTTGTAGATCATAGAGGATTCGCTATCCTTTCAAAGACGACTCTCCAGTTCTGTGAAACAAAATACGATGGTTGTAGCTTCCCTAATGCTTCTTTTCTCTACGGTCTTCTGCACGCGACTTCATTAAAGGGACTTAAATCGCTTAAGTACATCGGCTTGACGCATGCGCCGGAAGTAGTTTCAATTCTCCACAACTTGAGAGTGGTAGAAATCAGGAAACAATACGGCGATGGTTTTATTCCAACCGTGTACAACTCCAAATGCTTTTAAATGAAGCAAATTGTTCCCCCGACGGTGAACATCCTTGGAAACATCTCGAATACAATTAAACCTAAGAAAAGTAGAGAATCTTTAAAGACACACTTTTGACTGCTTAGCTAGTTGAGAAACTCTGGACGTGTGTCGACCCCTGTCTGGAGATGTATCATACGGAGATGTTTCTAAGATGACACGTTATTAGTTCCTTTTCATTGCAGTTAGAATTTCTATTACACAGTACAATATGAACTAGATGGAGAGCTCGACCACGTCAGGATGCATCTTTGTATGTATGCTACTGAGTGTGTGTGCGTAAGTTGAGTTTTGTGTGTAGGGTGCTTGTGCTTATCTCTGTGTGTCTAATAGAGAACCAGTGTAAGATAGATAGGCTTCTAGTAGTGTCTTTGTCAGGACTGTGTGAAGATTGCTGACAGGCATCAAGACGTGCCTGCATATTTCAATAACAACTAGAAAGATGATAATGATTCAGTTCAACAAACTGCAGTAATTACAGTGTCTTAAACCTTTCTAACTATCTGCTTTTATCCTGAACGCCTCCGCCGTTAATGCTATGTCTATGATTCCATCAACGTTTCAATCTTTAGCTCCTAAAATTAAGCAAAAAAAGAATAAAAATTTAGCAATTGATTGACTGTCTCTATTACAATGGGATGAGACACAAGAGAATCACCGAGCTGAAACCTGGAAGAAATTGACGTAGTTCAAGTCTAGACAACGGAATTTCACAGAGAAAGGGACTGAATTATTTTATTTGCTGGAGACATGTCTAGATGTTCTTTAGAACCTAAGCAATAATTTTCAGGCAGAGTTGAGGAAGAAAATCAATATTATATCATTGTGCCGATATGAATTTCCTAGATATCTCGCCACCTTAGATCTGGTTTGTTCCAGCTTCACTTTTTGCACAACTGAGAAATTTGGCGTTAAACTAAACGTTTGCTGCTTTATGTATTATGATCAGGAGTTAGAATAAATCGGAACTGTGAAACAGCCTTATAAGTCTTCAAAGTGTGCATTTGATATACCTCTTCTACATACTAAAAGATGTCCAGTTTTTCAGAAAATGGAAATAGAACAAACAAGAACGCCTAAGTTACCATCTGAAAAGAGAGTAGCTAAAAAGAAAATGAACAAAGGACCAGAGGCTTTAAATATGCCATGACAAACGAGGCTGTCATAACACTTTTAGACAGAAACTAGATTTTCCTGCAAAATTTATGCACATGGTTAAACACAGGTTAGAGTTTTATTATTCAGACAGTTGCTTCTCTAGCCTTTTATGTCAAGGTCAAATTTTAATGTCTATTGAAAAGTAATGAGTTCAGTGTGTTTGTGAGTTGAATGAATTATTTCTTTGCCTTCACAATCCAACAAGTTCATAAGTGTATGGGAGGTTATCGCTATAAAAGGGCTCTCAGATGCGTCGTACAATCTGTGGCCATAAAGTCGGACTCCTGACAATGTTACTAAATTATTAAACCAATGTATTTGCCATGAAGGCGATGGCATTCGTTTTAATTAATCCTGTTGTTAATTATTTGAGAAACAAATAAGCGTTATTATATCATAGAGTTATGTACAATAACACATAAATATGTGACCTGTGAGGATTGCATTTCTACAGTTAATTATAAAATAATAGCTTCAGATCATTTATTCAAATTTCATATTTAAAAATGAATAAGCGAAAATAAAACGATGACCATAAAACAATTATTGTGACTTCAGATATTTCCAGTCCCACTGATTAATTAAAATTTAAAAACAAAAAAAACAACAAAAAAAGTCCTGTAAAGAACACTCTGTGTACTTGCTCTTTGTAACATTTAAAGGGCATCGAATATCTCACTTGAAATTTTGCATAACACATGTGGAGGTCACAGCTTGATAAGCATTTTTACTCTTTATGCTGCAATATCACTTTTCAGTACACTCGGGCGTAAAATGCTTGATTCTTGTTCAGTGGTTTGTAAATGTGGCTGTGCGGCAGGGATAAGCTACGTATGGTTGAGTCAAAACAAAAAAACACGGACCCCAATTCTAAAAAGTAGGGCAAAACTTGAAAGACAATTTATTAATGCGTTTGCAATAGAAGAGTGACTTCATGCCATAAGTTGACCTTGGTTTAAAAAAAGCAGAAAGATCTTTGTGTTTTGCTCGTTTTTTGCTGGAAAAACCTGGCTCCGTGCCGTACACGATCAAGGAAAGAAGAGAACACATAAAACTGAGCCATTTTAATAGCTAGCCGAGAAAAGAACTTGCGTTTATAAGAAATCTGGCTTTGAACATATTTTTCCCCTTTCAGTTCTAAATGTTTAAAGTATCCCAAAGTTCACACGGCCAGGATTTAATATTAAACAGCCATTTGCCCTGGAAAAGTTGATAATGAATTCAAGAATTATTTTTGATGTTTCTTCTGTATGACATTTGATAGGGGATTGGAAGGGGGGGGGGTGTATGGTCATTATGACCCTGTAACAGCCGCCAAAGCGTGCCAGCATCAAGACTGACAGTCCATCCTCTCCTCTCCACACACACACACTCTCTCTCTCTCTGGCTCTCTCTGAGATGAATGTAAAAGAAAAGAACTGAGGAAAAGTCTGTTCTAAGCCGAGCACTCCCTCTCCCAGGCCCTCTGACCAGAAGTGACTAAAAGCCGCAGCGATACACATGTTGTGAGGAGGGGAGAAGCCGCCGCATTTGTGGGCCAGACTGAGGGAGAAAAGGAAAATCGAAGAGAAAATCGGACGAGGGGATCAGTGATTAGATGGGCGTGGCAGTGCGGGGGAATTGAGTTACCGGGGTGACAGACGCTGTAGAGTTCATTGATAAAGAGTTTTGTCACCAGTGGGAGGAACGAATGCGCCGAAATTGGTATGGCCGATTTTTGGTAGTTTTATTTTTTAACGTGCAGTGAAGAGAAAAAAATGTATTTAGGGAGTTGGGGGGGGGGGGGGGGGATATTAGAAGTTAGAGATAGGAAGAATGTTGGGGGAAAAAACGAACAACCGGCCAGACTAGAATAATCGAACGTATTAAATCTCATTTGTCTTCAGATTTATTCGGTGGTAAAAGATGACGAGAATCTAGTTTCGGTTTTTGCTGTTAAAAAAAAAAAAAATTCTAAGTGTTGAATCGTGGACGTTTTTACAAAATATGACGAATATTCTGACAGCAGTGACTTCGGAAATGTAAAAACTGCTTCGTTGTTCCTTGTCTCAGGTTTTTACCCCGGCGTCCTTCTACAACTTTCCGTCTTTTACATTTCCATCTGCCATACATCTGCGGCAGTTTCGACGTATTAGACAAACGATTATAAGTGAAAAATAGAAACAAGATTCCACAGTGCTAATCGAATGCTGAACAATACTAAATAGTAAAGCATGGCTCCTCCTTCTTTAGTGTTTATAGAGAGTTTCAATCTTTCTCTATTTATATCCATTTCATTCCCATTATTTCCTATCTAGCTTGCTCTTTTTTATTCGTCGTCCTAATTTTTTTTTCTTCGGTTTTTCTTTCATTTTCGTTCCTTCCATCTGTGTGCTGTGTATGTTTGTGTTTTCTTTTACTTTCTTTTCTAAGCAATTCATCTTCTTTGTGGTTCAGTCCATCTTCCCCCCTCTACTTTCTTTCACAATCATTTTTTGCTACTCCTCAAAACTCTCAATATCCACTTTCAGGATTCCTTCTTTTCTTTTTTGATTTTAGACTCCCCCCCCCCCCCTTTTTTTTCTGGTCACTTTCAAGTGGGGGGGGGGGGGGGGGAGAGAGATGTTAGTACTCCTTCGTGAACTCACAAAATAATCTACCAGCAACATCTGGTATTGTAACCTCCACCACTACTTGGCTCTACCGACGCTGGTTGAAAGCGAATTAAATCAAACCTCCTCCAAGACAAACCATTCCCTTGTGCCTTGGGTGTACGGCCAAAGAAGCACTTTTAGCTTTTCTTGAAGATGACACATTTTTTTTCTTTCCTGCTCGGCACTTGCTAATTAAAAGACAAAATTATTTCTAGAGTTGGCTTTCAGCTTTACCTTAGTCAATACTGTAAATTGTTTTGTTGCACGAGTGTGCGGTAATTTGGGTAAATCTTGTTCGCGCGGCCATTATGAATGCGCGTGTCTCCAGAGTGCGTTTGTGGCGTGATGGACCAATTGGAGGACTTGCGTATGAATACATATCGCGTGCAACACCGCTCAATCATGTTTACTTCCGTTTCGTAACGGAAAAGACGGAGGGAAGATGTCAGAAATGACTCACAAAGATGTCTTTTATCTTTACACAACAAACTTGCTTTCTCTATAATTGCATAATTTTCATTGTCAAAAATTCGTTAACCGCCAATTTGAGCTCCACTTTATGTATCCTCAATTAATGTTTAGTTTAAGTGGTATAGTGAATAACGGAAAAATTAGTGCCTGTTGTCGACACTCAAGACTGGCATCTCATTTTGTCTTCCTGCGGGCAATCGGATGCGTTTTTCCGTCTTCCTGACAATGTCTCTGATCCCCTGTCGAAAGCTGATGCACATAGAGTCATGTGCACGTTAGTTTAAGCCAACTGTTCACGATCACAATGAGCATTTTTCCCATTTTGTTCAGTCTTTCAGTAACGTTGGTAACCTCTGGGGTTCATTGAACAAAATAGATCTTTGTTGTAACTGATCAATAACTATCAGGTGCAAGGACCACCACTATTGTGATGCCAAAATAGAGTTCTTTTAGTGCGCATTGGATATCTGAGGAAACAACAAAAGAAAATTCGGGTCATTCTGTGACAAACATGTGCCTCCTGTCAGCAATGTACAGGCTTGTTTTCAACTCAGGATCCCACTATGCTTTCTTTTCTTAGGAGCAAAGCAAATGTTCGCCTATTATAATAATCAACTGTTTCTGAATTAACAATGGAACAGAAAAAGTTGATATTATTATAAAGCGTGACGCTCTATTATTAATTTTCTTTGCAAGAGAAGACGGGTCAACCTGTGAGAGAATATTCCAGGATTTTGGGAAGTAAATGGTTTTTAACATTGGACTACTCCACGTAAAGATTATACTGCAGAAAAAAGATATCGTAGGGGATGCCATTGTTTTTGTACTATACTGTTATGGATATTTCATCCATAGCATTGATCATAAAAATAGATTTTTATTACATTTTCAAAGGTTTAAAAGATAAATTAATTAGATTAACACAAAAGTTGAATAAATGAAATTAGGTGGGTCGTTTCTCTGTGGCTGCAGTGGTGTTAGTAAGCGTTCCATAACCAGTATAACACGTGTCGTTGATCAAACAAACAAAAAAAACAAAACATATTGAACACATTAATGGTGTGTATGCATTGTGTGTTTATGCGGGTGTGAATTTGGTTTCTAAGGTTACGGTGACCTAGACATGCATTATCTGCCACAGGTTTTACAGGTAATTTCATCAAGGGCACAAATCACTAGATCCAGTCACTCAAGTCCCACATCTCCCCAACATTAAAATACTCAACAGATTTCAGACTAGGACAAGAATTACCCGGCGATGTCGTCCTAAATTGACGGTAAATAAATCTCGTTCCCCGTGTTCAAATCTGTGAGTTGTCACATAATTCACTTTCTGAAGGTTGCGTAAAAAGAAATGTACAGAAAATTTATCGAATTTAAATATATTCAATTGTAAAAATTGAGTCAAATAGCACCGGAATGTCTTTTGATTTTATTAATGACCACCACTTTCAACTTTTCTACTGTAAACTCACGCATCTCTTCAGTTTAATCACGTTCAAAAATTATGATGTCATATTACATGCGAGTGTCTTTGATTTTATAAAATCTCCATCACTTTCAGATGGTTCATCGTTTTCTTGCTGCTGTCATGTTCAATGTCCTGCCACTTGTCCCGCATGCCTGAGTGGGACAAGGAGCATGCGCACCCAGACAGGAAGTACCTCATGCGTCATGGCAACGCCTTGTCGTTTCGCGCGGAATGGAACCGGAAGACATCTATGATGCCGGCTGAATATCTCAACAATTGCCGGCTGATTGACAAGGCGGACAAGCACACCAGGATTTACACGTTAGAATCAGACACGAGATTTGGCCGTCAGGCGGTTAGCTCTGCAAATCTTCCCAGGGATTGTAGAATAGTTTGCCATTCAATCGACTCTTTTTTACTTCCAACGTCTAATTTTATTGGCTGTGGAACTTTCTGCCGCGACGGGGCCGTCTCTTTGGGACGATCTGGATTTTTTAAAAAAGAAGTTGGGGGCGGAAAGGAGGGGGAGGGGGGGGGGGGTTTCAAATGGTGTAAAAATGGTTTCAACTTTAAAAAAAAAAAAGGAGAAAAATTATCAGTGCACGTGGCTGGGTGGAGGGGCCGGAAAGGGGAGGGGAATAGAGAAAGAGAGGGAGGGAGAAAGAGAGAAAGGGAAAGAGATAACGCAAAGGGAGAGAACGAAAGAGAGAGGGCGGTGCGTATGTGTGTATGTTTGTGTGTGGGTGTTTGTGTGTGTGTACGTGTGTGTTTGTGTTCTGCGACAGTTGGATGAATGAGTCATAAAACTGCCAGAAAACTGCGTAAGTAGATTCCAGTAATCAGTTAGGAGACATGAACTTAGAGCCAGGTGATGACGATCAAGAAGTGAGCATTGTTTTGCTCTAGATATATATAAAACCTCTCAGGACTGACGTGGAAACTGAAGACAAATAGATGATAGACGGATAAACGGCAAACCTAAGTGGATATAATCATAATTATGGGAATTATGGCATGGGTTTTGTCTGGGAGGTGGGAAGTTACATGATAATTATATACTGAATACGAGTAACACACAGTGAATGTACCGTTTACAAGGCCCGACAGATTAGAGATATGGCTTGACAGGTTAGAGAGATTAAGTAAATGTGTGCAGTCATGGCATTAATGCGTCATTCTTTTGTAATCCCAGATGAAATGGTTCTATCCATATTCCAATGGATATCTTTATTCCTAAGCGACATTATTTTATCTGTAGGGTATCTGAACCTTTACAGTAGAAAACGTAACGTATTCAGTAACGTATTCAAAAACGTATTCAGTAAAGTACTGGTAAACTTTTCTACGGGTTATTTGTGGAATGACAATGGTATTGAAGTTTAACAAGCTAATTGATGGATTGTTTTCTCGTGATCATACTATAGGTAAACTTATTCGGTGACAGCCATTAAACGTTATCAATTAGCGGGTGGGTGAGGAGTTGGCTATTTTTACAATCTCTGATCTTGGACATACATCATGTCTGTGACGCCATCATCTCATTCTCCCTTTCCCACTTATTACCCCCACCTGTCCCCATCTCTCTCCCTCTCTCTTTCTCTCTCTCTCTTTCTCTCTCTCTCTCTTTCTCTCTCTCTCTCTCTCTCTCTCTCTCTCTCTTTCCCACTCTCTCTCTCGGTAAAAAACAAACAAACCGAATCAACTGAAACACACACAAAGAAAAAAACTAGACTTACAGTCTTATATTTAGCCTCGCTCTTGAGTCTCTTTTATTTCCAATGTTCTCAGATCTCTCTTTTTCTTTTCCTCTCTCTTTCTTTCCATTTTCACCAACTTTTTGTTTTTCTTCCGTAAAATGTTGGCATTTCTTCCGTCCACATTTTGCGGCTCTCCTTTCTCAGCTGCCTTTCCTCTGCTCACTTCCAAAATGGTTATCCCTTCATTTCATGGCAGCTCTGTGACCCCCCTGTCCCCCGTCTCCCCTCCCACCCATCTCCGCCTATCCATTTCCTTCTCCTACCCTCTCGTCTCTGACAAATCGGCCCAATTAAGGCTCTTTTTGGCTCTAAAGCGCCGCATCAAAGTGTATTGTCAGTGGATTGACAACAGAATCAGCCGATGATGACACGGTCTCAGAGGCCGGCATTCTCCCAGCATGTTCAGCATCATTGCCGGCATTGTTGGCAAGCCCTTCGTTCGTGAGGCCATTGTCAGCTAGGGGGACCGCGCTCATTTGTTCCTGGGATAAAGATTAAGTAATCATTTACTCAATCCAGCCCGAGTCACAGCCAGGGAACAACATTGATGACAGTATGGTTTCTCCATTGAACTGAACGGTCATTCAGATTCAGAAACGCTGAGAGTTAAAAATTTGGACTGCGAGGAGAAAATTTGAATGAGAATTGAAGCGTAACTAGACAGAACCTCCGCAAGATAACCTGTCCTCACCTCGGACAATGGTCAGTCTATTTCATCCCCGCTTCTGTTTTATTTGCTCTAATGCTTGTTGAAGACGATGGTCGTAAAGTCAACCACACATTTACAGGATTACAGCACTGGTAGTTGCACTAATGTCGCCGTCATGTGGGTTCTAATGCGGACTAATGGACGCCACAGGGTGCCCTATACAATACAAACGAACCAGTGACGAACGGACAAAGCTCTTTAGACAGTGCATTTTATCTGAACAACATCTGGTGTACCGATTGAAAAAGAGGGTCGATAATCCCACAAAGTGTCGTGGAAATTATCCGTTTCCTTACCTTGCCCGCATATCTGTATTATTCATTCAGCTTTTAGGCAGGGAGCAGTGCGATGCGAAGAATGAATTTCCTTGTTGTTGCTCGTAATCTAAATATGAACCGCAGAGTCCAGTTAGAATACAAAGCATGATCTGTTCCATGTCGTGTGTATTGTTGAGCAGCGTAAAGACAAATTTGTGTCCTTTCTCCTGTTCGTTTAAAAGGATTTCTCGCAGGCTGCTTTTTGTATCAACTGTAATCTGTCATACTCTCTGTTGCATCCACTTCTCTTTTTTTTCTTTCACTCTCCTTCTTACTCTAGTTTTCTCTCCATGTTTAGCCATCTCCCCAAGTTGCCTGATCCTCTGTCATCTTAAATAGACCTATTTAGACTCCTCTTCATTTATCCATTCACAACTCCAATATTCTCTGGTGTGCTCTTAAGTTACTGACAGTCACTCACTCACTCACTCACTCACTCACTCACTCACTCACTCACTCACTCACTCACTCACTCACTCACTCACTCACTCACTCAGTCACTCACTCACTCACTCAATCACTCAATCACTCGCTCGCTCGCTCGCTCGCTCGCTCACTCACTCACTCACTCACTCACTCACATACTCACTCACCCATTCACTCACTCACTCAATCACTCACTTACTCACTCATTCACTCACTCACTCATTCATGCACTCACTCACTCACTCCCTCACTCATCATCATACCCTTGTCCGCACACCCATGTGCCTCAGACAACCACTTCCCGGCTCACACACATTCCCCCATTCCCCCCTAACTCTCATATCCATTCCCTCGTTCCCTCTCTAACTCCCACACCCATTCCCTCATTCACTCTCCATACAGATGACAACCGGGCCTGATCAGGCACGTGTCCCCACTCACATAACAGAGAGTTCATGTTGAAACGTGCCCATATTCAAACTTTGTCATTGATGAGGATACTTTCTGGCTGGATGTCCCAGCACTTGCTTTAAAGTCAGACCTCTCACTGTCAACTTTTGGGGCATAGATCTCCTTTAGCTCGTAATGTTACAGAAAACCCAAACCTTTTTGGGAACAGATAAAAACGCCAGTTCTTTAAAGGCCGTTGACCTTATGTCCATGTTCTCTAGCTGGTCACTGTTTTACTGAAACCTCTCGCTGTCAACCGGGCTATGTATACCGTCACATTATCCAGTGTGGATACATTTCACCGGATGATACTGTCACCGTTCCCTAAAACTGTAGTAATCGATTTTGGCTACTTTTCAGGAGAAGCAAAAACCTGTTTATTTTAGCACAACTGGTCTAGTTATGATGAATTTTGTAAAACTAGCGTAAGGACCCGTTCAGAGAACGGGTTGCATCTAGTTACTCAGTCGGCACACAAATTATGTAGATCAAGGTTAAAAACAACACGCACAATCGGCACACAGATTATGTAGATCTAGATAGAAAACAACTCATAACTGGCACAGCAACACCCGCATGGCCCGTGCATAAGGCAGACGGCACAGAAGCTCATGACTTCAAACTTTGAAACGCAACCGGAAGTTTAAGGTCGCCCCAAAACAAAGGCAGGAGGGAGGCCATCATTGTTGAGGAGAAAGCATTATTCGATTTTTAGGCATATTTTCATTTATTACAAAATTACGATATTTCGTTTTCATGTCAAAGGAATAGACATAGTAGCAAAAAGAACTATCTTTCACATGTAATTTTTTTCAGGTCTGGGCATTTCTTCCTCGCAGCAGTGAATTTTTTTTCCTTGCTGTTTTGTTATAGAGATTTTGCTATTCGATTATTTCTCAGCTTCGGAGTCTATAACCAAGATCACCCAGGGCGGTTTTGAATGTTGTTGAAAATATATAAAATGATTTTTCGAATTTTTGAGTTGTTACAGTCTTAAGGAACGGTGGCGATATTTAGACAACTGGAGTTGCAAACGCCCTTTTTTGTTCCAAGCAAATTCAGTATTTTTAATATTGACATCACTTGAAAATTTGTCAACCTCTTTGCACTGAGTTCTACAACTCAGACTGTAAAAAGATCACATTGTGTGAAGGGTAATTAGTGTAACAAAGAAGCATTACATATGCAGACGCACATTATTTTCATATACACTATATTACTTTGGGGGGAGGGGGGAATAACGAGGAGGCTGTCATCATAAAAGTTTAGGCCCCTAGATAACTAACTGACAAACGATCCATTTGTAATAGCGGAAGATAATAATAATAATCTAAAAAAAAAAAAGAGATCATCTGGACCACTGGATAGAGCTTACCGCTTTTAACAGGTCGTTAATAGGTTTATCCCCAGGCATCTCCAACGCTGTCAATAGCGAGGCTAGACTGGCGAAGAATGTTAAGTAACGGCTGTTATTGTATTTAAAATATAGGTTTGTGTCACAAAACTAGCCATGCATTTTACAACTTACTAAATTTGTTTTATGCACCTTACAGGCCAGGTTTTCAGCACAAAGGACGGACGCTGAAAATGAAGAGCTTATGCACAAAGGAGAGAGATACTGTCGGAATGGTATTAAACATCAATACGCTGCCGCAAGTACAGATGCTGTGAATGGCGTCAGTTGTGGATTTACTAGATCTGTATATATATTCAAGACAGGTCCCGAATACTATGCTGTCATAATGGGGTGCAGACAGAAAGGCAGCACTGTAACAGGGCGGTATATACTTATTGTGTCTTAATTGTGTATGATTAGTTTCTAATGGCGTGGTGTGAAAAGCCACACAAATTAAATGCCTTGCGTACTTTGAGCAGAAATATTACACTATTTAGAATCACTTGTAAGTGTAATGACCATTGTGCAACTTGGAAGTTCCACCTATGAGCAACCAATTAACAGGACACAAAAACAAAACAAAAAGTCAACACAAAAAAACGGGACATGTTTCCTCGGACAACAATCCCAACTCCACATCTTTGGCAATTATTTGCAGGCAATAATTTATAACTTTTCACTAGTTGTTTGAACACTGTTTGGCGTGGATCTGAATTGAAAGTGAAATAATTATGCTGGTGGTTTTTTTTTGTAGCCAGTAACAAAAGAAACTGCGGCAGGCTCCAATCTAATATAACAAAAAACACAAATGAATGAAAACGTTTCATTGCGTATGTAAAACTTCATAATTTTTTTTTTTTCATGTTTCACTTGACCTGAAATCTAACATTTGGAAACCTGTGCATAATTTGAATGTGAACGGCTGTTCTTGTGTGGATTAAGGGGGTAAGTGAACAAAGCTTTGGGGAGATTAACACTTGGCTTGTGTGCGTTATTAAATGATTATTGGCACTGGCAACGTGTGCCCTACATCAAATAAGACCAGAAATTAATGGTTATCTAACAAATTTTTTTTTATTAATTCAAAGGATTTAAGTAGATTTACATATTTTCTTTTGTAAGGTGCATACAGTTCTCTTGGAACATCACAATTACTGTCCATTGACCTTGCATAAAAGATCGTTCTGCTTTACTGGGTGTACGGCAGAATTTATTACAGCTTTATAACTTAACCCCATATTAAAATGAGAAAATTGAATTCTAGTTGAGCTGTCACAACTACCCTCCACCTCATTTTATGACTAGCATTTAAAGCAGCTCGTATGCACGGGTGGTGCAAAACTAACGTTTATTTCAATGAGTGTGGCCTGTCAAGGATCTTTTGTTACCCAAATGCAAACCTGCTCTTGTAATATCATCGTTCAGTGGAGAAAAGGTTCGACCCGCATCCGCTAGCATTTGAAGTGTTTCGCTCTGTCACAAAAATTAGTTTTTCTTCCATGTCGCACCACAGCTGATCAACATGAGTGAACAGGTTCGTGTTACGCTACAATGGTATTTGATGTAACAATAAAAGCTCAAGAAGACGAAAAAAAAAACGTCTTTGACAAAATAATAGAAAGGTGGATAAGAGTATGTCAATGGTTCTGTGCATTTGTTTTGTTTCTAGAGTACACGTTTAATGTCTAGATATGATATTAAAATGATTTCTTTATTTATAATGTTTTGCCTCTTTTTGTGTACATTGAACAAAATTCGTCCAGAACAGGTCTACCGTGTCACTGTCAGAATTCTCTCATCAGAAACGAAAAATGTGGCAAACCATTTCAGATGTTAATCGTATGTTAATTAAGATATAATATTTTAATGTTGTACAAGTAACTTGTATGATCGCAATTTGCATGAGATCGTGGCGACCGATAGTTGACAACGTTAAGAGCCGTTATTCCAGTTTGATACTCACAAGATCTTTAAAAGCTTATAGAATGTGCACAAATTTTCTGAGTGTAACTCTTTACGACAGGTTCAGCTGTTGGCCACTCTTCGTTATGGCTTCATATTCTTTGAGTCAACTCATTCTGCCTAAAATCCTCACAATACCTCTGCTGTATACCCGTCCATTCTCTCACTTTGTTGTTTATAATAATATGAGCCAAGAGACACTCAAATGAGACGTTTCAATTATGCTTAATTTTAAAGATAAGCTGGGCTGTGACGAGCGATAAGGAATCGAGTGAGTCAGGGTTGACATTAAGGTAGAAACATCCCCCCCCCCCCCCCCCAAAAGTAACCTTTATGTCCTCACTAATTTCAGAATAAATGTTAAGCAACAAGCATTATGATAGCGCGCATAAAATGCGACTTGCCGTCGTGTTGCAATCGTGTCTCAGTTTCGTATTCATATCGATTGTGCAATGTGTCCGTGTATCGTATTGTGTGGGCCATTTCCATTTTGTCGCCCGGATTTAAGAAAAAAAAATGCGACTTGACTACAACGCAACTGCAAAGCAACAAAGTTGCAATTTAATGCGAGCCTATCCTCAGAAAGGGTTGGCGAAAAGGGGGGGGGGGGGTGGATGCAAATTGAAAGAGAAACTGAGGGATAGAGTTAATAACAGGTTTCAATGGAAGTGTTGTTGTCAGATGACAAAAGCGTGTGTGTGTGTGTGGGCGAGAGGGCGGGGGGGGGGGGCGAGATCTGTAGGAAAAAAATTGACGTCAACGGACATACAAGGGTGAGAAAGCAGGAAATAATTTAGGAAATATTATTTTTCACAACCACATTTTGTTCCATGGAATCTGTCCTGAACTCAACGTTGAGCTCTTTGTTTTGGGGGGGGGGGGGGGGGATCTCTGCCTTTGTCCCGAACGCAGGAAGGTGTGCGACATTTTCAAATCTTCACAGGTCATGTGAACCTTGGTAAATTTATTCACTGTTATACATTAACTAAAAAGCTGTATCAGGGATTGCGGGCACTTGTTAAAAAGTAATTATCATAACTAGATATTTTTAAGAATGACCCTTTTCTGGTCGGTATTATCTCCTTTGGCGTTTTGGTGACGATAGGGGAACATTGTGCATTATACAGTAACTGAACAACAGAGGTAACACCAGATTTGCTACAATAATTAACTTTGTACAAAGGTGAACTGGCTCTCACTGTATGATTAAATTCAAACATTAGATATAGCAGTACATGCGTTGCTTTGATAATACTTTGTACGGATAGAGCAGCAGAGATGTGGTTGTTTGAGCAAAGAAAGAATTAGATTGTATCAGAATCTGTTATCATTATTATTATTATTATTATTATCATTATTATTGTTATTATTATTGTTGTTGTTGTTGTTGTTGTTATATTGCCATTAGGATATTTGGCACAGACCAGTTATGAACTAAGAGACTTCCTGAAACAATGAAAACACCAAATTGTACCGTCTGGCTAGATTGAGTTTGGTTTACACGTTGTTGATTTTTTTTTTTTATGTTGTTGTTGTCGTTGTTGCTGCTTTGTGGCCAATGCTAAATTCAGAATCATGACTGCCACTAGAATCTTTTCGTTCGCGACTTGAAAGCATTTAATTTTTTCGGAAACTAGCCACAAGTTGATACCCGTAAGAAAAAGCCTATTCTGAGCCTCTTGGCTAGATGGTCCAAAATGTCTCTAGTTAAAAGAAAACAAATGCCACAATAAGGTCTGTTAAAAGTTCAGTTCTGTTATCCGAATTAGAATCTAGGCTCCTTGTCGGTAATCAGCAGAGTAATCTTACCTGCTCGATGACTAAATTTTTAGATTTCGAATCACTAACGTCATAGTTTTGACCTACAAAATCCGGTTTTCCTAAGCCCAATTCTGTGCTATTCCTGTGGATATTGTACTCTTGCAAACTGATCCATGTGTTATTTTCGATACTCTATGACCGCCATCATTACTACCAACACTGTCATGTTACCGGCAATTTGCCAGTCCATAAGCTTCAGCTTCCGTTGTCTCTCTTTTGTATCCAGTTGTCTTTTCACAAACCGAAATCCTTAGCAACACAATGCCAAGCGAGGAATCTTTTAGCCTGCGGATCCGTAAGATAATCTGATACGGTGATTAGAGACCCCCGAACCGTGGATCAGCGACGTCTCAGTTATAATGATAACTCCCTTGTCGTGGTCCGAAGATCAGAGCAGATTAGAGTCAACTCATGGCTCACGCTTTTGTTTTCCTGCCCACGCGCGTACGACCACCAAGTGTTCGGGAGCAGATGTCGAGTCACGTCTAGGATGGGGCACCCACTTATTTCACAAGATGCTTGCACGGACTCCTCGTCATTTGGGGAGCTTGACTTCTTCCTTCGGGGTATCTTGGTTCTTCGTCTGCAATTATTCTGCTAAGAACCGCCAAGAAATTGCCCTAGGGACAGTTCCACAACAGTTCCAGAGGGGTGACACATGTCGTTTTCATTGATATAGTCCTAGAGCTCAAGTAAACAAGGGTGGACCTTGAAACAACACCCTGAAAGAAATAGTTAATGGTGTCTTTGATAGACCTAGTTGGTTATAGCAACTTCAACATTAGGTTGTATAATTAGATAACTGCTTATTACGCAGAAAACCGTGGGTCACCACATTGGCCATATTTGATAAGTTCGACCCGCTTTTGTGATGCCCCTGTATGACCTTCCTGGTAATGAAATGTTTAACAAAATAAAAAACAACAAAAAAAGGCAAGCCTACATGGTTGATTTGTGTTTTTATTCTTCCTTTGAGTGTAGTTGCTATTGAAAGCCTTCGGTGAGCGAGCTGTTTTAGCTATCGTATACACTGGAGATTTATGTGTTTGTTTTCGGTTTCTGACAGGACCAGGTAAAGGTAAAAATGAAGTACAAAAAAGATGCACTGGACTATAGAACGTTTAAAATTTCCATTTCAGCACTCGAGATGAATAACTATTACAACGCAACTATACATGCGTGATAAACGTAGCTGAAGTTGGGCGTTTTGAAAACAAGAGACGATTACCAAAGATGAAATAGGCCAGTTTCTTAACATATTGAACTGACATATTGTGAACCAGTGTGGTTTACCTACCCACAAAAATAACAGCCTTAGGGTGATCTTCACCTTTACATCTGTCACAGTGCGATATCGACAGCTCTTGTGATTTAGTGTTTTTTACCGAGGGGTCAACCAGTTTAAAGTGTAGCCTGATTCTCTGCTACAAGATTGGGCTTTTTTTTCCCCTCTCTGTTCTCGTTTTTATGTTTCAGGTCATTCAGAAATAAATCTGTCAGTTTACAAGTCCAACCCAGTGGAAGAAAAACAAATTGTCGCCTTGTAATACAAATGTTTTCAGTGGCAGTAAAGATCCTGTTTTTCTGTGGATTATTCCATTATGTGTTATAATTAAGTGCCTTTCTTCTCCGTCAACCACCTTCCGAAAGATCGCCTGGAGGAACAGCATAATTATTCACCCCCCAAAAAATCTGTCCTCATTTTGTATCTCTGTGTGCAAAGAAACACACAAATTCTGAAGCCAAACGTCAACGGCCCCCCTTCTCAATATTGCTCCGCGACGCTGTCTTGAAAGATACCGGTTCGCTGTTAAAACTTCTCATTAAAGTGATTGCTTATAAAGAGGAAGGCCCCAGTTTCTCTAGTCACATTTCCACAACTTCATTGTAAGGATTCATAGGCAAATTTGTGTAATGAATCCCCGGTGTTCCTAGTGTAATGACGGGGAAGTCTTTGGAATCAAACACAAATCTAGCCACACGACCCAATGTTTGCTGATTCTTGATTAAGGTTTGGGCTCTCTAGCCAGTGTTAGCTATAAAATAATGATAGGCACCTCTCTCTGTCACGCCATATCATTATAATGCCCATATCTTTCACATGGCCGTTTGCTTATTGTGGTCGTCTACCTTTAAATTGCATAGTGTTCAAGTAGCTGAGATCTCCAGTCGTTCATAGTATCAGTAAGATGGCAGTTTCATCATACTGACAATTATTTTCGTTCAGGGCAATCAAGTAGACACTGAGACAGGGAGAAACAAATTCAACATTCCCACCTGTTTTGAAGATAAAAAGATTTGGTACGTCTTGCAACTGATTTAAAATAATTTGTTCTTAAATATTTGAAATGAACACAGGACAATGATTGTAGTGTACTCATACTGTTCCTGTTCAGCAAACCCTCGCACATACTTTCTTACTCTTTCATTTAATCCCTTCTGCAAGTCACATTGTATCTTTTACTTACTGAAACACGTGGTAGGATGTAAAAGTATTGATTGAGAGGCGTTCAATAAATATGGATACAATTCAGTCTAAGGAGGAAGCAGCAAATACTTTCAAGACGTCACCAAGTCTAAATCCTTAGCATAACAATGAACATTTTTTTTTTCAGTTCGCAGAAAATCCTTATAAAACGAATTCCATTCACTTTCATAATGCCTGGCATAAGCGAGAGTTATATGATTCTAATGTACCTACGTGGTACCATTCAAAATTATTTCAAAAATACAACAAGGGTACTCGGCGTCTTGAAGTTGGTCATTTGGAACACATCTGTATGCTAAATAATAGAGTTACATTTCATGTAGTTGATTAAGTCTGGTGTCCACACGAGTGACATGCCCAGAAATAAAATTACCCAGCTGTTGACGTCAGCGTGGGGGGGGGAGGGGGGGCGTTTTTGTGTTTTGTTTTGTTTTTGTGGAAGGGGGTGAGTGCCTGTGTGTATGCGCTGGTGTAAGAATGTACATGTGTAAAATACTTTCGTATTTGCTTGTTTTTGTGGCTTTGCAGGTCTTCAGCCTGCATCTACTTTAGTTTTCTTTTTAAACAGAAACACACTTAAGCCTTTTCAGGACACCAATCTGGACACGTCAGCTTATGTAGGAAATTCCGAGGAGCTCCTTATCATTCAGTTGCAAATAGCCTGGAAAAAAGGACACAACATGTTAACTCTCTTAAGCCATGCTCACACAGGCAGGGCAAAAACGTTAACCCCTTGAGTTCGGCCCAGTGAAACGGAGAAAGAAGTTGTGTAAACTTCTAGCAACAAGATCCTCATTTCATGGTCAAACACAGGACCGAGAGTTACGGCCCCTGACACTCTAGCAAACACGAGCCGTGTGCCGTTGTCCAGATCTCGAATTACTCGTGTTCAAACTTCCAATCGGCTAATCGCCGACAGCGACCCTCACTTAATTGAAACTCTAGATGTCCGGATCCAGGCCAAAAGATCTTCACGATTCCCAGAGCTGAGCCTCTTTACTACTGAGTCCCGCAGGCCCGAGGCAAAGTTGAAACCACTGCAGTGTTACATACAGCAATTCATACTAAAATCAGAGTTCACCTTTAAATGAGTTCTGAAATACTGGTCGAAAAATATGAATACTGGTAAACGGAATGTAAGTTAGCTTGCCTGTTTACGTGGACAAAATGTATATGAGAAAACACAAAAACGTTACATTTTGATACATTTACAATTTCGTTAGTTTGAATGAGTCGAGTAAGCATCGGATTCTCTGTTCTACGGAAAAACTGTGTAGCTAAGCCTCGCGTAAGAAATAATACAGACACGAATTTCATGATAATTTACGGAAGAATTTAAGAAGTTGGGGTCATTTTGTTGTTCTTCAGTTGTTATTGTTTTTTCTCTCTTCGTAGAGCGGTTACTCTGCTTGTATCCTTAAACTCTAAAATTGTTACAGCTATCTGTTCGATATGGTTATTCTTTTTGATATGACAGTGTTATCTAGAGATTGTTTTCCCGTGTATGTGTTTTGCAGTGCAACTCTAGTTTCAAACTCATCATGATGAAACTAAAAATAATAACAAAAATACTCAATTTTCCCCACAAAGTTTAATTGCCCACTTGAAGTGTATGAACCTTCCACGATCATCTTGTCTTAATTAGCTTTACCTGGATCACAACGGTTTTTTTTTTGTGTGTATTGTAACAATTGCCTCATTTTGTTTCGTTTTGTTTTTTTCTTCTCCCACTTCGTCCAGAGTGTATTAAAAATCGGATCTATTCCAATGAACGAGTAATACGCTGAAGTGCCCTTGTAAAGATTTTTTTTCCTTTTTTTAAAAAAGTGCTTAGGGGGTAAATTGACATTATACACTATTAGACATTCGTGGCAGAGATATTTTCTCGGGGCAGGCTTTATTTGATAACAACTTAATTAGTTATGACACTAAGAAGGAGAGAATTTACTGCTGTGACATACCCGTGCGAATTGAGTGTCGCATCATTGCCGGCTTTCTTAGGCCTGAGTGTGTGATTCTGTAACTACGTGGAAGTGTCTATGCTTATGTTAGGTTACCAATATACATGATCGTTATTATGTAGACATTTATCTCATGGTGTCACTGTGTCCAATGTGATATTTCTTTGACCTTTTACACTTAATAACAATATTAATAGAACTGCCTGCACAGTTTCAGAGGTGCATTTTTTAAATGAATAGCTTTAGCTGTTTACCTCAGGTGTAACTTTAAGAGCACAATTTTTTTAATTATTATTTCAATTATTTAAAAACCTGTACAACTTAATTGAGTGGTGAATAATAGTAGAGTATTTATGGTCATGAAAACTGAGTTTTCACCTGGTTGTGTTCTCAAAAAGTAAAAAAAAAGAAACATTTACTATAAACCTAAAGTATCTTAAAATGTTATTGTGTACACAAACCTCAAGTCCCCGCGGGCCCAAGGACAAAACTTTGTGTTGAAAATGAAACACAGTCGTAATGGAATCTAGGTACAACTAAATTTATATAGTCCGATTGCTCACAAAATACTTTCAAGAGGTCCTGTTTGGCATCTGGGGTGATCTGAGTGTCTTATAGGTGTAAGGGGTATGATGAAGTGTATTTATTTATTCATTTACGAGCCGTATGAGCAGGGCGGTAGGTCCTGTTAAAAATCCTGTGAGTTTTGTTTTTTTTAATGAGATTTATTTATTTGTTTACTCATTTATTTATTATCTATGTATTTACTTGCTTATTTACTTTGTTATTTGTTCAATTATCATTTATTGTCTCTATCGAAGACTTTTTCCTTTCTCTCTTGTCTTCCCTAGATTTGGATAAGGATAGAAAAAAAAAAACAAGTGCGAAATTTCAAAAGTTTCTCTCAAAATATTAAGTTTGAACGTTTTGCTTTTTTCCCTCCAATTTACGGTGCCAAGGTAGGTATTAAAAGTTCTCAGGAAATTTAACAAATATATATTTTATAACCAAAGCCACATTCATTTTTGCCACCCAGACACGGGCAAAGCGACAGCTCATGCGTGGTGCCCCATGAAGAGAGCGTACCTGATGATGACACACATACTCCCCAGTCTACCCGGGACAATGTCGCCACTGATGTCGGATCACTGACAAAGCGATTGTTTATTAGGCTGTAATTTAGTGGGAGATCGCACGCGGGCTTCCTGCAGTACTGCACTCATCATCTTAGAACACAATGGTAAAATCTGCTTTACGGTACACAAAAGAGGTGTCATTTGCTAATTAACGGTGTCGGATGGCTCAAAGACGTAAGCATGGCCTGGGGTGAGTTCTCACGGGTGAGCCAGACATGAAATAGGAGCAGATTATTGGAAATAGATAGGGATTTGAATAGAATGAAGGGAGACAGGGGAGGATACACTGATGAGGGTACAGGATCCCAGGAGTGACAAGGGCCTCTCGGAGAAATTAGAACAAAAGCGCGTCTGACGTTCATGGGGAGAGAAGGCGATACAGGCATGACTTTCTATAGAGGTAGAGAGAAGACAGAAATAGATCTATTACATTACACATAGGAATGAAGACATGGTGACAGACTGACAGGTAACAGGTGAATCGGGTGGGTGGTTTGGCAGCGCCGCAGGTAGCCCAGTTTTCAATGTTTTAAATAGATGGAAAGACCAGGAAATAAAAAATACGGTTTCGGTGATTGGTGCGGAAAAGATTTCGGTATGTAAATTGGACTTTTTCAAAATTTTATTTTGTTGCCCTTTTTTTTAGAGAGAGGAGAAAAAGAGAGACAGACAGACAGACAGACAGACAGACAGACAGACAGACAGACAGAGAAAGAGAGAGAGACAGAGTGAGAGAGACATGGGGGCAGAGAGAGACAGACAGAGAGAGGGACAGAGACAGAGGGGGAGACAGAGAGACGGAGAGGGACAGAGAGAGGGGGAGATACAGAGAGAGGGGGAGATACAGAGAGACGGAGAGGGACAGAGAGAGGGGGAGATACAGAGAGACGGAGAGGGACAGAGAGGGGGGAGATACAGAGAGACGGAGAGGGACAGAGAGAGGGGGAGATACAGAGAGACGGAGAGGGACAGAGAGAGGGGGAGATACAGAGAGACGGAGAGGGACAGAGAGAGGGGGAGATACAGAGAGACGGAGAGGGACAGAGAGAGGGGGAGATACAGAGAGACGGAGAGGGACAGAGAGAGGGGGAGATACAGACAGACGGAGAGGGACAGAGAGAGGGGGAGATACAGAGAGACAGAGAGGGACAGAGAGAGGGGGAGATACAGAGAGACGGAGAGGGACAGAGAGAGGGGGAGATACAGAGAGACGGAGAAAGACAGAGAGAGGGGGAGATACAGAGAGACGGAGAGGGACAGAGAGAGGGGGAGATACAGAGAGACGGAGAGGGACAGAGAGAGGGGGAGATACAGAGAGACGGAGAAAGACAGAGAGAGGGGGAGATATAGAGAGACGGAGAGGGACAGAGAGAGGGGGAGATACGGAGAGACGGAGAGGGACAGAGAGAGGGGGAGATACAGAGAGACGGAGAGGGACAGAGAGAGGGGGAGATACAGAGAGACGGAGAGGGACAAAGAGAGGGGGAGATACAGAGAGACGGAGAGGGACAGAGAGAGGGGGAGATACAGAGAGACGGAGAGGGACAGAGAGAGAGAGAGAGAGAGAGAATCTAACCTATTTGGATGTAGAGGCCAAGGTCCAATAGCATTCTAGCCGTCTCTGATCTCCCGCCTTCAGCAGAGAAAAAAAAGTTATTGTTTGTTTATGTGTTGTTGTTGTGTGTGTGTGCAATTTGTGACTAACTGCATTTACATGTACTTGTTTCTCTACGGATGGCTGTCAATGTGGACATGTTACAGACTGTGGATTTGAAAGTTCAGATTGAAGCACTGTGAAAATAAACTGTAAATAACTATAAAATCTTAACACAAATTGAGCAAAACTTTAGGATGTGAGCTCAAAAATGACAGTGTATTGGTGAACGGAAGAGCTGGGGAGATCTCAAAGGAAATAGAGGTGTCAAAAGTATGTAGAATAATACTCACATAAAAAGGCGCTCATTAAATCTGAGAGAATGCTGGCTTTGTATCACCCAGCGTGTCCTCTCAGCGACCGGGCATCACTTTTTCTTTTCCCGTTCTCCTTCTTTAGACATTAATTACTTCCCTTGGCTTTGAACATAGAGGCGCCGGAAGTGCCACACCCCTTTACATCTCATTACAGGAGACCACCCTGGTGTCTTGGTCATGGGGTCTCTCCCTCGGCGGCAGAACGATTGTCATGGGCTGGAGTGCAAGGTTATGTCAAATAAATGCGAGAATTTTTAATGAAAGTGAATTTAATGCGTGTATGGGTGTGTAGAAAGGAGGGAAGGCGTGAGAGACGCTATTCTTTCATTTTGTTAAAATTTCAATGAATGTGGTACTTCTTTCATTAATTACCCATCCATCCATCCATCCCACAGTTCTCATACCTGCAAATCAACTGTCAACAAGATGTATAATGATGGGGGGAGATCGTGTCGAGGGGAGAGGGTGAGGCGTCAGAGGTGATGACTGAGGAGGATGAAGAGTCAGGACGTCTGGACATCTAATATTGCAGTCTCCGGCTGTTTCATTCTCGGCAAGAAAGTCCCGACCGAAAGGCCAAAACTTAAGATGAGATAAGATAAGATAAATTTTATTCGTCCTTGTACAAGGAAATTTGTTTTGATCATTGAATACATAACAATACAGTTACAGAAGCAGAAAGTATGATATATAGCGCGCACACACACATATATACACACACACTGATAAATTAACAAAATTAACAGTGCACACAATATGCTTCCCTAACTAAAACACATTGACCTGACACGCAGGACATAATTCAACTGTGCACAGATTAGGATCAAGATGACGACATTATTGTAACATCCTAGTTGATGATGGAATAAACGATTTAAAGTAGCGCTCAGTTTTAGTTTTCTTTGACAACAGCCTTAAACTTCTTACAGATCTTATATATTCTTTGTTCAGGGGATGTTGGGGGTCATTTATAATAATATTAGCTTTTTTAATACTTACTACTGGCATTAAAATATTGAGATAGATATTCTTAATTTCCATCTCGTTCCATTTCCAGTCACCATAAAAAAAAAATTTCTTGGCCTTGGAGTATGTTTTAAAAAATGTATTGTTGATTGTGTTGATTTTTCTTTATTTTTCGACATTTTTATCTTCCTTGTCTGAGTTTCATTTCTCATCTCCCTTTGTTGTGTGCAAGTTATTGCTCTTAGGACTGGTGTCGTCCTGACATTTATTTTGTCGTTTTCATCTGCCAGATAACCCCGTGATAATTATTTCCAAACAATCAGTTTTTGCCTTGTCAAGTCGTCTCAAGATCTGAAATACAGGGCCAAAGAAGAGAAGGTTGAATGAGGGAATGTTTCACTACCAGGGCGTCGCAGCGTTTGAATTAATAATGATGCGCTTACAAATTCAAAAAACGTACAAAAACAAATTTTAAAAAATACACTAATCAATTAGCAGACATCAAAAAGCATTTCTGAACAATGCTTAATATGTTAGCCTTGAATCATCTGAAGGAGGAAGTTAGCAGACAGTGCGTGTAAGAGCGCATCTCCGTGCATTACCATAATAGCTCTTTATGTTGTTGTAGAAAAAAAGTAAGAAAAAAAATTGCACGTTCCTAACTCCGTGAAAAAGACGTGAGAAACAATTAGCTAGACTGAAATTAGTTAAGTTAATTGCTAGGTAAACGGCTTGTATAATTTTCTTTCCATTATCATCTTTAAGAGAACGCCAATCAATCCTCAATCGAGCATAATTCCCTTGGCTACGTAATCAAGTATTGATAAACATTTTCAAGGCGTTATTGTTTGTAATGATTGCCATTACAAGTGTATGTGTGTGCAGTTTGTCACTTCAGAGGGAGAATCAGAGAGGCTTGTTCTGTTCTAGTCTGGACATCATTATTAGGACAAAGCTATAGTTTATACCGACTCTAATTGAAAAATACAACTCATCGGCTGTAACAAGGGTGTTGCACTTCACTGGAGCAGCAACTAATTTTATTTTACCCACAAAAAGCATACATTTTCTGGGACATCACTGTGTCTGTACACGTACACTACTGGTGCATTTCTGGAAGCAAAGATTTTTTTTTTAATATACTAGTTGAGTTACCCGACCCTGCCCGGGAGAAATATTTTTTATTAGTTTCAGTTTTGGGTGGGTATCACGGATCTGCTTCACTTTGCCTGTTTCTTTAGGTTTATTTGTTGTTGTTGTTGTTGTTTGTGTTAGAAATGTCATTCTGCACTCCCTTTGCGTGTTTATGCTCGACGCGCCCCGTCAAAATCAGATCCTCATGAAATGGCCACAATTTGCTCACTGGCCAGTAGTGTCTGACAGTGAATACATCGCAGGAAGTGATAATGGCATATGTTCGTGGAAAAGAGTGGATTGCTGGAGAACTTGGCGACCCAATGCAAACTCAAGAAAATAAAACAACAAAAAAAAACAAAACTTCCACACTATTTCAAGTCTTTAAATCTAAAAAAGATCGACAATAGCGATTAGTCCAAATTGTTTTTCTATTTTTCTGCAAAATTTCAGCAACACACATTGCCAAAATAAAGTCTGCAGGTTTGACTTCAGTTGGTAAAGGCTAGCGCGAGTTGTTGTTGTTTTTTTTATTATACGAGACACTAGACACTTTTATATAATGCATAAATGTTCGCATATTTGTGATTTCGACGTGTTTTACAAGAATGTAAATGATTAAGAAATTTCTTCCAATCTGATTTACGCTTTTCGAATACTTTTCAAGAACAGTCATTCTCATGACTTACTGTGTAAATACTCAATTCTAATGTATTCTCTGAACTATAAACTGGTTGACTGAAGTGTCCACAAAGTTTCTGGGCACAATTTGTGTATGGAAATATAAAGAATGATGTTTTCTTCAATGCAAGAGGTGTCTCACATAAACATTTGACAGCTGGTACACAATGGTACAGTGCTGTTAATCTCTATGGCTTAGAGGGGAACTAGCCTTGTTTCAAATTTAGTGATAAAATGAGTTCGCATTCTGACTTTTCTACGATTTGATCATAATCATCGGACACTTAATAAATAAAGACGAAGCTGCTGTAAATTAAAACACTAAACAATTTCAGTCCCATGACAACGCATGAGCAGTCTTGCTTTGTGGCAGTCACTTTAAAAACCAGAAAACAGTGGACCAGATGACGTCATCATTAACCCCTTCCATCTAGCTTCTCGGGTGGTCAGACCACACCTAGCACTTACCTAATGGCCCATAAATAGACAGGGGATTTCATTATTTCGTGGGGTGGACTGTGGATAAAGCCACCTAGCAGGCCAGCAGTGCTGATAGGTGTGGGCCTGGACGTGAACTGACGTTTGTTACTGGCAGTCTCCATCCAAGCGGACATGATCTCTTCAAGGTTTATTTCCAAACTGTCGTCTTTTCCCAACAGGACTGGTGGACTCCCCGCTAGTGGTCTTTCAGCTGAGCGCGGTGTCAGCTTTTTCCTCGTCAAGGTCTACTCTGGTAACAACTGACTCAATGCAAAGTGTTCATAATTGTACTGCGTCGGGCCTGCGTAATTTGGGTAACTCCTTGATGCAGGATCTCAGTACGAGAGAAGAGTATTCAAGACCTGGTCTATCAAATTTGGGCCCTGAACATTTAGTTGCACTTCATTCACATAATAATATTTTGTATTACATACACTGCTTGGACATGAGTGACAGAAATGTCAATTTACTGAGCGAGAAAATTATGCAATGGACGATGCAAACTTTCCAATTATTTAGAAATTTCGTATTTTCCTTGCCACAACAAATCTATGCCACCTATTACAGACAGCAAATTTTCATCTGGTTTTTCATGGCACACATATTGAAATAATAAATCTTTCAAAAACGGACATCGGTATCCTGTGTTTACAGCTGTCCCAAACGTGACCATTTTGAAATATTCAGGCACACATATCGCATGACTCACTATTGCATCCAGCATTATTTAATGGTCTGTGAAAAATGCTGAAATACTGGCTGACGGCGAAAAATAGAATAAGTAAGGATGACACAATCCAGCAGTAAAAATTAATGGTCTCACTCCAGTCATGAAATTAAAACTGACACCTCCCACACCCCAGCTGTTCTAAATCATTGAACTGAAACGAAATGTGATAAAATTAGAAACATTTGAAATGCAAAAGTGATGTCTAGCATTATACAGAAAATGTGTGCCACTGAAGTAAATAGCAACCCACCTTCATGCTTGGAATTTCGTTTAATGTGCAGTTGTTGTTCTTACTGTCATTTTGTATTTGCTGATATTTGAGGGAGGGAGGGGGAGGTGTAATTTCAGTTAAGCACCGCAAATTAAAGTGATTAAGTCAAGGAAAGACAGAAACGGAAATAAAAATCCAATGGAAACTGATGACTTCAAATGACATTTTCAGTTGTCTCTTAGGGTCCTCAATCTTACTCTTACCGACTGATTAGGGAACCTGTAGCTAACAGTAAGCAGTTCCCAGATCATGGCCGAGAATTAGCGCCGCAAGGTCTCCTTACTTTGGGGATAGAAATGTCACCCGAAAACCAACAGCGCCTTTGGTTGCTATCAAAACACCAGGCTCACACTGACACATCCGGCCACAAGGGAGGCAAACCTTGTCACAAGCCGAATCAAACTACAGCTCGAGAAATATGAGATCTCTACTCTCTTTTGTGGCAGCCTCGAGATGGACGGATGCATGGTTAAGCCGAATGCGGTGCGCTCTCGTGAGTAACAGACCCAGGGAGTAAATGAGAGACGAGATAAGGAAGAATAGAAGATGGCCAAAAAAGAGGGAAAAAAAACATCCCGTGAACAATACGTCAACCCCCCGTGCTCTCGTTCTCTCTGTCTCTTGATACGGGTAGTTTTTCGGTGTGCCATGAAACACCTCGAGCAATTAGCGAAGTAAATCCTCGGTCATTATCGTGGTTTGTAACAGTAGCCGGCAAGAAGGGGGGAGCTTCGCCAATAGACCCGCAGAGGGGATGAGAGCGTCACAGTTTGGTGGCATTCATGGGCGCGCTAGACCTCTCTTCCCAGACGTCGCCTGTCATTATGGAGTTGGGACAGAAACCAGTGAGACCCACAGTAGGCTGACCAAAGACATGACCAGTCCAGGCTCGGCGGGAAGTCGCGGTCAAGAGCTGTCCGAGAGATCTTTGTCCAGACACCAACCAACACATCGTTGTCCACACCACTAGATAGCCCAGTGGAAAAAAGTATACGAGGGATACTTAATTAATTTGAAGCGGTGTGGAGTATTTTTCCTTCTTTTGTCATGGCCTAGCAGCGTCCGATTTGTTCTCTTCCCCAGGTCCAGTGAAGTTTTGTAGGGGTAATGTCCACGGTACAATAGGCTGAGATTGGGGCGGACCACTTGAGTGGAGACCTGCTCGGACCGACCAATTGAACGCTTATAATAATGATAGCCTGGGCTGGCAACTTTGGCGAGCGGTGAGGGTAAAACGAGGGGGGTCATCCCTCACAAAGACTGTTTATTGAGTGATGAATGCCATGTGACTGGATTAATTTGAAAGCCATGGTGACAACCAGCAACGACGTCTCATCTCTTCAATCATTGCCGGTTCTGTCCTGCTCTTGGGCCTGTCTGGAGAGCAAGTCAGGGGCCAGAGAGGTGGAAGGTTGTGTGTGAGTGTGTCTTTTAGGTGGAGGACTGGAGTTTGGGGGTGGGGGGGGGGGGGGTGGGGAAGACGAACGGATAGGGAAAAAAATCTTCCAGAGATCGAAGACAAGACAATGTTGAATGGGATGCAATAAGTGAGGTCATTCCGAAAACAACTTTTTTATATTTTTAAAAAAATTGTTACTAGAGTTATTATCGTTAAAGAATGAAATCCTATATGTCATGTATTACATATAAAAAGTGCTATGGCGGACGAGTAAGTACTCTGTACTGTCTTACGAAAGTGCGAAATTAATGTTCTAGGAAAATTTTCTTGTTTTTTGTTTTTGTTTTAAATATTCTCTGAAGTAATTTATTATTACGAACCATTCTATATCCTCATTACAAAGCCCTTGTTTCAGAATGGAAACAATCTACATCAAGTCATTGATGGTCAAACAATCACACACCACGATACGATTTCTAAGAATTGACATTAATTACACATTGCTCAGGAAGGAGCAAAATCACAACGTCATAATGACCGAATGAAAGAATATTAAAGGTACAGTAACGCCATACACGTGTCAGCTAAAGAAAAAAAAACTGGCAAAGATTTCAAACCGCCATAATACAAGTAGCGAATAATCCTTTGAGAGGCCAAGTTACAAGTTACAAGTTACAAGTTACAAGTTACAAGCAAGGTCTGGAACAGTCAAAGACAAAGCAGCGGGTCATATTCCTCTGTTGTGTGTCGCTGCTCAAACGCTACACCCGAAAGTGTGACAAATTAGGTGAAAGAGCTTCAATGGAGGTGAAATTTGAGGGTGCTGTGTTGTGGGGGTGAGGACAGTTTCTTTGGTCCAATGTCGGTGAATTGGCTAAATTAAGGACAGCAGTCACAATTGGGTAAGAATACTCCTTTTACATTCACTTCGTCTTTAGTGTGCACGGTGGCTTCGCAACTAAAGCTTGTCTCCAAGTGAAGATAGTTGTGTGATCAAATTAATGAAGATTGTAATGGTGAAGATGAAGAATATTCAACAGTTTCTATTCAAATATCCTACTTACATGTCATTGCATAATTTATGGTTCACCGCCCAGGACAACTGGCCTGATGCACCTCCTAACGTAGTTACACCATCGTGGGTTCTCGGACTTTCAGAAAGGTCAATTAAAAAAATAAAATAAAAAATCAGTTCTTTTTTTACTGACGGTAACACGCCAAAGACTCTGAAATTCAAACATAAACTATGTCAGTCCTTTTTTCATCATCGCTACTAAAAACGAAATGTGCATTTTCGAAGTTTCAAAAACTAACTAGAGTAAGAATGAAAATATTAAATACGTACTTCTCCTAGATGACAAAGATTTTCTGTTATCACGCGAGCATACAAAAATTAATTGAGACGGGAAGGGGGTGTAACTATTAGATCTAGACCCCCAGCTGTTGTGCAAGGGCTTTACCTTTTTTAATTTTTTTCTTCTTTTCTTAACAAAACACTTAGGATAAAACCAACTATGCAATGTTTTCCTGCATGAAATCCACCAACTTCAATAGCGACATGCCTGGATTTTGCTTCTTTCCTACACAAAAGGAAACCTTAAAAAGAGCTGCACACGCTGCGACCGATAGAGATCATGAATCATGGATCACTTTGTGCTAAGTCATGCATCTAGTGGAGCTAAAACCTGCTTGCTCTTTGTGAGATCTCAGAATGTAACCTGCCGTTAGTCATTTTAAAATTATTTAAATAAAACAGCTTTCTGATGTAAGCAACTTGTTCGTCAGTTTTTGTCCCGTTTTGTTTGGTTTTGATGTTTAATTCTAATATCTTTCGTTTTCTGTTTTGTTTTCTTATCTGTTTTTTGTTTTTTGTTTTTACTTTGTATATGCGGAGGCGTTAACAAAGATATATGGTTCCAGGAATCGAGAGATCGCTCGTCATAGCTTCAAATTTTAATGTGCGAAACCGAAAAATGCCATAACTGTAACTGGCCAGATGTTTTTCCTTTGATCTGGAATATGAGCACATCTTTCACTGCTAGCTTTCACATGTAGATAGATTACCTTAGATGTTGGATGGACAACAGTGACGGTACTCATACTACTGTCCAGGTCATACAGAAAGGGTAAGCTGAGACTTTATGCTAGAATGTATGCTATTCTTGCAAATTACGTTGACTACCGGATTATTATTGTTATTACTAGCTGGGGTACCCGGCATTGCCCAGTACAAATCTATTCATTAGCTTTTGTTTTGGCTGATTATAGTGGATCTGCATCACCTTGGCCGAAATTTTAGGTGTACTTTGATTTTTTGTTTCTATACTGCAGCGCCCTTGGGTGTTATAGGCCCATTGCGGATATCGGCCATTTTAGTGGTCAGGGCCGACGCCTCACCATGGCGATTGTAGCACTGATTTTGATTCGTTAGCTGATTTGCACTGCGAACACTTCGGGCGTCGCGAACCAATCGGCGGCGAGCTAAAAAAAAGTTCACTACAATAAACAACGACACATGTGTTCACGCACATGGGAGACGTTCAGTCATGTCTTTCACTTCCTTTCCTTTGTTTACACGGATGGTAGGGAATCTGACCAGCTTGGATCCATCCTTTCCAACTCTGACATAACAGTCAACAGCAATGCAACCAGCAGGCATTTTAACCGCTTAGACACATCTCGAAGTTACACTCATCAGCAGCTGATCACCAGCCATTTTAGTTGTCGGAAGTACAAAACATAAACACTCTGTGACGTCACTCGCAATGGGCCTATAGCCATACGCAAACCATCAACATTCGAAGTGCACACTGGCGACATATCAGCAGGAAGAGATGACGTCATGGGCGGGGGTGATGAAAATAGAGTATCGGAGGCGATCAAGCAGCGACACAAAGGAAACAAAAAAAATACCTCCCCACCATTTCAACTCTCTAAATCTAAAAAAGAATCTTCAACAGGTCACACTTCAACATTTCACGCAAACCCGAGGTGTATGAGAGTTGATAGGTACAGGTCTTATGAATAATCCCGCGATTTTTGTTTACAGTATTGATTTGTACAAACAATTTCCTGGAATTCAGATATTGATTTTCAATTCTTCGTCAAAGTGGAAGATGCACCGGTACTAGTATTCTGTTTCTCTTACACCTTTTTGGGTTTGGATTTAGAATAAGATGAAGGTATCCTAATAATGTCCTCATATCGCTTGATTTCTTTACAAAGCGTACATCCAGTCCCCAATTCTTGTACCCAGGAAACTAATCTTTTAGATTAAGAATACGGCCAGCGTATTTGTTTTCTATTCTTAAATCATATTTTGGAGTGACAAAATAAAATTTTAAAAATTAACAGGAGTGGTCGTCTAATGAGATCTGCAAGTCTTTGAGTTCCCATGACATGCGGGCACATCGCCTGTTACTGGAGAATTCCCCACAGCCTCCATAAATTTTGTTCTTGCTTCAGGGAAGTAGATATTTGTGTGGCTAAGACACCTGCACGACATGGCTTATTTTGTTATAAACTATTCAAAGAGAAACATGGGAAAAGATGATGGTTTACATAAATCTCCAAATCATATGGCGATTCTTCAGACATCTTCATGTATATATTGAGACAGCTGACGGCCTTATTAAAGTTTTACTCAGCATACAAACAGAAATTAGAAAGGTTCCAGTTAAACGTATTGCCGTAGCATTTGGACATCAGAAGGTTCTTGATTTCCTACATGATTGAAAACATAATAAACAACTGATAATTTGTAACTTCCTTACAGGTCAAAAACCTTATAATTTGTGGCCGAGAAAAGCTGAATGACTTTACTTCTTGCTTTTGGCGCTTTTTTTTTTTTGTATCGAAGGGCGGGGCGAGGCGGAGGTTTTTTTTAAATTATTCATTCTTTTGATAGCTTTGTGGTTTCTTGTCTGGACTACGACATTATACACCCATCCAGAGCATGTGCTTTGAGAAAGGCGACGTTTACTTTAACGCGCCGACGTTGAGGGGAGCAGCTTCTTCAATAACAATCTCATCGGTTTGGTTCATGCCGTTAACGCTTGACAGATACAGAAAAAATAATATGGCTGGGCCATTCGACTCACTCCCATAATATTATTGATATTGTACGACAAATTTACTTGCAAAATAAGACAGAAACTCCAATCGACCTGCTTCAAGGCAAACTTCCTCCAATGTAGATGGAACTGCAGCCACAAGATATACAAATGACGTTTTGGAGAGTAGAAGGAAACTGCCAATTTAGCTGTGTTGCGCGCATGACTGAACTGGCTGATGAAAGCCAAAATGTAAGCGCTCTGCGATATGGTGTGAAGTAGCGGGGGATATCGTGAAGATCTGCCTGGTTCCCGTGCTCACGTGTCATGAAGATGAGTAGAAATTAAAAACATGGATCTGAGAGAGGTGGCCGACGGAGACGCACAAGAGGATCGCAAAACCAAATCTCTGCTAAACAGGAAGTAAGCCAGTGGCCGTAATCTTGGGCAGATGGCATATTATTTCAAGGAATGTGGCTGAAGAGGTCAAAAGTTTTCCGCGTAGATGTGAGGCAGGGAAGATGAGAAGTTTATGACTTAACAGCAATAGTGTTATCTTTCCATTTCTGCTATATCTTGTTTAACTCCGGAAAACTAAAATGAAGCCTAGTTTACTTTAAGCATGGTTTTGAATGACACATTAATTAACATGATTTTGCACTTAGTGCACAGCAAGCGTAAGCATCTCTGTTCGGGAATTAAGACTTTTTATGATTATTATTATAAATATATCATTAACCAAAGCTTTCAAGCGTCTCAGATGTCAGTGACAATATCATGATGGCGACCTGGTCTTCAGGGGAAATCTGGCAATCCAATCAGGCTAATATTCCACTTCAAATCTCTCACTTCCGCCGGAAGTCATCACAGGCCTTGAATTAATATGATGTTATTGCAAGACGAGTCCACTGTGCTCTGATTTCATAATTTTCAATCAGAATGCAGGCAGAATACATATCCTCTTCCCCCAACAGGCCGGGTTCTCATTTTTCAAGTTCAACGTTCATTGTTTTGGATGTTTAACGTTTTGTTGTTGTTGTTTTTTTGTGACGCTTCTCACCAATTTTAACCTTGAAATTTGTAGAGACCTTGAAAACAGCTATGGGACTGACAATACTAATTTTTGTCCTTAATTTTATGTGCTCTGTGTGTTTGTATATTTTTTTAATGCTGTTTTTTTTTGATGTTATTGTAAATAATATTGCTCACGAGTATAAATTGCATAATACTCTTGGACCCTTTTTTTTTTTCGTCACTTGTTCTCCATTTCATACTCGTGTTCACTTCTTCCTCCAGCCTCGCTGTCTTTTCAACAAGGGCAATTCAAGAGACAGAATAATGCTATCGTATCGATATTGTACAAAACATTTCTTCGATTATGTTTTTTCCCAATTTTTTTTTAATTTAATCACCAGCATAATTATGTAAAAGTTTGACCAACAGTCGGCTTTTGTGGATGTGTTTTTACAGGGCCAGACAGGGATTATAAAACGCAAATATTTCCTGTCTTCATTCCGCCAAACATAAACTACATTTTGACACAACTTCATTTGTATCTGTATTTGTATTTGTATACTACTTTAATCCCATTTGGAAAATTTGCCTTTGAGTCATTGTTGCACCCAGTTACAACTTGAGCAGGCACGTCGTTGCCATAATGCAGCGCCGGTCGGCGGTTCTGGGGGGGGGGGGGGGGGGGAGGGGAGATGAGGGGGGGGGGTGGTAGGGATGAATTTGATTTGATTTTGCCCGGGCAGCGGCCTGTTCGGCCTGCTCTTTTCGATTTGCAACTGCCAAGGTATCTTTAACGTGCGCAACGTGCACACAGGCCCTTCGAATTTTTTGTCCTTATCCGAGAAGACTAGATGTTCGATCCTGCCAGGGACATGAAAATATGAGAAAAATCCCACCCTTCCAACATGCCTGCACCGGCCGGGTTTTGAACCCGGTACACCTTGTCCCCTTATCGTACATGGATCTAAGGTATGGTATTGATAACGATGCCTTTGGCTTTAACAATAATACTAGTACATTATGTAGGTCAATCTATAAACCTAGCCGATTAGATATCTCATCTTCAACGAAAACTGCCTACCTAAAAAATTTCAGTCCAAAAAAAAAAACAAAAAACAATGAGTACATTATTTATTAATGATTAATTGCAACCGAGGCCTCACTCTGTTTGCGCCAAATATTCTAGTCAGAATTTATTTCTAAGATTGTGAATAGAAATTGTCCATTGGAAAATTGAGACTAATTGAGAAAAATGTGTAACACTGCTTATTTATTTATTTATTTATTTATTTATTTATTTATTTATTTATTTATTTACTTATTCATTTATTCTGTCTATTTGATAGAACATTGATAGAATACGTGACAGTTTGTCCGTGTTTGAAGTGACCGACATGTAAAATGCAGGTATGGCTTTTCAGGCAAAGTGACAATATCATTCTCAGGCTATTCGAATTGCGAACGCTGAGGTCAAATATTAGATACCCTTAATGTACGTACAAACGGTTTTCTTTGGAACACAAAAGTATCGATGCTACTTTATGTATCGGCACTTAGCACAGATGCCAGATTCTCCGACCATTTCATTTCGACCATCTCAGACATGCACTTTTCTGTCAGCTTTTGCTAATGGTTTTCCGCCAAAACGATTATTAGTTGAAATTCAGCAGAGTTACGAAACGTAACTAGGAATTTGGGCGGTTTCGCCTGCATTATTTCTTCCCATATTTTGTTTTTAAAAAAAAATTCAAGCAGGTAGAGTCTAGCATTTGTCTGGTCCTTCTGCGATTTCAATTGCTGACCACGACATTGTTGAAATTCAAATCAGGAAAAGAAATAATAATTATTAGGAACATATGGCATTTACTTTATATATGGCTGGACAAAGAACATTGGCAACTAAGAGGGCAATGTACTTTTTGCCGGTGTAAAGGGGGGTGGGGGTCGGTAAATCTGTGAGAAAAAACAACAACAAAATTAGTAATAGCAACAACAACGCGGTATGGAGGCGGTTATGTTTCTCATAATAACTATTCAAATACACACGTTATAATATATTCACAAAAACGAGTGCAAACAGATAGAAGCAGGCTGAGGCAAGAAACTTGGTGCCATGGTTAGATCTCGGTAGAACATGCTGTGTTAAACTGGTTGCTTGTAGAAATTTCGACCTAAGCCCAAACAGCCAAAAGAAAGCCAAAACTAAGTGTCGCTCGTTCCCCGCTCTGATGCGTGAGCACAAATTAGCACCCCCAAACCATTCGGTCGTGCATGGGCGAGATAGAATTTATTTACTAGGGGAAGATTAGAAGTCTCTGTGTCTGCCGATAGGGTGTGGGTTTCATAGCTCCAGGCCTCAGACACTGTCTGCTACATGGGACCCACGCAGCACTGCAGCTGCCACTGTTTCCAGCGCTAACTAAATAGTGAACGAAATCTCTCTCTCTTTCTCTCTCTCTTTCTCTCTCTCTCTCTCTCTCTCTCTCTCTCTCTCTCTCTCTCTCTCTCTCTCTCTCTCTCTCTCTCTCTCTCTCTCTCCCCCCTATCTCTTCCTGTTTCTCCGAATTTCAGAATCACATGTTTAGCTTAGCCCAGGATTATGTATATCTCTGCTATACATACTGACATTGGCCCCGACTGCCATAGACTCTAGTTTAAATCGCCTAGCCTAATTGCAACTGTGTTCGAACAACCAGAGGTCCTGGGTCCATGAAAGTAAAATTTTATTATCCGGCCATTATATTCTATAATATTTCTGTATGAGAACAAGATTGAAGAAAACTTTCTGTGGGGGGGGGGGGGGGGGAGTCGGGGATGGAGATAGTGGTGTGTTGTTGTTGTTTTGGAGGGGGGGGGGGGCTGTTTTGTTATTAAATATTATTTCTCCGATTTCTTCCAGGAAACGTGGCAAATAATCAAATTAGGAATTCTGGTTAAAAATTACAAACAGCCCGTGCGAGCCCTCGGCTTTTCACACTCAAAAAATCACCGGCATATATTACATTATGAAATAAGAATCAAATTTCTTAGCGCATGAGATGTGATATCAGATGACTTCTCTGTGCTTAAAAAACATGAGAGATAAATTATGAGCTGGAAAAAAGATGAGGAGGAGATTAAATTTTTAAAATAAATGACTATGGAAGTATAACTTTGTACAAATTAAGAAAATGACGAAAAAGAAAAACCACCACATCGTTACACCCACATCACACACACACACACAGACAGACATTCTGTGGTTATTTTCATGGCTTAGCATCCCATGCCTCTCAATGAAAAGCCATGCATGCTGCATCCCTGACTACCATACTTGGCCCGAGGACGGATTCCGAATCACTTACCCACAAACAAAATATTCTCGGGGATGTCACCATAGATGATTATCTGGCGTGAAGCATACGCGGCCTCTCCCCCCAGTATCAACTGTTTATTTACGGACATTAGCAGGAAAAACACGAAGAACGGATACAGTTTCGCTGGTTGTCACTGCGCCGCCGTTTTGACAACAAATTAGCTAAATAAACCAACCTGACTCTGATTTTTGTTGATACTTTTTGTTGTGTTAAAGCGGTTTCTCTTTCAACCGAAGGCTCAGCCGTCGGTTATTGAAACTTGGGTTGTTAAGCGGTGGTAATGAAGGAAGGGAGGGTGTCGCATAGCTGAACCCCCGGCTCATCTTTCGTGTCACATCTGAACTTCGTTTTTGTGTTGGGGAAAATGGCAGATTGTAACGTCTCCCCCAGCTTGTCCGGAAGGATCAGCTGTGGATGTTCCCCCTTTCCCCGAATCCCAAGTGAAACTATCAAGATTAAGGTTAAGTGACCGTAATGAATGCACTGCAGATGTACATGAACTTCGCTTTTCAGGGTAGCCTTTGCATCAAGTGCGTAAGCAACTGACTCCGATGAGAACATGCACAAATTAATAGAGTTAATACCGTACTATTATGGCGCTAGAGAGTGAACATGTAAGCACCTACAACATCATGACTACGTGGCCAAAAATTTTTGAAATTTTGCCCTACGGTCTCAAATGTTGACGATACGTTACGTGGTCGTACCTTTCTGGACAAAATTCTGTCTCTGATATTACGTATTGTACGATATTTTAAGCCTTAACCCTATTGCTGTCAGAAACAAAATGTACTTTGCCCTGCCAAGGGTTTTGACATGAAAAAGGGCCGTCACATAAACTTGGTATGTGTAGCTTGCACAGATATACAAAACCCAGTAAAGTGTAAAAATATACATTTCTGAGAAAGGCTGTTTTCCTTGGTTTTGGTACCATAGCAGTGATCCATCCAATAAACCAATGACAGTAATCAGTTTAAAAATGAGGCGCTAGTTCGTGGCGTAAAATCGAAAATATATGATCAGAAACATTCGTTCTTCGTCTTTCTTTACACATTGCTGGTCGAAAATCAACTTTATCACATCTGAATTTAATTGTGATCTGATACTTTCTATTGAAAATCTCTCCTTGCATCGTATCCTAATGCCTTTATTTAGGTGATCTAAGTATAAATCTACACCTGGGCTTCCTACAAAGAATTTACAAGATTTAGCTTGCTCGGGTCAGCTGGGAAATATAATACTTCGTGTTGAAATGATCCCTAATACACTTATTTTATTCCAACTTACCGTATATTTATCACTGGATGAGCGTCCATGTCTTGTCTTATTGTGTGTTATCTGAACGATCGTTGTCTGCCCTTGTTTGTGCGTGCATGCTTGTCTGTGTTTGTTGTGCGTGCGAGGATCTGTGGCATGAGACGGCATGCTATACCAGAATGGTTTAAATGATATCCCTGACAATAACAGCTGTTTTATTATTATTATTATTTTTTAATATTATCATTTTATTATTTCATTATCATTTGCGATTGGAGAGTGAAAGAGAGAGGGGGAGAAGGATAGACAGACAGACAAAGAGACAGACAGACAGACAGAGATAGAGAGAGAGAGAGAAAACTGTCACATAGAGGACAATCGGAAAGTCTATCCTCAGCATGCTGTATGATGTAGATAGAATTTTGTCACTGTAATGGGAAACATAGGCAATCACACTCTTGTTAATACTATGTTCTTGCAGTTGGCCTCATAAATACCCAAAGTCTCAATCGCTGAGAACTCGATAAATGAGGCTCATCAGAGACATACATTCAGATCATAAACTTCATTGGACACCCACAAAGATAGAGCAATATATTGATTTAAAGGGCAAAAACAATAACTGTTATGAGTAATTTACGGATGGACCTTCCAAATTGTGATTGCAGTTAAAAATTTGTTGTCCCGGTAAAAACGTGACAAAATTTTCACTGCCAGCAGAATTATGAAGATCAAGACAATTTTGTGGTATGCCATAACAGAGCCCCCATTTTCCATCCCCATGTCGGTTTTTTCAGGGCTTGCAAGAAAAACTCCAAACAATAACTTTTGCTCATTTCAGCGACTATTGATAGCCGAGGTCTGCGCATTCCTAGATATCTGAAGCCATTAGGTACAGTAATGTATACCGTACTCAACCAACTAGTCTGGTGAAATCTACGTGAAGAAAATGTTCAAGTCTAAATGTCCTATAAGCAGGACCAAGGCGGAAGCACCTAGACTGCGAGACAACAATTATTGTAACCGTTGTACACAGACTGACACAATAAATGTAATAAAACAATGGCAACGCGAATCAAGCCCCCCCCCCCCCTGCATGGAAAAAAGGGGGGGGGGAGTTAAAACTGATAGACAAGTTTAAGGACAGGATTCTTGAAACAAACTCTTGATTTGTAGGCCTACGTCTCTGTCAAAATGACAATATTTTTCTTCGCCAGTTTACATAGTGACACCTTTCCCTGTTGTGCAGTGCAGCCCACATTGGGGTGAGGGGTAGATCTTTGCTGTTCAAGTTTAGTGCATACGGCTAGAGATACGCACATGCGACTTTTGCTGCGTTGCGATAGCTTCGCATTTTTTCTGAAATCTAGGCAAATGAATGAAGATATGCACACAATGAGGGAGACACGGGAACCTTGCAGAATCAACCGGTACATGAAACTAAGACACAACTGCGACACCGACACGACCGTAAGTCTCAGATGCGCGCCTGGCCCAAAGGTTACTGGCTAGTCGGCAGTCGTCATTCCTTATCTAACCCCTCCCCTCACCCCGAACCCCCAACCCCACCCTTTCCTGTCACTTCATCCGTTTCTCCGGTTCCCAAGCCCACACCTAGATTATCATTAGACAAGTATGTTTGAGAAGGCTGCGGTGGGTTGGAATTGCAGAACAAGTGCTCTGTTTTATGTTCTAGAGGAGGGAAATGCTGAACTTCATAAACAAAAAAAATAGGAGACCCAGATATAGATCTAGTCATTCCGGGACAGCTCCGGTTTTTTTGTTCTCAGCCAAGCTTAACCAACTGAATACTTGATCTCATATGTCACTTATACAAGTTTCTAAAGGAAACCACACTAAGATATTAAAAATTACCCTCTAAATTGCCTTTTGTCATAATTATATAGTTGCTGGGCGTATGGGAAGCATGGGGGCTCTATGGGATGGGGAGAAAGACAGAAAGAGAAATTGGGGAGACAGAGAGAAAGAAAGAGAGGGAGAGTGGGTGACACAGAGAGGAAGAGAAAGAGATTGGGGGTGGGACGGGGAGGGGAGAGAGAAAATCCTGTATAATATTAATTATGTAATGTTTTTCTTACAAAAATAGGTTACTTTTTCTTTAGGTCTCCCGTTCCCCTTTTCTCTCTCTCTCTTTCTCTCACTCTCTTTCCAAGATGCACTCTCCAAGCCCACCCGACTCTCTCTCTCTCTCTCTCACGCTTCTCTCTGCTCATACGCCATGTTGTCCTCTCGCCTAGACAATTCCGTCTGTGTGTGTGAGCATGTGTGTCTAGATCCAGACCAGCTCTCTCTCCCTCTCCTGCTCACACTTTTCCTCCCTGCTCATTGATCTAGCATAGGGCTAACGCGCTTTCACTACTCACCAGCACTTCTCACGCACCCAACAGTCATGTTCATAAGCCCCGCCCACTACACTCGCGTTAGCCCCTCCCACCTTGGATCATTCCTATAACGACGCTGAATTAGGATCAAGAATCTGCAGAGAACTTTTGGATTGTCTGTAGAGAAGGACACAATGGCAAAATACCGAGATGATTAGCTAAGACGTATATTCGCATCGGGAAAAGGCAGAATTTGAAATCCACCTTCAAAACAATGGCTCGTTTCGTGTAACATAATTTGCCTACGCGAATGATGACATTTTGGGCCGAAATAAAAATGTTCTTTGAGCGTTTTTTAAAATTCGATTTTACACGTGATGGCTAAAGCGAGAGAGATCGGCGCTATCTCTTCACAGATGTGTCGGCGAAGGTTATTATTCTGACACAATAAAAAGAATCTAGAGCTATATAAACACGAGAGGGTTGCCAAGTTTACGCACATAACTCTGAGAACAACCGCAAAACCTAGCTATGTAAGCGGGCGGCTTTCACCTAAATTCTTTTTTCAAAGAAGTAGTTGCGATGGACAATTCAAATGTTGGGTATATTTATTTTCATATCATGCTCAAAGAGGACAATTTTTGGAAATTGTGTCTTACGGTTTGAGGTCTTTATTTTAGGAAATTCGCAGCTCTTGGCATTTCATCATCATCATTGCCTTTCTCACCCTGGATCAGGCATTTACACCTCACTTTTTCTTGCTTTTGTTCTTTTTGTAAATGTTTTTGTGTGTTTTTGTGGTAGGGATTTTTAAAAAAAATTGTTACCATGGCAGCGGCCTTGTTAGACCTCCTCTTCTCGATTTCCAACTGCCAATGTATCTTTAACATGCGCAACGTACACACGGGCCCTCCGAGCTTTTCATCCTTATCCGAGAAGACTAGGTGCTCGATCCTACCTACATAGGATCAGGGACAGGAATCCCCCCCCCCCACACACACACACAATTCCAACATGCCTGCACCGACCTAGAATCGAACCCGGTACCTTCGGCATGAGAGACGAGCGCCTAGCCTCTAGACCAACAAAACTGAGCCTTGTCTTTTCCGTGCCACGTTTTATAGTTTGAAATTCCTAGCTTTTTCCTGTACTTGTTTTGTTGAAACTGTTCATCTTCCGGTGTCATCATTCCTTAGTTTGCCGGCACTTTCCGGTGCAGCATTAAATTATGACGGTGTATAAAACAATTCAGAATCAGGTGTAAATGCCAAGAGCAGCAAACCTCCTTATTAAATAAAGACCTCAAACCGGGAAAAACAATGCATACGCAAGATGCTGAAGAAAGGCTACGGTCATGTTTGTGGGTGGAGGCTGGGCAATCATGCTCATGTTGATATAAACTTTCATTATTATAAAGCGTGATTATTCATCATTTACAAGGTGGATTGGTTTCTGACATGTACGCCTTATTTTTTTATTTTTTTAAAAATCTTTTATTTCCTCATCTCAAAGCTTGCAATTGTCATTTCCACAAGAGAAACACTGTGCTAGTTTTATAACAGATCTACTAAAAGCAGAAGGGGGCGGTTGCTTATAAATATTAGTTTTTACGGATACAATTACATATAAAAATATACATTTTTGTTTTGGGGATCTTTGCCACGGATCTACTGATATTTTGCCAGATTAAAGCAAACCCTTAAGAGTTCTTTGTCGCATGCAATGTTTACTACTTTTTTTCCCTTTCATATCAGGTTTTCCTTCTCACCAACATCTTAGTCATTTACCCCTGTCCCTCATTTTCCCCCCTTCCTCACCCATTTCATTCCTTCAAACCCACACGTTTGGCCTGAATTACCCAGAAAACAAGATAATCGCATTTTCTCAAAATTTCTGGAAATCAACTGCTCACAGTGGCAGCCAGCAAATTTCTTCTCCACCATTTGTCCCCATCACTCACGAGCTTACTCATTCCAATGTGCTATGTCGTGTTCCGTGATCGCTCATTCACTCACGCTGGCTTCAATTATCCATAAATACATGATTTCAGTTTTCACCACCACTATTATTTTGCACGTGCTCATATTTTGGCCTGATGGTCACACTGGAAAACCTTATATTTATTTATTTATTTATTTATTTATCTATTTATTCATTTATTCATTCATTCAGTCACTCCTTCCATTCTTTTATTAATTCAATCAGTCATTCATTCAGTGCTTCCTTCCTTCCTTCGTTCTTTCCTTCCCTCCTTCCGTCCTTCCCTCCACCCTTCCCTTATTCATTCACTCATTCATTCATTTATTCATGTATTCATTTATGCATTCAGTTTATTTCATTTCATTTACCTGTTGTCTTTTGTTGTTTATTATTTTAGAATTTTTCAGTAAAGGGGCCATTCCTCTACTCACAACTGCAGCTCTGAACAAGTGGGTCCCAGGGCTGGCTGTCATCAACCTACCATTGGCTTTTGGTCTTCTTCTTCTTTCGTTCACCAATCTAAATCTGCAGATTTGTTCTTTTAGTTTTCTGCAGTTCTGGCAGAGCACCATAGAGTTTGATATTCAGGTCGGTGAGTTTGGGCCAATATGTTTCTCGAAGTGCTGAGAAGAGTGTGCAGTTGTGCAATATATGCTCTGTGTTTTGAGGAAACTGGCTGCACTCACATATGGTAGATGTTCCTAGTTTAAATCTGGTGAACATATGGTGGTGGAGCCTATTGTGGCCAGTTCTTAGTCTGAACAATATCACTTGATCCTCTCAGTTCAGGAGATGATATTTATCCTGTTAGTTTATTTGCTGCAGTCTGTTGTTTTTGATGAGGTTTTTCTTCTCATAATAGTTAAATCAGACATCATCCGGCACCCATTAGATCAGTGTCGAAGTCAGAGATTCCAGACCTCCACTGGGTCAAAGATGTATACAGACATAAGGACACAGCAGACTGTCAGACACAAAGAAACAAGATCGCAGTTGGAGATGTTGGTTGGCTCTAACAGACAGAAACACAAAGGACAAAAAAAAAAACACGATATTTTATAATAGAAAACGTTACAAAAGGAATAACTTAAAGAGTATGCAGTTCAAGGGTATGAAGCAACTCCTAAACATGTCAAACATTACAGGACAATAACTATGCAGAATCAAAAACCAAACCAAGTACAAAAAGTAAAGACAAACTGATGATACAATTTTGTCGACCAGGTCCATAGCCCGCCGTGGCCGACCACAGTTACTTGTATCCTCTGTAAAGATATTGTGCACGGTTATTCAATGCATCCTCATTTTCTGCCATTTCGTTTTGACAATAAAAAGAAACAATATAACAGTGGTTACTTACCTATTTGACTCAAAGATTATGAAATATGATATTAGAGGTAAAGATTGTTTGAAATTGAGCTTCATGTGCTCTCAGTTTAAAGTCCTCACAAACTTCAGTATTTTGTCATTTGATATCCAAGCTACTGGTTTCTAACTGACAGACCCAGATAAACCAGAAATGTCTGTCAACAACAACAGGCTCTGACATAAATGCAGAAAAATAACTTGCATTAATTCATTTAGTTGGTACAATATTGAAGATTTGTGGTACTGTGTTTCTTGAATGAGCCCACTGGCTTTAAAAATTAAAGCTGATGATCTTGAATTCGAATTCCATCACTTTGGGAGGGGGGGGGGGGTCCTAATTATGCTTCACATCTCTGTCGGAATAGTCTAAAATGTTGGAGGGAAGAGAGGATGGAAAGAGGAAGACTGGAGCTGATACAGAGGGGCATTCGGACAGAAAGAGAGTAGCCAATAATAAATTATAATAGACGGTTGGAATACAGAGCAAAAGGGAGAAAACAGAGTAGAAAAGGTAAATGGAGAAGGGTGAAGTAGCAAAGAAACAGCCAGGGGAGAAGGAGTGATAAGGGAGGAGGGAGAAAGAAGAAAAATGGAGGGGACAGAGGAGGAATAAGAGTGGTGCGACGAAGGGGAAGGATAAGGGGAAAGAATACAGGACGCGGCAGAAAACAGAGGGGGGGGGGGAGGGAGGCGTAGAAAACGGGTGGGCGAGATGAGAGAAATGAGTGGATGGATAGACAGAATAGGGAAAAGATGGGAAGGAAAGACACATGTTTGGAAAACCCATGGGAGAGACTGTGGGGTGGAAGCAAAAAGAAAATTTACAGGGAAGTGAGAAAGGCCGGGACAGGGCAGGAAAGCATGGAAATGGAAGAAGGGGGAGGGGGTGGGGGATGGGGGTGTGGGGGGGTGGAAGACAGGAAAGGGAAAATGAAAGAGGAGATACTAACAGACAGACAATACAAAAACGATTATGAGGGATCAGGCAAGTTTGAAAGAAATGACTCGAAATGCCTATTGATTTGTGAGTTGGACGGTAAATAAACGCTGTAGTTCTACAAATTTCTGTTTTTGGCATGAGCATAAAATATCAAGAAACTAAAAGACCTTTGTTCATACATCTTTACAGTTTTCTGTTTGGATGAATGTTTTGCTATATCAGGAATTTGTCACCAACGTTTTGCAGCTAGTTCTAGCCAAAGGACTGGTCTGTTCATTGCCTGTTCATGAGTAAGGTTATATAACTTAATGGGAATATGTGAAAAGCAGCATTGTCCCGATATTTCTTTTCCACGTCATGATAAACATTTTGAGTGTTTATTGTTGTTGTTGTTATTTTTTTCATAGCTTTAACGCAAATGCAAAGCCATAGTTCGTGGCGCCCAGGGGCAAGTGATGGATTAGGGTGCCTGGCCCCATGACATTAACTCACATTAGAAGAAAAATGTGGGGGCTGGGGTGGAGGGGGGATTTTGCGCCCCTTGACCCTATTTTACACTCGCAGACTGAAAGACACTCTCTTCATTATAATATCCCCCAACCGAATGTCAAATAGGGTTAAACAGTTCCAGGAGCCAGCCACCCTTCCCTCCTCATTGCTTGCTACGCCACTGTGTCGACGTCCAACTGCAACAGTAAAGTTCTTGCATGTTGCACCGGGCTCACATAACAACAAGTTGAATTATTTCTTACACAGTCATGTAACTGCAGTTTGCACAATGAAGAGTGGCAAGAAATGGCGCGGTGGGTACAAAAGGAAAGAAATGGGAAGAGCAATAGAAAGAGAAGGTATGGACAAAGCTAGTAGAACAGTGAGACTGGAAATACCGGTGGTAAGTGGAGGATGACGTGGGTGAGAAAAAGGATGAAAGAGAGAGAGAGAAAGAGAGGAAGTGCTATTGTGGTGTCAACGATTCAAGTCTTGCTAGGCTGTAGTTTCAGACTGAATCATGCGTCTCCAAGAGTAATGAACTGGTACAGGGAAAAAAAATGAAAACATTGTTTTCTCAAACATTGATTTAAAATTGATGATATTGGTGCGGTGTACTAAAACAGCTATTTCCACATCTTCTATTCTCTTTTAACTCTGTCTCAGACGGAATTCGTTCTCTTTTGTCTGAAGTGAATACCCAGTTTGAAAGTGAAACATCGTGGGATAAAGTAGGTTTTGTTGTTGTTGTTGTTGTTGTTGTTGTTGTTGTGTTGCTGTTGTCTTTTGTTTTAATAGGAACAGCCGCATTATCGCCACTAGTCATGATAATGAGCACAATAAGTGTATAGTTTGTGTCTGTTATAAAGTTATACTCGGAAGGCCTATTGATTTGATGGGTTTAGATCGTACCCTTTTCGAGAAGGCATGCGCTGTTTGATCAGTATCTCTAACTATTTAATATATTATTTAACTTGTCTGTGACAAGTAACTTTCTTTCGACCTTCGAATATGTCAGTTATCTAGTACAAAGCTGTTGATCCTGTATTGATGTGGGGACATCAGTGCTCTACTATTTAGTTGATATATCATTTCTACTCACCTTCATCCCATTAGTCAACAGTTTAATGAATGGTAGTTTCTCAGTTTCGAGATCATTCGTTGAAATAAGCTGTTGAGAATACCTTTTAAAAATATCTTTTCATAGTTACAGCAAGAGGGTTTATTGTTTATGCAGTTTGTGCTTTTCAAAATCATTCCATCATTGGCAGAAAATCCAAAGAAACTATACAAATACTTGAAGTCGGCGGGGAGAAAAACCATGGTCACAAAGTGTGAGTTTCACCTTTATTCACACCCCCTCTCTCCCATGTACATGCTTAGCTCACCAACCTCGGCTCTCCGAGAAACCAAAGTTGACAGAAAAGTGAACTGCAATTCCTAGAGGCAGGTTGTAGACTTTCCGGGTTTAACAATCGATCTTCTCAGTTTCACATTTTTCTCACGATCTTCATTTTTCCCATGTTATCTTCATTTACTCTTAAAATTCATTTACTCTGTGTTTTAAACAGATTAAGCATCAAACTCCTTTATCTATTATCTGCTAAAGCTCGTTTACTCTACTACCCATTCTTTTTTCCTTGTCAGTTTTCCGGGAAATAGTTGTGTTGTTTATGCTCAAGATATGAAAATATTACAGATAACCATAATTTTTTTCCGTGAGCATATGGTTAGGTTTTGATAACAGAGCAATAAAACAGTCCGTGCATGTCAACATATTGACGTTTCCACATAAACAGGTCCTTACAGTACCCATGACCTTCCGTGACCGTCTTGGGAACAGATCGTGACAGGAAATTTAGAACCGAATTAAAATAAAAACGAAACTGTCTTTCACAACAATAACAGGAACGTCAACACACCGTAAACCATCACACATTTTGATATCGATGTGTTATTCAATATTTTAAATTTGGTAAGTGTATAATTTTGACCTGTAGGGGGTGAACGCAGAGCACTGAAGCAAAACCAGTTTCTTAAATATAGCTTTCCATTTAAGTGTCAATCGTTCTAGTTTACGATCAGTAGCAATGACGGTTTTTTACGGCAACGTAATAATAGGGAGAAACTGTCGTGAATAGGCTGATCCACTAGATCAGAAACGTTCCTTATTTGTTAAGTTTCGTTTGTAGACTATAATGAATGGGTAGCAAGCTGGCAAACAGCATGACGCTAAGACCTTTCATTATCCTCAAATAAAACTTAATTGTTAAGTGAAATGCACTATTTTTACACAGCTTCAATCTATTTCATGTTTATTTCTTGCATGTCATGGATGTACTTACATTCTATTTAAGTTTTTCACGCTCTGCACATTTTTATTTCCATATCATCATAGACACATCAAATGTCCCAGTTTCTTGCCTTGTATTATCATTGGCAGCGTATATTTTTCTGTCACGTATCCTGACGGTTACAAGACACGAAGAACTTGTGATATTTGTCACAGTATCCGGACACGCTTTGCTATAAATAGATTGGCAACCAAGCGTGGTTTCCGCTCATCACGATGAAATTGCCTGTATTTGGCCAATTTTAAGGATCGTTATCCCTGAATCTCCATGGTCTTCCACCTTCTAGGCCCCTTTTAAATTTTCTTGCAATTTATTGTACCCAAGTGAAGAAACGATGGAAAATAACGGAGGTGGACAAAAAAGGAGGTTTGGGGGGGGGGGGGGGAGGGGAGGGGGGAGGGGAGGGGCTGAAGAAGAATGTCTTTTCAACAAAAGTCAGGGAATGGGACAAAAAGTCCTTGTTTCCGTGTATTCCTGTTTTGAACACAGCACACTGAAGCATTTCTTCATAAAGAACGCAGATTTGACATTAAAATATTGATCTCTCTAAAAAAAACAAATTACAAACTGTCATGGTAATACGGTAAGGTGTCACAGCTCTACTATAGGGTTTTAATGACATGCTTTACAGCCATGATTGTGAACTTTCGCAGCAGGAAATTCCAGTTTACAAATTCCCTGTAAAAGTTAACTACGTGAGTCACGACAATGTGATTTTAAATGGTAATTTAGTGTTAGTATTTCTGACTGATTCCGTGATCTTGCTTGTAGGTAAAAATAAACATTCTCAGAAGATCAGAGAGACAAACAAAGAAAATAGCTTTCTTGTGATGTCTTGTCTGTATTTGGAATGGGTCTATCTATCTATCTATCTGTCTATCTATCTATCTATCTGTCTATCTATCTATCTATCTATCTATCTATCTATCTATCTATCTATCTATCTATCTATCTGTCTATCTATCTATCTATCTATCTATCTATCTATCTATCTATCTATCTATCTATCTATCTATCTATCTATCTATCTATCTATCTATCTATCTATCTATCTGTCTGTTTTTTCTATGTAAGTCTGTCTGTCTGTCTAAGTCTATCTCTCTGTCTGCCTTTCTATGTAAGTCTGGCTGTCTAAGTCTCTCTCTGTGTCTGTCTATCTGTCTGTCTTTCTATATAAGTCTGTCTGTCGACCTAACTTTCTGCTCATAGAGCCAGTGGCCAGTGCATAATCAAAACATACAAGCTGTTCATCCTGTAACAATGAAATGGTGAACAAGAACTCCTATTTTCAGGCCTTCTCTGCTGGTCAAATGGAGACCAGATTATTTTCATGTCTTACATTGTGACTGTGATTACTCATTCAGAAACACATCTACTCTAATGTATGATTTTCTTATATTCAAATGTCAAATTATCTTTACATATAGACGTTTTCAATATTGTAGAGAAAGCTTGTTGAGAACTACAAGGCTCGATAATCAATAGAATAGTTTATTACCCCCCCCCCCCATCCTTTGAAATTAATTCTGTGTTGTTTTTCAAGTCCCATATTTTTTATCTGAAGTCGTGTTTGCCATGCACGCTCGATCGGCAAACTTCCACGACTGATGACACATTGAGGGCGAGTAAAAATTTCAGTTGTTCCTTTTTGTTTTCTATGATTTCCTTTATTGTACGTGTATATTCACATTTTTGAATGATTGTAAATGTTGTTGATGAAATTAATACTGTTATTTGGAAGAAAGAATGTGTGGGGTATGATGAAATGTAGTTATTCATTCTTATAATAATTATGATACATACAGTCGCGTTAGGGTAAAATAGCATTTACGCCAAACTAGATCAAAGTCACTTTTGAACAACATTGTATAGAATGAAATGTGCTCTATCTTCTGTTGTTGTTGTTGTTGTTTTTGTCCCAGCTTATTCTATCAGGTAGCTTTGGTTGCACATTTTTCTTGATCTAGCTACAGGGTTTCTGCAATAAAACTCTCCCTCTCTCTCTATCTCTCTCTCTCTCTCTCCCTCCCATTTCTCTCACTCTCTTTCTCTCTCCCTCCCATCTCTCTCTCTCTCTCTCGCTCTCTCTCTCTCTCTCTCTCTCTCTCTCTTTCCCTGTTGTATGATTATATTTTGCACAACATTTGCATGGACGTTTTGGCCATTAAAAAATGGAAAATGAATAAAAAATAAAGCGAAACTTTGCTTTTCACACATACATTTTTTTTCTGTAGGTCGGCAGCCTACTCCACTAGACCACTCTCACTTTCAAAATGCCAGTCAAAATGACTGTGTATCAGCCATATGATGTTTATACTCAGTATAAAAACACAACATAAGTTTTAAGAAGACACAAAATTTTTATTTATTATTTGAAAAGAAAGCTCAAGTAACGATGGGAACAGGAACTGTTTGTGAACTGAGGACAGGACCACAGACTAATAAATTAACCAGACTGGAAACACGAGCTTCGGGCTGTGTCGTTTTTTTACGGAATTTCCCGAGCGACGACTGTATAACCAACATGGCCGCCGCTCGAGAAATTCCGATTCTAGTTCTATCTGCAGTAGAAATTTCTTTTCATTTGTCAAGATTGGTTGTACGTGTATTGATTTCTTGGTGCGGAACCAAACTTCCGCGTTCAGTAGGCGCGTCAAAATGGTGTCATTCAAAATTGTAGCTATGCTGAAGCGTCGGTCGCTACCTTAAACCTAATATGGCGGATGGTTCATGACCTTTCGCTGTTTTGTGACGTCACACAATGGGATCATCCAGTCTGGTTAATTTATTAGACTGTGGGCAGGACATAGCTGGTGTCACACCTCTCTCTCCATGCCGATGATGGCGATAATGTGATCACCGCGATGATAAAGATGGCAGTAAAGACCAAAAGAGGAAGGTGAAGTCTATAGCCATGATGACGGTGGTAGTTGTGGTGATGATGATGGCAAAGACAATAATGATGAGATTTGAAATGTGTTGATGTTAATGATAAGAGATTTGGTGACTCCTCACGTATGTTTTGTTGTTACGATGATTATATTAATAATAACGACATTGCCTATGCTAATCATGAAAATTTCCCCTCAAATAAAGACGTTAAAAACAATATTCTGACTATTATAACTCTATGATAATAAAGGTAAAAGAAATGCGGAGACAATGCATTGATTTCTTACACTTATATGAGTGATACCTCATTTAGAAGCGCATTACTGCTTTCTATACAAAATGTCAACTCTGTCCCGTCAGGTATTTTCTTCTAATATATTTATTCCCAGTACACAGTAGGCCCTATTGCAGTTTCCATTATTTCATGACTCCGATATTATCGGTCGCTTCTGAGTAATAAACGCTGTGTGTTATGATAGTGATAAACCGGACATAATTCTTGTATGGTTCTGTACCATGTGAGTCGTGAGACACTGTTGAAGGTTTTCTGTTAAACAGAGCGTAAGGCTGGCGGGCCCTCTGAGTCAAGCCTGTCTTCTTTCGGTTTTAGCGTGAGATGTGGCCTGTAGAATTACACGGGGTCTAGCGCATTTACGAGACCGAAACAAGTCTGTCTGGCTAGTCCGAGCGCGTCCAAAGTGTCTTGAGTCAGAAAGACTTTCTCCAGTCAAGTGGGTCAAATCTGGTTATGTCTCGGTTTTTAGTTTGAGATGTGGATTATTGAATTAACCAGGACCCCACGCACTAGTGAGTCCGAAACTAGTCTGTCTTACTACTTCGAGCACATCAAAAGTGTCTTGAGTCGTGAGGAGAAAAGAGAGACCTAACACACTGAGTCAAAACAGACTTGACTCAGTGAGCCATCAGCCCAAAGATACTAGAAACGACAAGATGAGACACTGGCTTCTTCCCCACCACTAAAAAAACCGTGCACACAATTTACTCGCTGATCGGGGGCCGGGGTCCATGGCGCATAGTATGAAAACAATGCTTGATATTATGGTAAATTCAGGATGCAAAATTGTGCACTACCACAAAAAAAAAAAAGAAAAGAAAAAATAGCCAGAGTTTTCCCACAACGATTGAAATTATAATTCCACAATAAGTGACGTCAATCAAGGCCTATTGCGATAGCTGAACAGTTAACAAAATTAAATATTTTCCCTGTTTGGCTTTGTAAAAAAAACAGGCACTTTCCATGACTTCCGCGCATTTGCCGGTAGGTGGCGGTGCGAAATCAGTGCACGCTAAAAGCACTAGCTGTCTTGTGTTGCCAATTCTAGTATCTTTGACCAGCCTAAGGGTTTCAGTAAAACAGAGAGATATATCTAATGATGTTGACGATAATGACCCTAAAAATATTATATGGATCAGGAGCGCCGATGATGATGAATAGGAAGGATGTCGAACCAAGGGGAAGAAGAACAAGATGAGGACGATGAAGGTAATAATAATCATGAAAATGAATGACGAAACTGACAGAGAATTTACTAAACATAAGCCAAGGGTATAACATTCTACATTTAGTAACTGTACAGTATAGTTATGCCACTTAACCCCGTAGTAAACATGAGCCAATACAATCAATGAAAAGAATTATATAGCAGGGAGATCTAATGTTCAAAAGTATCAATCCTGCCATGGTTGAGAGCGCTTCTCCAAAGTACAGAATTTGTGCTTTTATGTACACACAAAATTAATTACACTTCTCCGGGGCTTAACAATTACCATGTACACAATTTAAACACTGTTATATTCCTTGTCGATATACAAATGACACGTGTGGTAAAAATAAATAAGTCAAAACTGTTAAATTTAAACATTATTCATCTTAAAGTTTAAAAAGAAAATAACTGTCAATATAACGACATAATGACGTTAATAACAAAAATAATTATTGATGTATTCACTTCAATGACAACAGAATACAGTTAATAAACTAACTTCAGCATATCAATAAGGAAAAAAACAAAATAGAATATACAATAAATTTAATCACGATGCCAGTTATTGACAACATACTAGTTATATTGACAATATAATATTAATATTTTCATAAGGAAACTCCTGAATATCATCCTTCAAGCATAAAACGACCTATTTTGTTTCTCTTTGTACTATTAACACATTTACAAACAAGATTGTCAATAATATCACTTGGAATAAATAAACACATCTAGATTTCACATTATATTCCATACGTGCAGACAGCCGCGCTATTGATTGGAAGCATTGTGCCTGGGGCAATGCATTGACAGCTGTCTCTAATTATAGTTTGTGGTTGTTAGGTTACAGTACTTAATGTTGACGGCCTAAAAAGGTGTATTTGAAGTATCTGAAACGTTTCGATCGGCCATTCTAAGCGTATTGCTACACGATCCACGTTTGTAGCTTGGAGCGACACAAACTGAATCCATCCTACTTTGTTTTCATCTTACCGCTTGAACCCACCCAGGAATCAATGATGTTCCTGGGCTAGAACGCTCCTGTCTAAAAATATGAACTTCCGGTGTATAGATTTACACTTAAAATACGAAATTAGTTCGTTGATAACACTTACAGAGGTGGGGAATAAAAATACAGCCAGCTAATTTATGAAGTCTGTGTGCGTGTGTATGTATAAGATCGTAGGTGTGGGTTTTCCTCGTTCGAAACCACCGTTGTATTTACAAGTAAACTGTTTCTCTTTCAACCGTTCGTCCAAATGGCGTTTGCCATGGCTGGCTGTTGTATGAACTGCCTTTGAACGTGAAACTATGGCTACATGTGACAGTATGAAAATGGCACTCGATCTGCAAACTTTGTCATCCATCCCGTTTCATCTACCAAAGTTGTATAAACACAGGTTTCATTATCACTATTAGGTGACTACAACATTCGATGGACATATAAAATTATCATGTATGAATGAGTTCTGTATTATAAATCTTCATCTTAATTTTCTTTTTAATCCATATAACCGACAAACTTACTCGCGGTAAACAAAGGAACGGTACACTGTTCAACATGCATTACTTTATAATGTCATTCTGAGTACCAACTCTCTGCCTGGACAGAGAGTACGACAGGAACACAAACAGTTTACTTTTTCTACTTCAGCCTTTGAGACAGGTCACAGTGTTCGATATTTTCAAAGTATATACAGCCAGTACTTTCTCTACAAAGTCTTTCACAACTCAGCCTTTTGAAGATTCCAGAACTTAGCCACTGGTATTTTCTTGACAGTCTGCCTTGTTTTCTGGCCAGACCAACCGCCTGTTCTGTCTTCAGTAACGTTCGCCCAAGCGTCGTGCATCAGCCTGACTGCATGTAATGTAACTCACAAAAATTCACGTTGGGGAGTGGACCAGCTTTCAGGTACTGGCTCTTATCCAACCAACATCAAACCATTGTTTATGGTCAGTTCTATTGCAGACCAGTTATCAACAACAATGTCTCATCATTTTCATAAGCAGGGCAAAGGATAGTTATGTCACTGTTTCATTTGTTACCCTAAACCCGTCCACGCGGGAGAAAATTAATCATCTGTGTCTAAATTCGGGCACAGGTATCATGATGCAGAACCAAGTACCCCGTTCGGACGAGTGAAATTATTTAGAGCTTCTTGAGAAAATTGCTCGTGAGATTTATTGTATTCTGGTCTCACAAGTTCATGTGCCTTATTGTAGTCTACCCTCAAATCACGCTGAGCGAAGTCTAAAGAGACACCTCTGTCACGATTACTGAAATCTCTTGCAACTTCTCGATGCAGCAACTCGGCTCTGGCTGCAGCCAAGTGGCTCAGCATCTCGTGGTGGGGCGGAAAAGCCGGATGCGGAGCTTCTCTCTTGATAAAATCTGCCCCTGGACTGCGTTCGCCGTGTGGTGAGCGATCTGAACGCGGTTGATGATGTTCTGGACGAATGACGCCGCTGTTTGGCCGTTCAGGTGTGGCGGTTAGTTCATGTGGCTTAAACAGTGGGCGTGGCATTGGAGGTGGTGAGGCTGACTGCCGCAAGTCGGGCTGAGGAGACCCTGTCACAGATGCTGATGAGGATGTAGAGGTTGATGTTGGTATTCCAGACGCCAGTTGTGGTGGTGGAGGTGGTCGAACAATATCGAAAGGTGAACTCTTCACTGGATGTTGGAGATGAGGAGGCAAGAAGGGGTTATTGGTGATGAGGGGGTTGGGTGGAGGAGTGTTTCTGCCATCAGACACGGGGTCAATCTCTTCCAGCTGTGAGGGGTCACTGACCTCACTGTCAAGGTCACTCAGACAGTCGTCATCCTCTATATCGTTCTCGTGGTCCCGGCGATCTGTGTTGCTGCTGGAGGGAGAGACGGTGTCCTCGCGGGATGATGATGTCAGTTTGTGCGACTGATGCTGATGCTGAAGTCTGAAACGAGAATCAAAATCAATCTTTTAGAGTACCTGACAAGTTGTTGTTTCTTTCATATAATTGTAAATTAGAGTTCTTTATGTATTTGTTTTCCTGGAACAGAATACAATGACACTAGAAGTTGAATATTTAGATACTGATGTTTTCCTTTGGCCACCTAAAAATGTTTCATATTGTGATAAGTCCTTTACAACGTCTGTTGGCTAGCCTGAATGTTGGCGATGAAGACACACAGAGACCTATGTAAGAATTAAATCAGAGCAGATTTCGTAAAATCCAGTTCAAGCGTTCAGGTTTTCAATCTCCATGAATATAAATACCCTTAAAAACCAAGGATGAATGAGAAAGAAAAGAAAAGGCTGGAAGGATGTGCCAAGTGGTCAGTGGTGATTTACTTGTTACTGAAGTGTCCGGATTTCAAAGGTGTGTCTGGTTAAGTTATTTAATGTGACTTCAGGTGAGCTCTTACTGGGTGATATAAAAATATTACATTAAAAAGCTCCACCAGTGCATTTTGAAACTGTTTAAGATTCTCCATTCTGGGCTAACGAAATGTACCGGTAGTCTCAAAGTCCCTATTAGATTCATAATGAAGATTGTGTCAATAGATATTGACAGGTACATCGTTTTTCGTTTGTTTTACTTCATGACAAAGGCAAGTATAATCCTAGTCCATGCAGTTGCTGATACAAATTTTTAACAAAAGGTCAACACAATGTGCAGTGTAGTACTGAACGCGACATTCACCCTGACAAAATCATAATAACTGTAACTATGTTTGGCGTGTCCTATATTCCAGTGACTTGACGGCTACTAAAACAACGGGACTCACTGGTTTGTTTTGCTGGCTGGTTCAAAATTTAGAATTATATCCAAAAATAGGTACCGCGTGGGTGGGTCGAACATAGACACTGCTGGTTCGAAAAGCCTATGTCTAACATACTCTATGAGAAGATAACACTGTAATTATACGCACGACAGTTAGTATTAGTCCAGGAAAAAGCTTTAATCATATCTCCATAATTACCGGTTTACCCCCACACTCCACCCCCATTCCCCCGCCTCTCATGTTCCACTGGCCATCGCCCTAGTTTCGTGCATATCCGGTTCAAACACAAAACGACAGAGGAAGCAAAAAACAAGAATTATTATATCTTTCAACTAACTATATTTTTAGCCTGTAAAAGAGACAACAAACACCGCAACAGCGAGTAGATTAGATATCTTTCTTCTGGCGATATGGCAATTTTATCCCGATTTAAATGCAAAACAGCATGTAGCCAATGTATTAACGATCATATTTCAGTGTTGCTGTAGCGTTTTTACCCTTGAAAACAACGTAATTTTAGCTTGAACCTCACAGGTCGATTTTCAGAGCAATGTCATCTAATCCTGTCGGCTCCCTTGACAGATTGATCATAAACCACGGGCGCTCAAAATACAACCACTTCATCGTTTCTCTGCGTGATGATTTTACAAGACAAAGCTTCAATTCGGCTATCTGTTTTCAAAAAAAAAAGGGAGAGATTCTTGGCTCAGTAACTAAAAACAAAAACCTCAGTGTACCAGAATGGCATCAAAACTAGCATTTTCTACCTCAACTGGTACATCTTTTCTCGTATAATTTGGCTTCCGTTAAAAACAACGGCTGCCGGTGCAAAAAAGAGAAGTTGTAATTATACGACAAGATCGAGCGAGTTAATTGATTCTAATGGTTACAGGAGTTAAATATTACTGTATTTATAACTAGCGTAGTAAGCGTGTGTACACATGAACCAGCGCCGTGGATTGTTGGGGGGACGCTGGAGAATCGATTGTTAAAATGGTGTAACTGCAGACAGAATTTAATACTAAAATTTGAAATTTTGTTTGAAAGAAATCAAGAAAACGCCATTTCAAGGCAAAATACAACAAAAAAATACCAAAAAAAAAAAAAATATGTTAGGTAGTAGCGGGACTGGGAACAAAGTTAAATATAGGGGGAAAAGACAGAAGAAAAAAAGGGTGTATGTTACGAAGCGCAGAGTGTAATGTTCCTTTATTGATTCTTACACACGAGGTTGTTTGGCCATTTCACTGCACAATGATTTAAAGCTTGCAAATTACTTCAAATTCTGAATCTCCAAATAATTCAAACACAATTAGTCAACTCACATTTTAAGAAAGTTCCTTCATTAATCCTGCCATCAGCTGCTGTCAGGAACAGCACTGATAAAGATGCTAAATAACTGGCTAGAGTAATTTGCTTTCCCTTCAATAACTCATTCAACAAGGCCAGGCTTCTTAATTAATTCTAATTATACCACAATTTCTCAACACATTTAGAAAGAACGTAAGACATTCAATACAGAAATTTAATACTGACTGATAGCCGTGCCCCTATATAAAACATTGTTACCCATGAAGTTAAAGTAAAACTAGCAAAGCATAATTTAGGAAAATGCAGTCATTAATCTGGGCAGGCGGCTATACTTATTCCAAAAGGTTATTCTGACCCGGCGGTTAACCACAGATTGGCAGCATGTTTTTTTATTTTTATTTTTTAGACTGGATTTTACTGAAATTAATCATTGCAGGAAAGTGGCAGCCGCGGTCACTGTACTCAAACGTTCACCCATATTATCTATTAACACCATGTTGTAACGACTGCACTGACAATTTAAGCAACTACAAAATAATGTTGCGCTTTTTTCTACGGGAGTACAGCTGTCACTGTAGTTAAACATGACATACAATTCCAATCCTCTGATTAAAAAAAAAAAAAACCCAAACATATCACTGTACATTCTCAATTAAAATTCCAAAGGCCAGCCGTTATCACGCGAGCAAGGAGATAACGATACATGGAAACTAAATACAAGATATATTTTTTATCTCAGTGGATCAATCTACGCTTGTGAAATTTCTCGAACGAAACCAGAGGCTGATAACTATGAACTAATTTGAAACGTCCTCGTTGGGATTTTTTGTAATTTCATTTGATCACGGGCGTTTTGAAGCAAACATAAACATTTATTTAATTTGTACATCTAGTTTTTTTGTCGGAGCAATTGTTTTCGTGAGAAATGTAGAGCGGTGAGGATATTAGAATGACATGGAAATAGCCGTTATCGGCTTTTGTATTTTCGAGATTATGTATATTTTTTCTTTGCTGGGTTTAGTTTTTCACTTTTTTTGGACCAGATTTGTGTCTCATGGCGGAAGTCTAATGTTTCTTAATATTGCGCCAGGGGTTTCAAAAATAATTATATATTATTATTATAAAATAAAATATGGCTTCTATTTCACAGAAAAGAATCTGTTGACAGGGAACCGAAATTCTAAACTCCTCCCAACATGGACTCAAAATATGTCATTTTTGCAATGATGATGAAATGTGCTCTCATTGCTTTGTCTCTATTGACACAGAGCCGTATGCCTCCTATTTTAATCGATCTCTGCCATCGATACTCTATCACCGATCTTTCATTCCATTCCAACTTTTTGTTTCTCGATACCTGATGAATAAAAGCTTTTTGCAGGTGTATTTTCCCACATCTTTGTTACTGACTCCATGTTAAATAATTGCATTTGATGGCTGTGGAAACATATTTTTTTTCTTTGTTTTTACATTGCTTGACAGCCCTTTTTGTTGTATTGGAATCTCACCTTTTGCGTATTTCCATTTTTTTTGTTTTGGGTGCTCCTCTGGTTGTTTCCATTATTTAAGAGCAAGTGATAGCCGGCCGTACGTTGTTTGAGTCTCAGTGCAATGTTTTTATCTGGTGACGCGGGTGAAATCAATAGCTGCAATTGATTGTTCAGTGCGACCATTTTCATTTGTTGTTGTTTTTTTTACCAAAGTGCCACACAAGCTTTACGTACAATAGATCACTTCAGTGTCATATTATTTATGTCTGGAACAAAAAATCCATATTAAGTCTTATTCGACGTTAGTCCAAAAAAGAATGAGCTAGTATCGCAATATAATGATTTTCTCCCAGGTATTTTGATGAAGAACAAGGAAGACAGTTCAACTGATAAACAAATTAATTTTGTCTCGCTTTTCCCTCTTTTTTTAAAATGTTTTATCTTTGTTCCACACAATACGTAAAATTGCGGACATCCGAAAGAATGGTCATACCAGCGACAATATTTCCAGTCCCCTATACCCCCCGTCCCCCAGTCTATTTTGGAGGGGGGGGGGGGCAGGGGTGTATTTCCTTCAGCTGTCATTAAACCAATCTTGATTACTGTCTCTGTTTTAACGTGAGATGTTTTGTCCCCTCTGCGTTTAACGTTCCCAGTGAGGAATTTGCAGCCTGATCAAGCGACCAGTTGTGAGGATTTTCGGTTTAATGTTTCTTACAACACAAACATAACTTCTACAACTTCAACTGGATTGTATAATGACCAGATGTCCTGGTTCAACCTGGGAACAAGAAAATGGAAAGAGGAGACAGAAAGGGAGGGGGGGGCAGAAAATGGGGGGGGGGGGAGCTTCAAGAGTGCACATAGCTCATCTGACGTCACAATGAAGGTATGAAGGAACTCTTCGTTCAATCCAACCTATTGATTAAGCCGGAGAGATGTATAGCTTGTTTGGCCGGCGGGAAAGATAAGGTTTTATTATAGATGACTTACCCGTGCACAGTAATAACAGTGTTTACGTAATTGATGGGGGGCGGATACCCGGTGACGTGTCACTTACAACCGGGACGTCACGTGAGAGAAACTAGTAATGATGCCTGATGCTGTCTTAAAATGCAGTCTCTCACGTTTTCCCTTTGTTCTCCTCAGCTTCCACTTTCTATTTCCTAAATCTATTCACTTCTTGTCTGTCAGTCTCTGCGTTATACCAATTCAAATCCAGCTTTTAAAGACGGCATATGGACGCTGCCAAAGACCCGTGAAAACAAAAACAGAAAAAGTAAAATGCCATTGCCAAAGAGCTGCCTAAACAAACACACACAAAAAACTGCCGTTTAAAAAGGGAAAAGCAAAGTTTCCGAGGCTCGATTCCGCCAAGCAATTGCAACAGTACCCTATCATTATTTTCAGTTGGTTCGATAACCATCGGGGAAAAGAGAGAAAAGCCTGTAGAAGCCAGGCTTGTGTGAACAATGGCGGCCTAGTCTCTTTGGTTTCCAAAATCAATTTGCAGTCTAGTCAATAATGATTGGTGTTTGATTGATCCAACCAAATAATAATGATCGAAGAAATTAAAAGTCAAGGAGTTCAGTCAAGACAAACCCCCAGAAAAGCCACAAATCCTAAACTACAATAGTTAAATTCTTAACATATCTCTTGGAGATATCTCCCAAACAAACGAGACAGAGAATTCTTATAGCATGGAAGTTTCGCATATGTAAGAGATAACACAAAACCAGTAGGCTTGGTGATTCTGTAATTTCACCAGCTATCAATATCGTCGTGTTGCAGGAATCAGCTATAAAAGATCAGAATTCCCATGAAGAATTAATATATATTGTGGGAAAATATGCGGCCGTCAGATTAAGCTCGATTAAGCCACAAGGCACAAAGGAATCTTTCCACATGAGAAAAGTGAGGTTACAACATTGTGTACCGGTTTTTCCCATCCTTGCACTCCAAGTTTAGTTAAGTGAACTTTTCAACTTTACTTTGTCCTTTAAATACTTTTTGAACGGCACAGGCACAACCCATCAAACTGCAGGTCGCGAGCAAATTAAATGAGCGCTGATATAGGATAGCAGACCAAGACGTCATCAGTAAATATGACCGTCCTACTGTCTCTTTGAGACACGGTCAGTAACCATGATAGGCCCTTTTCCAGCGCCTATTCATTGCTCTCATTTTGACCACTGACCATCTATTCTCACACTGCGAACAGTTACAAAAGAACGACATCCGGTATAATGGCTTTAGCGGAGAATCGTCACTTCCTCTTGGAAACTAATCGTCCAATCGGCCAAGCTCGTAATTCTTCGCAGTTCATTCAAGGCACGACCGGAAAACACCGGATTCAGCCGACAAAAACAACAAGACCCGAGGTTTCGCTTTCATTTCCGTGTTGGCGGCGATTGCAAATGACTGTTGATCGAGGGACGTTTATTAACTGAGTAAATGGTCAGAGACTGACTTTGTTTCACTCTCTTTCGTTATCGAGGGCTGAGAAAAGGGGGAATATTGAAATACTGAACGTGGGGAAGCAGGATTTTGACACAATGTTTTGATGAAATAAAATGCAAATTCGCTGTGAAAATTTGTGCAGTGTTGGAAAAATTTCAGAGTTTTATCCAGCTTTGACCAGAGACTCATCAGGAAATGAATGGGATTTGACTTTAGCCATTTTGATAATGTCCATGTCAATGAGGGGTATAGGTTTTATTGTGCTTTTCGGGTGGGATGGGCATTATGGGCCTGTTTCCAAACTATGACTTGTAGAAGTCAGAATAATTGCTAAATACATTGTCATGATTAGGTTATGAATTTGAATCAGGAACCCATTTCCTTACAACTGCAAAGCTTTTCTATGTGAAAGGAAAAACTTGACAGGAGAGTCCGGAACACTAAGAAAGATGGGTTTTTTTTAGGTTCTATAGGTGTAAAGGCTTTTATTCGGCCGTGTCCTGACCGTTGCAAAGAAACCGGAACATATTCGGCGGTTTCGAGAGGGCAATTTCATTTTTTAACTCCACAATTTCAATTTATATTGTGCGCTTAAAAAAAAATTAATAAAAAAAATTGTTCCGCTATTTCTTTACCCTGTGCGAGGCTGTTCCTGGTGTAGATCCGTATAAGCTCCAACTATTTCCAGGATCGATTTGTTACTCCTACAGACTGGAGTCCACCAGCAGAACATGCCAGACCCGGAGACACCAGATTATCCCCCCTTAGCTCCCGCCGCGCTATTTTCTGATTGAGTTCTATCTCTGAATACAAGAATGAGAATTAAGCTACGTTCCTTTTTTCCTTTTTTTTTTTCCTTAACCTTTCTCCTCCGCTTGCTCATTCTTTCTTTCTTTCAATCTTAAACATTCAAATCACGTCTAAGCCGATGTGGTTTCATCGCTTTAGAGTCCGGGCGAAAAAGCGGTTTAAAGCGATGCTATTACTTGCCAATCCCGTGGTGTTGTTACCGCTTTCTATAGTTGCTATGGAGATTTTATTTTTTAAAGCCCCGGATGGCATGCAAGTCGGCGTTATCTTGTCAAATTAGATACGCCTGGACCTGTAAAGGATATAAGTGAAGCGTTGAAATGAAGTCAGTGTGCAAAGCGGATAGTCGGTATAAAATTAAACCCCGTCGATCGCGGGGCGCTGAAATGATGAAGGGCAGGCCCGGAAGGGGAGGTTATAATGCGAGGGATTTGTGATAGTATGGTGTCAGGTGCTTCAGCCGGTAGGGGGGCCCCTACAGTGTTCAATTACTACTATACTGAAGGAAACACCGGCTGTGTCGGTTGCAGGAAAGTCCCGACGCTGAATGGTATTACGTTACTCAACATTTTTTTAGACGTGCATCGCCTGCAATATTAAAATATTGATGAAATGAAAGGAAATGCAATAAAACAAAAACGGAATAACATAAAAACGAAATAAAATAAATAGATTAAAGCATTGTAGAATGGGGGAAAAGGCAAAGTCTTTGGTTTCTCGTTTAAAAAAAAAAAAAATGAACGAACCAGACACTTAAATTTCAAGCCAGTATCAAACAATATCTTATAAATTTATAAGCTATGTGATGTTCATTTTTTTTAATTGATTATTATTTGTTTAGTTATTTATTTAATTATTGATTTATTTATTTCTGTCTATTTGTTTGTTTATTTATTTATTTATTCATAGATTTATTTATTTATTTATTATTTATTTAGTGTAGTTTCTTAAAATCATATTAGATGGTTATTCTTGTTGATACAATATGTGATTAAGCAGTTTAAATTCTGCATACAACAGTAGTAGCATTTAATAAAACAGGACATATCTAAATTGTCCCACCCTTCCCTCAGGTTTTTTTTTTGGGGGGGGGGGGGGTCAGATCAAAGGGCAGATAATGACAGTCTGCCCTCTGTTTCCCACGACCCCCAATTAACCCAGGATTGTCTAACATTACTGTAAAACAAGATTCTAAAAACGCTGTGTCGTTCGAAAATATGGAAGCGATAAAGCTCGTTTCAGCAGAAACCTGGGATTCCACCAAGTAAACACAATCACCAAAGGATTAAATAACCTTCTTGTATTCTTTGATATCCTCTTAAATATTTGCACGCTCCTTGTAACAATTAAAAAGGAATTAAGTTATTTAATAAAAGATAACTGGGGTCGAGCCAGCATTTCAAAAATTACATTAGAAACTTAATAGAGTATCCAAACATGCGCCCTTTGCTCAAAGTGAACGGTATCTTGCAGTTTTGTCAAGCGGTTTGTCTAGCCCCTAACATATGGAAACAGATCCGGCATTGTAAGCTGGTCAGCTTTTAAAAACTAAAAAGAAAGGAAGAGGAAAATAGAGAATTAGTAAAACCTCTCTTGACATTATTATAATATTTTGTTGTCTTTTCAGTTCAAGAAGAGTTTAAAATAAAATATCCCTCGCCTCCGAAATAGGCAGTTCTTAAGTGTGCTCAGGCAATTAGCATGCAATTACTCAGGACACACTTACTTTTACCACTTTTTCAGCAATACGAAAATTTAGCAGCGAAATTTGCCAAATCCTCAACCAAGAGTAGTTTAAGTATAGAGTAAGGAGCTGGAAGTTATTTTGAGAACCATCGGTGATTTTCGACGTTCCCACAGATCCAGTGGAAGTGAAAACCGATATACTAGTAAGCTTATTAGGGTATTCAGGTCTTCTCGACACTCCGTGAAACGTTCTTTCAAATCTTTCGGCAATAATTGGTTGAAGGAAAGTTTCCACCTTCTTCAAGAAGGCTGTTCAAGCTTCTCGAGACAGCACTTAAGTAGCCCACTAGCTTACACACTTGCCGTGGGTCTGGCGCCAGGCTTGCCACTTTCTGGTGTCACTGCTCATCGTTAGAGCGCGTCAATGGTTCCCCGTGTTCAGAAAGAAAGCAGGGTAGCAAAACATTTCAGCGTTGTATGGGAGTGACTCTGGTTCATCAGTGACTCCTACCAGAGGCTATCATGACATGGACTACGCATCATTCCCTTAATGCTTTCCTGGCTCAAGCTGCGATATTTTTTTTTTCCCCGTTCATGCAAACTCATTTTTAAGATAGTGAGCAGTTTCAAAACGGGAAATATGCGCAAATATGATAAAATAAGCAGTTAATCTATAGTATGAAAAATGCTTTCCGTCCATTGCAGTTTAATGTAGGCTACTAAGAAGCTGAAACATTTATAATGTATTAATATGATCCATTGTTCCTCAATAATGCCCCGATTAACGACGCTTTTCTTGTCTTCTAAACTGGAAGAGAAGTTTTATTTCACATTTATAGTTATCCAGGCAATGGTGATCAGACTCTCCACCCCTATCCATCCATCCATCCATTAATTTATCTATCCATCCATCCATTAATCCATCCATCCATCCAACCACCTATCTATCTATCTATCTATCTATCTATCTATCTATCTATCTATCTATCTATCTATCTATCTATCTATCTATCTATCTATCTATCTATCTATCTATCTATCTATCTATCTATCTATCTATCTATCTATCTATCTATCTATCTATCTATCTATCTATCTATCTATCTATCTATCTATTCTCCCCACATTTAACACAGGCACTATAAAAACACAGACACTAAAATCTTATTCTGAGGCCCATACAGCTCGTTCCTGTGATACCTTATTTCTTTATGTTTTTTCCTCCTCATCTTCTTGTATGTGAGATGGAAAGGGAATGAAGCTATTCAAGCCAGCCCTAAGCGAATGAAGGTTAAATTACATATTACGCCGTAGGTCTTTAGAATTTGTGAGGTCTCCAGCTACAGAAATGACAGAGTTTCCTCTCCTGTTGAAATCTGAACGAGTGACTTCGTTAGAGCGATACACAGAGCTCTTGGTGAAATAGGGAGCTCATTCACCGTTGGTGAAAGGAGCAGAGCTTCGAGAGGTTGTGAAGGCTTTAATCAGCGACGTGTCAGATGGGTGGATGGATGGATGGATTGATGGATAGATAGATGGATTGGATGGACGGATGGATGGACGGATGTATGAATGGATGGATGGATGGATCTATGGATGGTGGGAAAATGTATGTATGTATGTATGTATGTATGTTTGTATGTATGTATGTATGTATGTATGTATGTATGTATGTATGTAAAAATCATATAGTCAATAAAGTTCTTGAAGTATGTATGTATGTATGTATGTATGTATGTATGTATGTATGTATGTATGTATGTATGTATGTACATTTGACATGTATTTAATGGAAATAAACAAATTTGATATGTATGTATGTATGTATGTATGTATGGATGGATGGATGGATGGATGGATGGATGGATGGATGGACGGACGGATAAACCAGGTGTCTGAGTCAATGCTGTGACGTACTCATAGCCCTTCGTTCTGGAGAGCCGGAAAAGGAAAAGGCTAGTTAGATTTAACTGATTCATACATCGGGGGGTATTTACCCTATTTGTGTCAGTCAGCCAGTAATTTGAGATAATTTCATGATATTTTGCAAGTGGATATAAACTGGTACGTGAACCCGTTTCGCATGATCCATTCATAGGATGAAGTTATCCACTGCGCTTGCTCAGTGTCAGGCTCTGACCCCTTGTTACATCCGGTAACTTGCCAGATGGTCGCTGCTATTGACTTAAATGAAGTCAAAAGTGTAGGTGGCATTTTTATCTTTCTCATGGTTTGATGGACGCAAAGCCCATGGGGGTAGGGATCAAAACGCGCTATGCCATTTACTGATGGTTTTTTTAATGGAGAAGCTCACCCTGAACAAAAAAAAATAGTTGATGTTTGTGAGAATATTTAGGCGTATGTTACACTGACAATTACTGGATATGAAGACAGATCTCCGTACAGATACAAAGGTAGTTAAAGAGACAGAAAAACAGACAGACGAACGGTCAGACAGACAAACAGGCAGGCAGATAGATAGATAGATAGATAGATAGATAGATAGATAGATAGATAGATAGATAGATAGATAGATAGATAGATAGATAGATAGATAGATAGATAGATAGATAGATAGATAGATAGATAGATAGATAGATAGATAGATAGATAGATAGATAGATAGATAGATAGATAGATAGATAGATAGATAGATAGATAGATAGATAGATAGATAGATAGATTATCCAATGCCCCCAGCAGTCACTAAGCATCAGAAAGAAAGAAAGGCAAGAAGGAGGTAAAGGCTTTCCTGAAGTGGCAAAACTGCTCTGAGGTTCAAATTTTTGTCCATGCATCGTCCCCAGGCTCCGGCTGTGTGACATTATTCGAATGGTGAGGGGTGAATGGGCTGAAGAGCAGGCCTGAATAAACACTTAAAGGTCAAGGACACGCTAAAAGGTATTGTTTAGCTTCCGGGTAAAATAATCTTGTAAAGGAGAGTAGTGGAAGTAAGTGGAGCTGACTAGGAATCAAGTGGGCGACAGGGCGGGGTACGTCATCGCTTTGTTCAGAGACGTCATGGCTTTCGTTGTTGACATCACATCTTGAAGTTAGCTCTGGGTAAACGGAAAAATCGCCCGAGTGTCTCCTCTAAGGCGTTGGGTGCCCCATGGAAGATCCTTTACTGTGAAAGTAAATACAGATTTTGGTGTGGCGCGGACAGCTACCAAGGCCTTTAATTTTGTGGGCTCTTAGAAGGAAAGTGGCTACATCACGATGCATGGTGCTGTGGTAGCGGGCACAACAACAGCAAAAAATGCTTTAGAACTTCCACAGATCTGCCGGGTCATAAATGTCAAACATAAAATTTTTACAGGTAAGGCGGGAAAATGTGTATATAAATGTTTCTTTTGTGCATAAAAAAAAATAAATTAGAAACTATTCATGGTACAAAATTATAAAATACATAGAGAGATGGAGCATATTATTTTCATTCTATAAAATGAAGTATAAAAATGCATTTGACCCAAATGGCTTATACGGTATTTCTCCACAGCTGTCTAGATCTGATATTGTATTTTATAATCATGGGGGTGGGGGGGGGGGGGGGAGGAAAAGATCTAGTCATTTGCCGGATATTTAAGCGGGAATTATTAATTGTTCAACTTAAATACAAAGCTGACAACTGTATCTGGTACTCTGGAGTTTAAAAATATGAGTTGAAAGCAATAAATTAGTGGCAATGCAAATTTTAATTACGAATTAATGACGTAGGCAAGTAGTAACATATTATGAGCGCATTATAATTGCGTCAAGTGTGGAGCTCATGCAGCATACAAAGAGAGGTTATGTATATATCTCACAATCTATGTGACTACTACCGCAGCTAATGCACATTCGCTCCGCTTCTCGAGCACAAGAAATGAGCCCTGTCGTTCTAACACACTCACTGTTTGTGCATTCTCCATGTCCTGCGTTACACTCCGTCTCACAGATAGTGTATGATGATTGCAAACATGGACTTGACGTTGTCGATCAATTGCTTGGCAAATTAGCTCTTTGAAGTAAAGAATCCGTAGCTTCTTTGTTAAAGGCCATATTTCATGGTAATATATCAACAGTCTATGGTCTACAACAAGTACCTTTGAGTTTGGCACAAGAAATCTTCATTTATCCGCTGATGATTTATTATTAAGTGGTCCTCAACAGACTGTATGTAATTGAGTTCCTACTACAAATTATTCATACGGAGTAGAAACCGCCTATCTTGACACGTTTCTATGCATAATTACCTATAATCGTTGACCCCACAATAGACAAAGAAAACTGTCCACGCTCAAGCGGCATTTCATACCTTGAACTTGGTTGTAAAGTACACATTATCGTGCAACACAACGTGCTGCTAATAGAGACTGACAGAGATGTCATTACGGAACTTCCCTTATTCTGTTACTTGATCTTTCTGTATGGCTTTTTTCCATAGGCAATCATTTTTATATTATGATTAGAACATAGGTACAGCGGTCATTCTATCTATCTATCTATCTATCTATCTATCTATCTATCTATCTATCTATCTATCTATCTATCTATCTATCTATCTATCTATCTATCTATCTATCTATCTATCTATCTATCTATCTATCTATCTATCCATCCATCCATCCATCCATCCATCCATCCATCCATCCATCCATCCATCCATCCATCCATCCATCCATCCATCTATCTATCTATCTATCTATCTATCTATCTATCTATCTATCTATCTATCTATCAGCCTACCTGTCAGCCTATCTCTCTGTCATTCAGACCGTCTATTTATTTGTCTATCTTTCTATGTCCCCACAATGACTAACTCAAACCCACGAACTGTCAACTTTCGTTTCCGGTAATTACCAAGTGTCATGGGAAGACAGGGTTGTCACAAGAATCCTTGTTGTTCTCGCCCTGTCAACCATCTAAAGAAAACTCTCTTGGGTGCATTTTTGTGTGCACTTCTCATGCCCAAAAGTCAAAAGCGATAAATATGCTAATTGTTCATACGAGAACTGATGTTACAATCTTTTCAGGCAACTACTCCTATCCCTTTAGGAGCCTGGGGTGTACTCGCAGTTATGTTCAAAATACGTTTAAATTGGCCGTGAAAGCACTCAAAATAGACTTCCCAAGACTCCAAGGCGCCACCAAAGAGCAATGACAGTGTCTAGACGAGGCGTTCGGTTTTAAGAGTCCCTAGAAACAAGATCTACAGGATATTCTACTGCCTTTGGCATCAGGCTCATGTTAAAACGTCACCAATTACCAGCCACTCGAGGAGACGGGGGTCCACCTTACCAGATTATGCAATGCACGCTTAACATATCATCTCATCATATGTATTCTGGTGTCATCCGCTCAATGGGTCACATATTCTTTTCTACATCGCCAATGGGGTCGAAGCATAATGCAAATTATGCCAATCTGCTTTTCTTTTTACCTTCTATGGGCTCTTTATGATATGTCGGGGAAATGAATTGTCGGCCCCGTGTAAACACCAGGTGCTGCCCGCTGAACAAGTCTTCAACAGGTTTCATGCAAAAACCGTTTATAAGATGGCATTTCCACCGCCTTCTCCCCTGCTACTCCAGCAAAAGAAAGTGGAGCGCATTTCCCAACTTATCCAAGTCAGTGGCGCTTATTGTCAACTTATAATGGTGATACTTTCGAGTCTTACAGCTCACGACGTGAGACTTCAGACATTCTAATGTTGTTTTGACATAAACTGTTCTAAACTGGTGTGGGAAATTCCAAAGACTTATAAATGTATCTCTTGTACGTAGCAAACGGGCTCATGATGCTGCGTCCGGTTGAATGTTAATGTCTGAATATTGAGATCCTGAGTGGGGAATCGGGTACCAATAGATCTTTGCAGTGTGGGGTTTCTTCTCAATTATCTGACGTGTAAATGGTTTGCTGCAGCCAGTCTTGCAGGTTGGACTCACGGTAAATGTGATTAATTATAAGAAATGGCGTAGCATATAGATCCCCCTCCTCCCATTTTGTTTTTAAATGCCTCATGTTCGGCAATCTCGATGTTGATGAAGCCGTGATCCACGGAGAGACGCTGATGACGATAATTTATGATAATGAGTCTTACAATTAAGACGGGAAAGTCTCTGTTAAGATCAGTGTGAGTGAGGTCTATTGTCAGCTGAAATACGTAATACGCGAAACTGCAATTAACGTAAACGCTGAACGGGGTAAAAACTAACATGACAACTATTTATTAGAGAGTTCTGTATAGGCGGTTTGCCGTCTAAGCGGGTATGGTCTAGACGGTCTGGGCTGTACAGTTCAATAGCAATCCTCAATGAAAGAACCCTGTGTGGATCGGGGTCCCAAAGCTCAGGCTTGGCTCTTGCTGCAGCTGTGCTGGAATAATAATAATATACTCATTCATGATTTTTTTCTTTTTTTTTTCTTCATTTTTTTTTCTATTGCTGCTTTCGAATGGCTGCTACATGGGCCCGAGGGTCTGCTTCCCCTGATTGTACAGCGTTCAAAGGCATATTTCTGGCTCTTTACCGAAATTAATGTGCACTCGGTAACACGTCAATTCTTTTTTTTTCTTAGGTGAGCGTAATAATATTTTTTGGAGATATATATATAGGCCTACTGCATGGATGGAAATCGTTTTCATGCGGTTAGGTAAAAATGTTCAGTATTTGCAAATGTGCAATATCTGTTATGCAAAACTCTGCCATTATGTGATTGTCCCCGTCATCCGTCTGTAAAAGTGTCGATCACATCATGATACTCCATCTTTCCCTAACTTTTCACTGCACTCTCGAATGAGTGGGAAGGTGTGATGGAGGCAAGGCAAATGCAGGCGATGCATTTGAAAGATATGGTAACAGAGATTTATCTCAAGGCATAGGCGTAGACAGCAAAACTTAACTGAAATACTTATGCGCATGACTCATTGCTATGCAGATCCCAGGACATTACACCTTCATTACAGCCTTTTTACGATACTTGGTTGAATAGGTGAAAAGTAAATACACATTCCACATACACGCAAGCCCGAATACAAAACCACAGATAGAAATATGTACATACAAACACATGGCAGACTCCTTGATTTCAGTGACGACAACCACAGAATTAAAATTCATTGGGTTGAGTCACATAATATGCAAAATATTTTCAAGCAGCTTTTAGGACCCCGATCTATGCACATTTAATACTGTTAAGTGGGCTTTGAATTGCAGGCAAAGGAGTTCTCCTTGTGCTGTGGACTTCTTCATCAGGGTTTTGAAATGAGGTGTACACAAAAAAACGGGCAATTCGGCTGAGATCGTCAAACGTAGCGTTGAAAATCATGCTCGAATTAAGAAGCAAATTGACACCCGGATTTGATACCGATACACCTGTTTATATTTACTTTAGTATGAGAGAGGAGGGCTAAAAATGATCTGCAACTGAGCCGCTCCTGATGTTACTTGATAAACACTTCAGGAACGAGCGAGATCCGAACTGGTAATGCGGAATGAATAGGGATGACAGTAAACGGCGGCAAATGCATACCAAGAGCGCACATGTTGACCCCACTTCAATTTGGTAGAGCAAAAAGCACAGAGGTTGTTTTAGATGGGTTGCACACAAGCTGAACGTGTTTCCTAAACTCTCAATAAAGGGCTGCGTGTGTGAAATATAAACATAATCATGCTTCACACTGTTTGGAAACGGGGAAACGGGAGGAAGACACACGATTTGTAAGGCTATTCGATGGCGGCGGCCTTTAAGCTTTGGAATAATAGTTTAGAGATGTGCCCTGTGAATAGAGAACCTGGTGCAGAAGTAGGTGCTTAAAGAGGTGACACCTGATCAACATATGGTGCGACGCAGTTTTACACCTGTAGGTTATGGGGTGGTGCTTATATAAGTACAACATAGCTTCTCGTCAGGAAACGAAATGGGCACCAAATCTTGTAATAAAACTTTCTGTTTAACCAAAGAACATAGTCTACTCACAGTTCCAAATTCAACTTAATGCGTATTTTATTTAATCAGATCATTTGTTAAAACCCAGCTTCTTAATCAGTTTAAAAAAAAAAAAAAGACCCAAACTAATGTCAACTTTCTATTTACAAAGCGCTACAATATACTGACCTAAGTAAGAACAAAATAAACAATGCAATAATTGAATTAAAGTATATTTGTAAGGCAAAAGAAGCAAGACACAATATTTAGTACTTTTTACATGTTCCACGGACATGACCAAATAACTTTCAGTTCACTTCACTGACACAGACGTTCAGCCATACCGGGAACATCAAATTGCATAGTGTTTATGACAATACAGAAAGTCTCAAATACACAACTTCGCATTACAGTATTGGTAACTTGAATTATAAATAGCCACAGGGGGAAAAAGTCCGTGAACACCGTATGTGGTAAACAGACATCTACTAATTATGGGGAAAATGTATTGAGATCGTAGGTATTTTGCCTGTCCCGTTTTTTTTTTTTTTTTTTGAGTAAATACACCCCCCCCCCCTCCTTCCTCTAACTATGATTACATCTAAATTAATGATTGAAAACGCGCCGGGCCCAACATTTCCTACATGCTAGCCCTGAGGGATTAAATGCTCCAATGTCAGATTATCCTGAAACAAAGAGAAACGTTCAATCGAAGGCTGGAAAAACCCCCATTCCCGTTAAAAAGCTATTTCATTTGACACAGCGTTTGCAAGAGTCGCACAGTTACACCTCACCGCTGTACGTCATGCGATGCTCACTCTACAATTTGCTCACACGTCTCCATGTTCATAATATTGATGTAATCAGGCTAGTGATGTGGGGTGGGCTGGGGTGTGGAGCATGTGTTTTATAACCAATCGAGGCCGGAAACCTGCCTATTGTATTCTAACCAGCGTCTGTTTTGGCATAATTTCAACTGTTTAATCACATCATCGATACACTCAGACACAAATTTCTACTGTCTGTGTGGTGTTTTCGGTGTACAAGTTATAAAAATAAATGTCAGCTAATTTGTATTTGAAATATAAAACCGGTATTAAGCTTCCTACTTGCTGCACAGTTCCTGTCTTCGGGTGGTAATGTACAACCTTGGCCAGTAAACCACAGAAATATGTACGCAATTCTACGAGTGCAGCATTGTTTGGTCTGTCTCAGAGACAATAGTTTGATTTGTTTTTTTTACTTCAGGTTACTGTAAATTATTCAGTACCAGACAGACAATGTATTAAAGGAAATTTGATTATGATTATCTACAAACGAAATGACAAATGAAAAAGAAGCAGTTGGACAGACATGTAAATAACTAGATAGATAGATAGATAGATAGATAGATAGATAGATAGATAGATAGATAGATAGATAGATAGATAGATAGATAGATAGATAGATAGATAGATAGATAGATAGATAGATAGATGGACAGATAGACCGATGGATAGAAAGATAGATAGATAGATAGATAGTTAGATAGATAGATAGATAGATAGATAGATAGATAGATAGATAGATAGATAGATAGATAGATAGATAGATAGATAGATAGATAGATAGATAGATAGATAGATAGATAGATAGATAGATAGATAGATAGATAGATAGATAGACAGATAGATAGACAGACAGATAGACAGCTAGATAGATAGATAGATAGATAGATAGATAGATAGATAGATAGATAGATAGATAGATAGATAGATAGATAGATAGATAGATAGATAGATAGATAGATAGATAGATAGATAGATAGACAGACAGATAGATAGATAGACAGACAGATAGATAGATAGATAGATAGATAGATAGATAGATAGATAGATAGATAGATAGATAGATAGATAGATAGATAGATAGATAAATAGATAGATAGACAGATAGATAGATAGACAGACAGATAGATAGATAGATAGATAGATAGATAGATAGATAGATAGATAGATAGATAGATAGATAGATAGATAGATAGATAGATAGATAGATAGATAGATAGACAGACAGATAGATAGATAGATAGATAGATAGATAGATAGATAGATAGATAGATAGATAGATAGATAGATAGATAGATAGATAGATAGATAGATAGATAGATAGATAGACAGATATCCGCGTTGGTAATTCAATGTGACCTGGTGCACCGTGTTCCTTGAACATCTTTTTTTTTTTTAATTATTATAATTATTCTAGCCGTTAGTTTGTTGATCTTTGTTTTAAAAGGACACTGACAAACCGGCCACGGAGCCAACAGCAATATAAGGAATTACAAAACCACGGAAATCTACTTTCAGAAAGACATGCAGAGCGTAATTAGATAGAATTTGAAATGAAGAAAACTGAACCACTCGAAAAAGGGTAAATTGAGCTTTTCCGGAATACTGAAAAGAAATAAAAACGACAGGATGGGAATTTCCTCCAAGTCGGTATGTTTCAATGGCATTAAACAATGGCAAGTGCTCCATGTTCGTACATTATTTAACCCATTCTGGAATGGCTTGCCTCCTCCCTTGAGGGCGGTGTCAGTAAAGTCTTATAAATATCTGATGACGATGACTAGTGGTGATACACGGATCATATCCTTTATTTATCAGATCTTCCCTCTTCACATCCATTTTGGGGATTGTTTGATCAAACACTGGAGCGCAGACCTACTCTTTTCCCCGAGCCGCATTGTTGCCTGTCAAATAGATTTCATTAATAATCAAGACTTAGAATAGCCTTAAAAAATAGGTTGGGGAAATAATTTCCACTGCGCCCTTTTTCTTTTTCGGCATTGTTGCCTAGCCTGAGGCTTAAGCACACATACATGTAGAGAATGAATGACGGAAAGTCAGACAGAAAGAAGAAAAGTAATGGCTTGTGATGAAGTGGAAGAAAGGGAAAGGAGGGAACGCTGAAGGTTCCGGTACTCTGAAATGCAGTCAACAAAATGTCATATAAGTTGGCGGAATGAGGAGACGATTGTTCACTTGGAATAGGGAATGATTTGATCACAATACCTCCGGGGTCGCCTCCCATCATACGTAAGGGAAGGAGTAGTGGGGTGAAAAAATGACTTTTCTATTAATGTTAAAAGCATCCAAAATGCAGCATTGGTAGAGGTGGGGGGGGGGGGAGATAATACCATTTGTGACCAAGTTAGGAAGACACTATTTGGCCATTTCGTCAACAGAAATGTTATAACGGGCAATCAGCAGCCTAATCCTAGTCCTAACGTTATCCCTGACCCCAAAATAATATATTTGTCGGAGAACTTGTCACACTAAAAAAAATTCAGTCTGGCCACGAAATAATTATTTTGCCAAAATAACATGGGCGAGAAAATGTGGAGAAATACTTGTGGAAGGGGAAACCGTTCAGTGTCTTAATATTTAACTGGTGGACGTCTAGATCAGGCTCATATATAGAGCATAATTATAGCAATGCTACAATTCTTATTTCGTTCAAGATATCCCCTTCCCCCTGCCCTTGTTTCCCCGCTCCCTCCCCTTATTTTTCCCAGTATCTTTGTTACAGCTGATTACCTTGCAGCATGACGTTAAACTACTGGGGCTTAGCTGCAGCAGCCCTCAGGTCGTGACATCAAATATTTACCAAATGTGTATATCGTTTTCCTTTATAACTATTCTTTTGCTATTCCGACAGAATTTGAAATACTTGTTCTGTTGATATGTTATCAAAGGAACGCTGCATCGTGTAATTCCTTTCGCAGATGAGGAAATCAGACCGTCTAGAAAGTTAGTTTACTGTTTTTTTCCACCTCATAATTATATCGCCTCACCAGTCAAACAGATTCTGTCAGAAAAAAAAAAACGGCGACAAAGAACCAAATAAAGACAAGAATATTAACTCGGCATGATTCATTCTATTTAAGCACAATCCAATAGTCTCCTGACTCAACTCATGTACCCATACTTCATCCCCTGTACAAAAACTCCCATCTGCTGCCGATCACACCCACCCAGTTCCACCACCATCTTTCCCTACAACCCACATCAGTCTTCCAACACTTAACAGTGTGACTTATGGACGTACCCAGCTATCTGGAAAGACCGATGGATCTCTTATCTGAAACCCTTTACTAGTTACCCAGTGATTAGCCACCAGCTAGTCCAGCTTCATTCTTGCGATAGCGCACGGGACACGCGATAGATTTACACGTTTGAATAACCCCAACACCCTCAAGTTCTAATGGCAAACGGAGTTATCTCCGATCTCTACTGCGAATATCATCTAAGACCTCGTAACGGCGTCTACGTCTCCGATAGCGTGTTTGTCTTGTTGCTGAAGAATCCGGAAATTGTCAGTGATGTCGTCCATTTTAAGGTGTAGGCCAAAACAATATATTCAGGCCGAGAATCTTTCATATGGCCATTCTATTTACAGCATTTCGTCGGGTGAATAAGAAAATTGTTTCTTTGGTACATCTACATACATGTACTACTGTGTGTTTCTTCCAAACGGATTTCCCATAAAGTATTCTGGTGTCTTGGAATAAATGACGAGTATTACGTGTGGTCGAGGATTTCAGGTTGAAACATTCTCGTGTTTAATGTTTCCCATTGATAGCTTAACATGCTGGTTTTCTTAATTGCCGAAATTCTTTCTCTAAAACTGTGGTAGGACCAAGCAACTGGCTTTACTAACTGGACCTTTTAGTTTTTGGATATGACTCTTCTTTGAAGTTTCCACTGCTAAAACAATACTATGTCTATGGCTGTTTCGAAAATATTGCACATATTCAGGAGGGGAGGCGGAGGGGGGGGGGGTGGAAAGATAGTGGGGTTACCAGTCCGTTTAAGCATGGCAATGGGTAAATGCTCTTTTAAATTAACAAAAACACCTCAAAATGTACAGGTATCAACAATGGCTAATTGATATTGCGATGGTTGCAAAGTACCTCACATCTTCCAGAGCTTTCACATAATAGGATCACATACCATGTCCTCTTGGCTGGAACGCTTTTGAAACATTTCTATCCAAGTGTATCATATGCACCATGGCGCGTAGCAATATTTGTCAAGCATGCCTGCCACATACAACACCACAGTGTACCCATTTCCTGACTCGTTACACGGTCTTAACAACTCTTTCCACGTCTGATATCATACATGCTCATCCACGCAAGACAGATTCGTTTTCATAAAAAGTGTCAGCCATATTGTGACTACATGATGAAAACAATAGGTGAATGTTGCTAAAACTGCCAAAAGGGAATTGAAATGAATACAAGTGTTAAAAGTTAAGCCAGGTTCACTTGCTACCACTTGATCCTAATTGCTGTTTCTTTGTTTCAGCAAAAAACCGAAGCTAATGTTAGATGAACCAGCATTTTTTGCTCCCCGATCTGTCAGTGATAACGTTTGTCTAGTGGATAGATAATTGAACACCATTGCTTGAAATGTTGTAGTTGGTATATTTCGTATTAAAAAGAACAGAAAAAGCGATGTTTCAGTTGGATTCCTGTTGTTATTATTATTGCTGTTCATAATCATGTACAGCTGTGATCATGATTATTAGTTGATGTAACATAGTTGTAAAGTGCAACACCACAGTTGCAAAAGTAGTTTATCGTTGATGGTGTAACTGCGACCATTGTTAACAGAAAACACACACACACACACACACAAACATGGGGAAAGGGGGCCATTTTTAACTGAAGACAAAAATTTCCTACATGTTTACCTCAGATTTAACTAGACAATGGTATTCTGTTATTTGATATTTACAAGACGCAGGAACGTGGTTGCGCTCTGAGGCTGTCTTGGTGTTAGAAGACGAACGGGTTTTTACCTCAAATTCTCATAGAAAGCAGTCCAAGCCATCAATCTCTGTCGTGTCTACAGCACAGTTTTATCAGAGAATGTGGTTTAAGAATACTTTGCACTGATACGATTGTTTGCACGGTAAAACTTTTGAAATAACGTTTGCGATAACTGGCGATTCAATTCAAAATTGAGGTTTACAATGTGTATTATTCTCTTCACTGAAAGGGAAAGATTATCCATGAGTTGTTTATTTTGCCACCAGAACTGCTACAATGTGTATATCTTTGTAGATTATTCTAAGGGGTATCACGAAGTTCATCACACACACCAAAGCTAAAACAAACAATAAACATCACATTTATCGTAATTGTTCGGGTATATTATTTGCTCTCCACACGACAGGTCTACGTGTTTCCCCGTGTATGAAATATGGTTTGCAAAAACGCTATCATTTGTTCTGCGAGGTAGAAAGATAAAGGAAAACATTTCAGGTAGAATAAAGACTACCACGTAGGCTTATTTTATCACTCAATTCAAGTACCTCGCTGTTTAACTTTCATGCACATTTTATAATAATGATAGATAACTTTTCTTTCCGCTGAGCCGAAAGGGCAATGATAAGCTTCAGCGAAGGGAAAGTAAAAACGTGTCAAAAAAAGAAATGGTTGTATGTTGCAAGTGTTTGTTACACAGCAAGCTATAGGATGATCAATGAATACACCCCAGTATTTTCTCTATTCGACGTAAATATTATTACGGTCCCCTAATAAATAGCTCATTTGATGCAAAACTTCTCTTAAGAAATAATACAGAAACCAAACAATCAAACACAAAGAAAACGGAAAGACCAAACAAACTTTCGGTTCAAAACACTCGCTGCTAGGTAGGATTAGAATAGGAAACTGTCCTTCATTCTTCATTGCAAAACTTGTAATTTCTACACTGGAGATGCCAAATCATCACCTCAGTAAAGCAAAACCCTGGTCTGGGCGTTTACGACAATCTAGAACTCTGACATAATGCAGGCGTTCTTGTTGATTTCTTCAATCGAAACCACAGGCATTTGAGCTTTGCCGAGTTAAATAACGCCATTAATTGGTAGGTTTGCCACTGACATTTGCCGGAGTGATGCTAACCGTTCATTAACGCTTTTCTGTCACTGAACGTTAGGGAGCTTCTGACTGTGCCTAATACCGGGTTAGCAATGAAAGCGATGAACCTCAAGCGTGAAAAGAGAGGTTGCCAGGCCCACCATTTTACAAAAAACTCTTTAAAAAAAAAAATGAAATTATAACTTTGGCAAAAACCAGAAACTCGTCTTCAGTTGCTTACTCGGAGGAGACATTAAATCTCATGAGTTTTTTTTGGTTTTTTTTAAAAAGTATGTCTGAAAAACGGAATTATACAATACGAAAACAATATATCATCCTATAAAGCTGTAATTTAATAAAATTATTGGTTAGCTATTTTCTTCCTCACATTGTTTGTGTTACTTTCAGTTAAGAGTACTTTATTTAATAAAGGACGGCTTTCCACCTGACAGGGGAAGTATTGAATTCACTGTTTAAAACTTTTTGAAAAATAATAGGTGAACTCTTAAAGCCTTTGTCGTGTGGCTATTCTAGTTTTTCACCGAATTTTCCTTGTCAGCTGGTGGGGAAATCTAGATCCATACACACTTGAAGACCAGAACACCAATGGTATCTTCAGTAGAAGTGACTTGTACACTATTTCTCAATGACTTTACCCGGTTACTTTCCCTGCTGAAGCTGTCGGAATTTAGCGAGGCAGTTTTTCTTTTTCTTTTCATCTTCTTCTTTTTTAAAAAAATAATTAGTTTGCCTTAATTTACAATTCGGTGACGATCTCCCCTGTAGCGTAGAAATATAGTTACTGTTTTTTTTATATACTAGCTGAGTTGCCCGGCCCTGCCCGGGATAAATCGATTTATTAGTTTCAGTTCTGGGTGATTATTATGGACCTGCTTCATTTTGCCTGTTCCTTTAGCTTTATTTTATTTTTGTTTGTTTGTTTGTTTTTAGATGAGTTTTACTGCTCTCCCTTTGCGCGTTGACATCCTGCGCGTCCCGCCAGCATCCGTCAAATGGCTATGATTTGCGCACGGGTTAGTTTGTTTGTTAGTGAACACATCGCAGGAAGTGATAACGTCATGTGTAGGCGGAAGTGGGCTATTATTAGAAACATACATCAATATTATTATCTTATTGATCGTAAATTTCGGATCAAACGCTCTCGTGAATTTAGTCTTTAATTATAACCGCATTTACCGATTAATTCAGAAATAACAAACTGTTTCGTTTGTGTATAGCGATAGGAACAATGTTCGCTATCCCATAATTCTTTGTGCCAAATTTCAGGTCGGTGCGTTGTGTAGTTTCCGAGTCCATAGGACTATTAGGGGTTTTGTTGTAGCTTTATTATATAGATTTTGTAGTAGTTTGTTCTTTAAGTAGTATTTAATTTCAATCTATTCCTCCTTCCTGGCATTTATAAGCCTAAGTTTCATTACTCGGTGACTACACTTGGTCACCAGTGAAGTGTTCTCACCTACACCGCTGTGACTATCGCCATAAATAGATTGATTTGCGTCATCAAGTGGAGATAATTATGTTTTTCCTGCTCGATCCTTTGTTGACCCTTGCCCCTGTCTACTGTGTCAGTTGTGCAGATACTCTGCTACTTCACTGTACCATACCGATCCATGTGACAGACGTAGATAACCCAACGCTAATCTAACCTTCTTGAAATGCACACCACCCTTCAAAAGTCATATGTCATGCCTAGATTTGTTTTTTTGTACCTGCACTATCCAGTTCAGTAGCCTGAACTCTCAAGGACCTGCTTATATCAAACAGGAGGCTACTCCAGGTATGATACGATGGTTTTTTTGGTGCAATTTTGCAAAGAACCTATTTTTTGAGTCGAAAACAAGATGATAATGACGCGATATGATATCAATTATCACGATAAAGAAAAAAAAATGTGTTACAAATTGAAAACACCGAAATTGTGAAATACATAAACGATGATCTAATAATGAATTTGGATAGAACGCGTTCTTTATTACCTCTATTTTTTTTTTAGCTTACAATAGAAACACAGCACAGACTATTTATTGATATATTTTTTAACAACATTTACGCATTTACGTGAGTAATTTGTTCGGGAAAAATATAATGTAGCAAGTGTGTAGGATCAATTGTGTTGGATGAGTGTGAAAAGCCTGCATTTTAAAAGTTTCTTTGAACAAAAATTCATGTCTAGCTTCTAGCATTCTCTATGCAATAGTGTTTGTCAGGATAAACATGCTGTCGGCTAATATCCATTTTGTTACATATCTTTTCAATAGACATTGTCTTCACCTTTCAAGTACACAAGCCAAGATTCTGAGACTCGTAAAGATGAGTTAGCACACTCTTCCTGATCTCATTTTGGATAAAAACACGTTCGTCCATTGCGATCTGTGGGCCTAATGGACTCCGGATTAATCATTGGTATTTTATCTGATTTTCGGCCACTTGCACTGAGAAGGGGAAAGGGATGGACGAGTAAATTAGCGGAGGTCAGTCGAGTCTGTTGATTGAATTATTTTGAATGAGGCTGAGAGTCGCGCCTGCCATCATGGAGATCAACGGGGACATAATCCACAGTTCACCAAGTAAGAGAGAGAAGTAAATACATACTCACAAGATTCGCTCATTGTAAACCTAGTGTAACAGCAACATACAGTGTTGTTATGATTCGTGGCATGAAATAGGTTTTATGTCTTTCTTTGACTTTTTTTCTTTCTTTCTTTTCTGGTTTACCTTTTCACTCGAGCTATTCTTTGCTGGCGGATAATCGGGAAAAGTCGGATTGAACTATCTGATGAGCTATCCGGTTTATTGAAAAGTTAATTGTGCTTATCAAACAAGCTTTCAATGGGCCAGTCAACCGTTTGACAGTTAATTCCTCCGCTATTCAGTGCATTTGTTAGTCATCCAGCCGGGGCAGTCATTTGCATTTTTAACGGAGAACGTGTAGGCCTACATTGCAGACATTGTTTCAGTAAATTGATCCACTAATTCTGCAGTGTTTAACTTGGTAATCAGGGAATAGATGTTTGTCTTTGTTGACAGAGAGATGGGCCAGTATACGAAGAGTCGGTTACAAAACTGTTCACCTATAGACCGGAACAGGTTAACTGTCACAAAGAACAGTCTACATGGTTTTGATTATATCAGTTTGTGTGGAATTCTCCAATAAACTCCCGTGGGTGTCTATAAGATTGTGTTAAGGTCATGATCATAGCCCAAGTAATGCACCCTTTGCATTCACTCAATTATTAATGAGCAAAAAAAACCACAACAAGGCGTGGACTTATTTAAACTGCCTTGCTTTATCTGGACGTGGCCCCACAGTGGGTGATAGAAGGCGTGAAAGCGTTGCTGGGTATAGGTGTCAGCTGGCCGCAAGTTTATCTCTGTAATGGCCGACTGTAGTAGACTGCCGGGATACCAAGCCTTTCTTGGCCTTTTGCGCCTTCGCTATCAAACCGTAAGCGATTACAATGGTATCAGACTGAATGTGTGACTAGGCCTGACATAAATCATGTGGAGAGAAAAGGGTAAAGTCTTCTGAATTGAGTTTAAATAAACAACAATAAATTATCAGAAAAGTCTGCTCCCAGTATTGCAGGAACACAATTCCTCCTACTGGAAACAAACGTGACTGTGAAGAGGGAGATAGAGAGAGGAAGGAAAAGAAGAAGAATTAAATGTTACAGAAATTGCTCTTTCTCAATTTAAAAAAAAAGAAAAATCTAGGGAGATTTTTGTTTTGTTCTGTTTTGTTTCAAGAGAGTAAGGAATCATGCTGGGCGAACGTGAAAAAAACAAAATGAAGAAGAAAGACGAAACAATAAAAACACTGGCGTCATCTTAGAATCCTCTGGGCGCCAATAAAAATACAGAGTGAATCAAAATGTGTACAGATATTTACAGACATTTATAAACAGATATAATACAAAAGAAACGAAACAAAACAAAATGGACAAAATCTGATGAGATGAATTTGTCTGGTGTCTCTTTGAATGTTACATTATACTGGTAGCCAGTCGGAATGGGCTTGTATGGGTTTGTTACAATTTTCTCCCGAAGAAACACTTCTTCAACAAAAACCGTTCTCTTCCCTGAAAAGAAGGGGACCATTGTGGTCTCTTCCCACTCATAGTACACAACCAATAATCAAACGGATTCTCAACAGCTTCTTAGCATAAAACTTTAACCACATGACATTTTCTGTAAACACTTATTCTTATGCTTTACTTGTTTTGTGTCTGTACGCCACCAAATGATGCAAATTCCGTATTGTGTTGTCATCAAGGAACTTCCGTGCAACGTCCATTAGAAAAACAAAGACACTGCGTTTGACAGATCAACCTTACTGCGAAGGCCTCTACTATTATGAATAATATATAACCCTCAGGGTATACGTATTCATCTGGGATCGGGACCTGAAGTTGCGAACTGAAGTACCCTGGAAACTCATCTCAATTCATTTGATGACATCCATGAAGTCGGAACGCCAACTCATGGGCGAGTTTTGAACTCCGGCCCTTTCAAAGTGCAGTTTGTTACTAGGTAGAAATGACACAAGGCAAACAGTATCGAACACGATAGTAGAGCGCTGGAGTTTACCCAGGTGTGAGGCAGATAGCGCTAGGTGCAAGGGGATCGGGAGCCCAGGATTGTAAATGGGTGAATTAGACTCGAATTTAGCATAAATACACGCACTGTGAAAGCACTTCAGTCGAGGAAACGGTTGATTATATCAACAGAGTGAAGGAGTAACTTGTCTGCCTTTTATTGCCTGAATGTGTATAAGTAAATAGCAGAAAAAGAAGAGAGTGCAAGAAATGTGAATTAAAATATTTTGTACAGTCATCGAGACCTATGTTTGACAGGGTAGCCAAAAAAAGTCACCTTTTTCTTTCTTCACTGATAATGAGAAAAGAATTAAGCTAATAAGCAATATGCGCTGTTTCACTGACGTCATAAATCAGATCAAAATTAATGAATGAAACTTTTTATACAAGTCTGAGAATTTCAAGAGTAGTTATTTCTTTTTTCTTTATTTATTTCTCTATTTATTTACATATTTCTTTATTTACTTAAGTATTTCGTTATTTATTTCTTTATTTATCTATTTACTAATTGTTTTTTGTTGTTGTTTTTTTTCTGTGCCTATTTATTTACGTATTATTCATTCATTCATTCATTCGTTCATTTTTGTTCAAGTTGTGTGACTAACGGACAGAACTTGATTCATTTCCGATCTTGAATGTAAAAATAAATATAAAAATAAATAAATATATAAACAAATAAAAAAACTCGCGCATTTCATCCTTTCCATTGGAACTTTGAAAAAAAAATTAAATCTGAGACAAGAATGTAAATGTCCTGATATTGCTCAAAGACGCCGACGCACTTCCTTGGAACCTTGCTACAAAGAAAGGCTGACCTTGCCAAACATTTTACGTCCAACAATAACAACAAAAGCATGTCGCATTCACTGAGCATGTCCCTTCACAGATGTGCATTATGATGACAATCTGCTAATGTTGCCAACAATCTCGCAGAAATCATCATCAATTTTCTTCCCAAACTGAAGGTAAAAAAGGTTCATATTATAATATGAAACTGGAACGATTTTATTCTCTATTCACACGACAGTTGTGAGGATAAAACGAAAGCTTCTGTAGGCAATTTGCCATTGAAATTATCCGTGTTGTCATAGAAATGTCATCTTACTATTTAAAAAAAACAACACATTTTTCTATCGCTTGTACCGCCTCTTCTTTAATTAACAAAATATCTGGTACGTTTTTGACCTCCTACACATAATATACTTTCTTTTTCTTTCTATCGGACTGGTTTTTTGTTTGTTTGTTTGTTTTCCATCTGCGTCATTCCCACAACAACTACGGCAGCCAACGCCAAATAAAAAGAGCCAAGACAGAACAACACATTTGAATACACAGAAAACACGATTGTAGTAAAAGGATTGGTTAGTGTGGAAAATATGTGTGTTTTCCTTCTATTTCAAACGTTCTTGGATTTTTTTTTCCTCCTAAAAATGTAATCCTGATAAAACTGAGGTTTTCACTAACATGATGTCCCTGTCCTGCCTTCAGTCAGTGAAACTTACAAGAAATAATAATGAGGTTTAACTCTGTTTCGTGGTTAAATCTGATGTTGAAATAGTCATGTTAGTGCTTGTCTGACCTGAATGTATGGGCTTTATTTTGTGGGAATGAGCAAATACGCATGGACGAAATGTTTACAACTTCCTCAAAATTAAGGAAGTTGATAAAAAATGACATTCTTAACTCTTGGGAACAATTAATTTATGACAGTTTGGTACATTAACACAAGCAAACCAATTGGGGGAAAAACGTGGCTGACTGACTGACTGACTGACTGACTGACTGAATGACTGACTGACTGACTGACTGAATGAATGAATGAATGAATGAATGAATGAATGAATGAATGAATGAATGAATGAATGAATGAATGAATGAATGAATGAATGAATGAAGGAATGAATGAATGAATGAATGTAATTGCCCATGTCCCAAATGAAAATTTCGAAATTAATGGAAGAGAATTAAAAAATGACGGGGTGGAGCAGGAGACACATCTTCCAGAGTGAAATTTTGGCCGATTAAGGGAAGAATCTGTGGGTAGCTGAAGCTCCTTCTGTGCGCATGTGCGATGGTCTCGCGACAGATGGCGTAGCTTCCGGCCTCCCGCCGAGAGGATGACGGGAATGAAGGGTGAGCGTAATGTGATTGGCTATGTCATGGGTTAGCTCGTGAGACAGGACTTTTCACTTGCCCGGTTTGTATGGTGATTCTCAGATGTTCCTTGCTGTCTTCTTGTGGCCCTGAGTGTGTGTGCTGTAGTCTGTGTGTGAGTGAAAGAAGGAATGGGACAGAAAGAAAAGAGTGAGACGGAACGAAAGATGAGGAGCTGTATGAGTTAAGTGTGGATATCAATAATTGTTTTGTAAGTTGGACGTCCGTAGAAAATGAATAAATTAATTAATTAATTAAATAAATAAATAAATAAATAAATAGACAAAAATCTGGAATGGACAAAGTGAACATCTTGGTGAGATTAGGGGTCAGCGATAAATATGAATGGAAGTACTGCATTCAAGAGATGAATGCATCAAACATTCTTTATGTTATTATCTTATTCTAAGTGCAGGAAAAAATAGAGAAAAACCTCGGGCATGGAAACATTTCTAAATAATGGCCAGGCCTCTGCAGTATAGGCCCTACTTTTTATACAAGTCGCTCTTATACTGGGCGCGCGCGTCCGAGACAGAATAAACCCAAACAGCTCAAACTGAAGGAATCAGAAAAGCTATACCATACCCAAAGAATCAAACTAGGGGTAGAGAAAGATGAGACACCAAAGAGAATTGGCGGGAAATAATGATAAAGCGAGAGATAAAGAAGGGGATTTAATGGGTTTTTTGAAGATCATAATTCGATTATCATGATTACGCAAACGACTATAAAGATCATTCTCCCAACCAATGGCACGTGGTGCTTAGAAATAGGTCAAACCTTTACAGCATCTCCCGGAGACGACAAAGAGTAAGACTCTTTGAGACCGTCATGTCGATTTGACATTCATCTCCTTTGGCAGATTCACGCACTTAAGACACTGCATCTACACTTTGATGTAAATTACTAGAGCAATAGGAATTATCAAGACATCTTCGGCAATGTTTTTAAGTGTCTTTCTTGTGGCAAGGATCGATGAAGATGCATTAAGTTTGCATCCTAGCCCGCTCCATAAAATGGGGAAGAAATTGGTCTTTGTTTTTTGTTGATGTGTTATTCCATAATGACTGACTCTTTTTCCTATCTTCACCAGCTTACCGACCACTTTAAACGCGGTGAAAGATAGGAAACAATTTACTCCCTCAGAATATGAAGATCGTATCGTACCTCAAGTAGCAATGCTACGAACTAGAAGTATTGCCTACAAGTGGGCTAAATTACTGTGACGGGCGGTTCCGATGCTGCCGCGGCGTTTTACAAGTCGCCCTTCTCGCCAATAATTGCAGATTTCATCCTGCAGCGACGGGTAATAATGACGGTCCAAAATGTCGTCGTTGTCATCTTACTAGTTATCGATAAAGCTATCGTTGTAGTTGTTTCCTCTGTGTCTTTGATTGTGTCATCAACTGCCAGAATATGTCGGGTAATTGATAGTTAGGGGGACGTAGGAAAGGTGGAAATGGCATCGTCATCCCTACACGGAGCGACAACAGTGCAAAGAATACTCCAGAACCGGGTAGAAAAGAAATCGCTGGAAACACAATGGGAAAAACACGTTATTAATATCTGGAAGAATCTTTAAGTTGCCCTAATGAATGAGGCGCAGATTGCTTCTTTTTCCAGCGGCGCAATCGATGTGGCTCGTCCTCCTGCAAGCGTAAATTGGTGGTTGGAGACCAGAACAAAGGTTAGGTATACTGCATTTTGTTACCATGTTTATTTTTTTTCCTTTCCGTTATTTTTAATTTCCTTTTTTAAATTTTTTTTTATTTTGTTGTTGTTGTTGTCTGTAAATTTTGTCATCGAGCATTCAAACTCAAACTCAAATCCACTTATGCCGATTGGTAGGAAATAATTAGGAAGGACAACTTAATGTGTAAAAGACGCGGTTAACTGACTTTCCTTTCTGTCAGCTTTTTTCCCAATTTTTCCAGACAAAGTTTACTATTTCCACATCCTACCCTCACCCGCCAAACAAAGTGTTTATTCCAGGCTTTCTAGCAAAACGCCTGCCAGTTTCTTGGGTATGACGTAAATCAATATCAGTAATTCTTTTCTGGAATTGTCAGATTTTTTTTTTCTCTCTTTGTTATTTCTGTTTGCCACTGTGAATGGTGTATAAGGGTTCTGTAAGATCGAAGACATAACAAAAGATGGCAATTGATGAAGGCTGTAATTGAAAGGGAAGCTGGTCATAAAATAAAAATAAAATAGGTCTGACAGAAGGAAGGAGAAGGGAGAACGATAGGAAGATAGGATGGAAAGAACCCAGAGATGAAGAAAAGAAAAAGAGGAAGGCATTATATTGTGAAGAAAGGGAGCGGCGAAAAAGGAAGAAGGAACTAATTAAAAAAATACGGGGGAAAAGGAAGAAGGAACTAATTAAAAAAATACGGGGGAAAAGGAAGAAGGAACTAATTAAAAAAATACGGGGGAAAAGGAAGAAGGAACTAATTAAAAAAATACGGGGGAAAAAGGGGGAATGAAATGAAAAAGAACACTGAACTAAGGAAGGAAAGAGAAAGACAGGAAAGGAAACACTTGGTGTTAAACGCTTGTGAAATCACAATAATATGATAAAATTATCATTAGAGTCTTTCAAAGGTCAGATTGTTTATATAATATATTTTTTTTCCCCCAAGACATTTTAAACCCCTTCTTTCGAGTCCAGCTTTCAAAAGTATTGTTTTCAATTATTTCTTTGTTCCTTTTTCTCCTGTTTGGGACTTCCCGTCCAGTTATCCATTCTGTTACGAAAGTAAACGCATAATAATTATACAGGTATGCATATGACTATACCTATTCATTGTCCATTTCTCGCATATATACATAAACACAGAATAAATTTGATGTTCTATCCAGTTGAAAACATAATATTATTTCTCCCATATCAATATAGATCCACACTCACACAAAATAAAAGACCAGTTTAAGTTTGAGACAGACAGGCTTGGTCTGTAAACATCTTCGGCAAGCTGACGGCAAAAGGCACTTGGATGGATAGTTTTTTTTTAGGTTTTTTGTTCACAGCTGTCTCGTCCAAGGGCCAAGACAACAGACACACACAAAGAAGAGCAGCATCGATTGGTAGTGGCCGTTTCATGTCTGCGGCCCTGGGTTTGTCGTAAAATTAGAGTGTTAATTAGCAATTATTAGAGCCGGGAACACACTGAGATAATGTTTAATTGTGGCGTATTATTCACGACTTTGTCTCCTCATTACTCGTCTTAGGCTCTGATCACACCGGTGAACAAAACTGGGCAAAGAAAATTCAAATAATCGAATACTAACAAAAAAACAACAACAACAAAAAAACCTATTATTATACTATAACGAAACACACACATTATATCTGTTAAAAATTTAATATACTTTCAGGGCGTCGGATGCATGAACCATGACCAAAACAATTTAATACACAAGGAAGAGAAATCAGAAATATCATAAAAACCACAGAAAATTTTGTGTATTTTCTGTCTTCTCTTTAGTTTGCTTTGTATTGTTTGGGTTTTATTTCTGACGCGGGGTTTTGCAACATACAACCTTTTCTTTTTGCCCAATTTTGAGAGAAATCAGAACAAATGTGGTAAGTCAGATATTGAAAAAACGTATAAATTCATCATGGGAACAACAAGAATCTTAGTCGTCGGGGAAATTTTAATGACTGACTAGATAATGAACATAATATAATAATACTATTACTCACTTTCGTTATTCCTCACCATCTCTTTTCTCTTCTTTATTAAGACATTCCCCTCCTGCCCCTTCTCTACACTGTACCCTATACGCCTCTGCTGTGGCTGTAGAATCCCATATTAATACATGACAGTTTATCATGGTCATCCTAATTTTCTGAAACTGCACAGTTTGCAGGCCCAACGATAACAACAACAACAACAATACTAACAACAACAACAACGAAAGGCTTATTTCCTACAGAAATGTTTACGATACTGATTTTTTGTTGTTGTTTTTTTTTCATATGTTCGAAATTGCACAACTTGTAGGGGAGATAAAGACTTAGATCTATTCCTTACAGAACTGCCTGAGATAGGGGAGAAAATGAGAAACAAAAACACAGCAATAGCAGCAAACTCTTTTTTTAACATCGCAGGTTACTAGTTCTATTCCGTATGTTTGCATATCGCAATTATGTTTAGCGTTAAACTGAAACTACTGACCTGTGGTCAAGCTTGTCAAATGGAAGACAACTTCATTTCGCTCGTGGGTAATTTCTCTGCAAATCCACTGGCTTAATACATCACGCAGTTTTACTCTAACGATTTTTTGGACTAATATCCATGTTATAAAACAAAATTAATGTATCCCTCAAACTAGTGGCCGCAGTTTCGAAAGTACTTTTCTTTATTTAAATTTATGATATTTCTGAGAATTTTTATGCAAACTTTCACTCCCAATTTTATTCAGAATTTCAGTCAATTTGTGTGGTTAGTAACGCCTTTAAATGAATCTCGCCCCTTACATTTTAATGTACATGTAATTTAAAAAAAAAATTTCCCACGTATTTGTTTTAATGCAGAACATGAAAAAGAATTGCTTACATTAGAAACACGTTCAATCATTAATACATTCTTTACTGTGAGCACTGTAAGAGTAAATACATCATGGCAGAAGCTAAACAGATGGTGGAAGATCTGTCTAGAGATGTTCAAAGATAACACCGCTAAACACTTCACTGAGAGTTTTCAAACAGCGCAAACATTTCTTCGGGATTCGAATACGCCAGAGATGTAACAATGACTCGATGCATAAGATTCTGGTGTAGCTGTGTTTATAACAGTTAATTAGAGACCACCAGTCTCACATGGTAAAAGATGTATCTCATTATTTTATTGACTATTTCCAGAATAGTGCCGTTATGACAAGACACGTCGACTTTTGACATGATGTTTAAACCTCTCGAGGCATTCTCGGTATGGGTACGGGGAGTTCAACTTTGCTTTTTTTACCTTCGTTCAATTCATATTTAGCTTTGTTGATTGTTTTCTTTTTCTTTTGTTTGTTCACTTGTTGTTTTCTCTTAATTAGATCTTTGCCATTACAGTGTGCTCTCTATTTTTGTAGACATCAAATGTGTGTACGCCCTTCTTATGCGCGCTCTGTCACTCTTTCTCTCTCTCTCTCTCTCTCTCTCTCTCTCTCTCTCTCTCTCTCTCTCTCTCTCTCTCTCTCTCTCTCTCTCTCTCTCCCTCTCTCTCTCTCTCTCTCTTATGGCATACAATTTCATTCCTAATGTACATAAACTCTCCAAAGTAAAACAGACGGGATGAGTTCTTTTGTTTCTCGGGGGCCTCAGCATAGTGCTGTTGGCCCCCTGTAAGTAAAACAGACGTGTAAGTGCTCTACAGTTTATAGTGCTACCAAATCGCAAGCACATCGTGAATGAGTCGCTCGAGGTTAGTTCGAGCGTTGTTGTGGTTGCTATCGTTACCTAGTGTGAGAACACTGCAGCAGAACTGGCGAATTCCATCAGTTTTGATTAGAATATTAATTAATTTCACAGAGATTATGATTATGCTGTAAAAAATGATATCCATGAGCTTATTTTTCATTAGGTCACGCAAGTTTGTCTCCCATTTCAGGGACGATTCAATTTCTTTTAATAAGATTATCTATGAAACACAATGTCCTATTCTGCAGCTGTTCTCACAAATGAAAATGGCTACCTGGATCAATCTGTAGGATTTCTACAAAACTTAGGCCTGTAAAAATATACATATAATTATATTTTATATATATATATATATATATATATATATATATATATATATATATATATATATATATATTGGTCTTTACTAGAGTATCCAGCGGCAATCCGATATTTTATAATTCACCTACCACAGACAGCTCATTTCACTGTTTTTTGACATTGTTACTTCTATGCAAATCGCCCAAAATCACCCCCCCCCCCCGCCCCACATTATTTTTTTCCCTTGAAAGTGGAATTACATAATTTAACTTGGTAAGATGCCTTTTCCTTTAACCTTTCACATTTTGCGTTTTCAAGAGATGAATACAGACGAGACTTTGCCCTGATCCCAGAAGACAAGATTATCCCAAATCTGTTTGCCGGGACGCTTAGATTGAATAGTCTGTCCACGGCGAGAAACATCGGTCTGTAAATTTCAAAGATAGTGAAAGACAAAGGGTCGTAGGTGCCTGCGACAATAAGATTCTTCCACACCAATTTCATGACCGACCCATACTCTGGCTTATTCCACATAATGCCTACAATAATACTGATAAGGGGGCCGGTAATAGTGAATTATTATCGCAGTTTTTATCTCCCAATAACCGGTTGGTAATCGCCGCCATTACGAAGCAATTAACCAATCCGCAGACGTGTTATATGCCACCTAACTATTCTTGAAGACTTGATCGACCAATCGTAGCGCGCGTTACATAATCGTCGTGTTTTCGGTGTTGTTAACTCGGGGCGTTTATCCCTGAATAAACACGTGACCTGGGGTAAAGGGTCCAGGTCCTATCAAAGAGAGTCCAGGCCTATCAAAACGTTGAGATTAGCAGCCTGGGTCAAGGAGTTTGTTGGTGGATTTGCCTGTTTGCTTAGACGACACCAAAGCGTGTAACATCCCTCTCACGAGGGCTCGTTTAGGAACTTGAACAAATCCTTCGAAGCTGGTTCCCTCTCAACATTCTATTCCTCAGTCGCTTAGTCCCTTCCTTTCTCAATATTTCTCTAACACGACGTGAGGAGAGAAAAATGATCCCTGTCGTTGGAAAAACACAGTTTCCGGAAGTACACACCGTTAGAATACAGTCCGAGGGTACACACTTGATGCTGATGTGTGTCCACGGGCATGAACCAATGGTGTGCAAGCCCGCACTGAATGAGACACCGGAAGGTTCATACAATTAATGTCCACTGAGGATTTGTACATACGAGGATAATCAGTGCGGCCTGTTGTAATTTATTCTGTTTATCAGTTTCTGTACATTTTAGATTTTAAAAAAAAAAAAAAGGAAAGTTTCCTGATGTTTTGAATAAAATTCCAGTTTTCTACACATTCTCCTAATGCGAACACCCCCCCCCCCCCCCGCCAACTACTTTGCGTTTATAGTTGGCCACACATTGGTCACTGAAACAGTACAAACTGCTGCTGAATGCTGGTGATGCTAAAGTTTCATAATGGGAGAATGTTCACATTAAAGATCTCTAACAACAATGTCCCTTCCAGTACTAAGATTGACACAGAGAACTCAGAATTGTCAAATTTAATGACGAAAATAACACTCTTCTCATTCACAAAGAGTTGTCGGACAGATTTTTATTTTTTTTTAAAGAAAAAAAAAACAGTTTTGTAGAGGGGAAAACAGCATTAGATCTATCATTTTAAGATAGTAATAGCAATACGATGCGTATTGATTCTTTAATTAATATTTTCCGGAACAAACTGTTATGTCTCATTGCTATTGACATCAGCATGATTATTGTTTTCAAAGTGCCGCCCGCCCTCCCTGCATATTAAAGTCTCACATATACAAACATTTACACAATTAAGTGCACATCAATATCACGGAGAGCAGTAAAATCTCATAATATAGGCCTACCTTCAAAATAAAATATGCATAGCACAAATATTCCAATTAGGATCCCAGCAACAACAACAACAACAACATAATAATATCAGGAAAATATAAAAATAACATGACCATACTAAAAATTGCTCTCGTTTCACAAACGAAATAAATAAAAAATAATAATAACAAGCGTGCCATCACTGTGGGTTCCATTTGCCTATTTAACATGTCATCTTCCATCCAAAAATACGCGGACACCGAACAGTAATTTGCCGCTTTATTCCTGTCATTGAAGTTTAATTGTTTCTATATTTGAACACGCTTCTACCAATGTGGGGATCTTCCGGTCTAAATTATAGGGGAATCTCTGGGAACCTGCAAGCAAGCCTATGATGCCAACCGGTTTTGCCAACGTGGCGCGAGCTGAATTGAAGGTTTTCCAATGCAGAGGGCGCGGATTGACGGTGCAAACAAGTGCTTAGTAATGTTATTAATATGTCGGTGGGCGATTAAAACAACGTTTTCGAGAATTGGGTGGAAGAGGAAGGGATGAATCATAATATTTTACGTGCCGGCTTGTCATGGAACCATTTGTTACCAGTTAAATTTAACAAATGCAAAAGGAAAGACAGAAACAAAAACAGGGGAGTGGTAGGAAGTAAGAGGGTGGTAGTGTAGAAAGGAAGCTTCCGCTGTATCATACAAATTCTTGGCCACTTCCGCTACAAATTTAGAAGATTTCAGAATGTTTGACTTATGAATAAAGCCTATTCTCAGCCTAGCTTTTCAGTAATCTTTGCCATTCCGCCAAAAAATTCGTTATCTTTTGCGTGAGAATCCAGAATATTCCACAAAGTTTTAACTGACTTTAACCTATTTCGAAAGATACGCCGTGTCATAAAGGAACTCCTGACATACATGTTGTTTTTCTTTCACTCATGCCCTTTCAGACTGCTATTTTGTGATTTAAAAGGCGGGGGGGGGGGGGGGGAGCGTTAAAGAATATCAATAAGAGACAGACATTAAAATTTATGTACTTGCTACAAAATCCAATTTTACCGGGATTTCAGAGGAGGAAAAAAAATAGAAAGAGTTTCTAGAGATTGGATGACGATATTGAGCGAAATGTGGAATTCGGAAAATGTGCAAAATGGTTGACACAGTTCCAGTGCGTCGAGGGGGTGCACGCTTCACACGTGTGTCAAACCTCACGGCATGAATCAAATTCTGATAATTGGTTCACAGTGACATCACACAGACATCAATTCTATATTCATTATCGCTATTATTCACATTATCGTAATAGACAATTCGAGCATATGATTATTAAAATCACCATTTGTTGTCATAATTGTTTTTGGTTGGAGGGGGGGGGAGGGGGGGGGCAATTTTGTTCTTCCCAAACGTTAAATAAACTCCCTACCCTTCTTAATTTTTGTTTTATTCGTAAGACAAGAGAAAACTGAAAAGCCTTCCCTTCCATGTGACTATTCAAACCATCAAGGCTGCGTAATCATGTTTACATTTCAGCGTATGAAACAATTTCTTTGTTAATAACAATTACGCCATCAACCACCGCTGATTTACAAGGCACTGACTTTTATCGTTCAAGCCTCAATTACTGCCACAGCGTCACAGACATTTAGCAGCATCCAGCTCGCAGTATATTTGAACAGTCGCCGCTGTGTACACAAAGAAGACGAACACAGCGATTTAAAATCTATACGCTCTACGCCCGACGATGGCGCTTTCTCTATAAGTGGCAAAAATGTCAAAAATTAACGTTTTCATATCATCCTAGTGATTATCTGGAAATATTTCACGATAAAATGACAACTGCTCTTAGACAATCGTCTACATTTATTGTTGTTTTTTTTCCCCACTCATTCTATCTTTTCCATTCCTTTAGAATTTTTAAAAATTTTTCTCTCCCAATTTCCCGTGATCCCGATATTTTCTCTCTTCCCTACATAACTCTGAATCTTGCTCAGACCTATGTCTGATAATAATGACGACAGGCCAATTTCCACTGACAGACAAGACGAGTTTCAACAGCCTTCTCAAGAGTGTGAGTGATGTATCTATCGATAATCTCACGAGGGTTTTTCACACAGTGAGATCCACGCTTTAGGATCTGGGAATATCGTTCTGTCAATAAATTCTCAGTTTAAAAACGGCAACTAAAAATAAAAAATTAAAAATTAAAAGGGAATAAAAAATCAAAGTATTTGAATTTGGTGAGAATACAGTGTAACGAAGTTTCATTTACTGCGAAATATTATGCAAATTAAAGAGCATTATATTAATTATCATTATCAGGAACTGTTAAATGTGGAACTGGCCTATTCCAACACCAAGCAGCTTGATCGACCAAAGTAGTGAACACAGCTTTAGCAGCACTATAAATGTCAACTCCAACCGAAAAGAACAGTAAATATAATGGTATAGCATTATATTGGGCACTTGACAGCTGCACCAGTGCCACATTCGTTAGTTTCTTCTTTTTTTTTTTAAAGAAAAGCCCAAGAGTATGTGATGCCAACCGTGAACTTTTAAACTTTACTATTTATTATTTGTTTTAGTTTCAGGGCTTTTCTATACTGAAAAATGACTCTTTGTTTGAAATACATTCTCTTACGTATGTGTGTTTGTGCTAGTATGTGTGAGTATGTTAGCTCTATTTTCCTTTTTTTTTAATGTGCCTCTAACAGTTTGTGTATGAGACGAGGCTTAAAAATAATAATTTGTATATTCCCACTTAACTGCAGAAAAAAAAAAAAAACGAGAGACAACTCTGCGTCAATTAACGAAGAGTTACTGGACCTCAATAGTGTGTTGTAAGGTCAAAGTACACGGCTACTGTGACAACACATCAGAATCTGCACTAGTGGGTACACAAACACATTCAGCCACCAACACACGATAGGGGACTGAGAATGATAAAAGGGTGCTACTGTATATTCCTATCTCTGAGGAGTCTACCAGTTCGACTAAAGATATATTTTCCTTAGATCAGTGATGGACGACACATTGGGAGAAGTCGTGGGGTACTTGGGGAAAAAAACAGCACAGGCAAACGAAGTAAAATTGTCCCATGAGATTTTTTTTTAATAAAATAAATGGATTTTTATTGTCTGTGTTCATGTACGTTTCTGCAGTGTGTATATATCTAATCATGTACTCGATCGTCCAGTATTATTGATAAGTATGTATGTGTGTGTGTGTGTATGGTTTCATCTTTCGGATTCTTCAAAATGTAATTTATCTATTTATTTATTTATATACAGATCTAGTCTCTTGTTTTCTGTGGTGGAAATCGGAGCGCCCGATTCCGAGCCCACGAATCATGTGGAATTATTGCCATAAGATCCATGCCCATTTCAGTTCTTCTCTGAAATACAAGATCCGATACGGGAAATCCACGCATTTCCATTGTTTATGAAACACATCAAACTTAAAAAGAACAGCAACCATAAAAAAAATGATACGTAAACTACGCCTATTGAGAACAGACAGGGATGATAATATCTCCTCTGTATCAAGAAACAAAAATATTCAAGCAGATTATTCTTATATGTTTTCTTTTAAAAATATTTTTAATTATTTACTTTTTTTTTTCCCCCGATAAACTGAGTGTCAGATCGGAGAAAATATAATACATACGATTGCACTAAAATTACTTGCGATCGAGTAAGAAGAAAGACTTCAGAATGAACTGGTAAATTCTCCTCCAGAAAAGAATACTTCAAAACGATTTAAAACACTTATGGGAATTTAAACTTAAAAAAGAAAAACTATCTTTTTCTTTGTTTTATTTTTTTTTCCTCAGGGAAGATCATGAGATAAAAGATATTGAAAGAAACAGAGAGAGTGAAAGAGGAGAAAGGGTGGAGGGGGGGGGGGTGAGAAAGTGAAAGGATTCGGAGGCAGGGGAGGAAAGCCGATTATGAAACTGTAAAATTTCTAGATGGAGAAATATTTTGCCTATCTTCTGTTTTCACTCTGAGTTTCACGTCTCTTCGATTGTTGGTGTCACTTTGAAAATGAGGGTGGCATTAAAGCGTTTTATTTCTGGGTTTGAAAAAAACTAAAATGTTCATAAATACTGTTACTCCCCGGCCAATAAAATGCTCTAACAAATTTGAAAAGGTAGGATATGCGAAGAGAATAATAATAATGATAATAATAATAATAATAATAACAATAATATGAGAAGAAATATTTGATTTCTTTTTTCTTTCCTTTTGAAGCTTGAATCAGATCTTTCCTATTTTGTTTCAGAGGGGTTGGTGTGAGGAAAAAAAAGAGGTGTGTGGCTATGATTTGTAGCCTTTCATCTTTAGCTTTGTTATTTCAAATTTTTTAAAATGTATTTTGGTCTTTGCAAGATTCTCTCTGCAAACCTAGGAGGAAGCCACCTCCCCACCCACCCCCCCCCCCCTCACACACACACATACTTCCATGCCCTTCTTATCCTATCGTTAAGGAATAAGAAAAGGATAATGGCAAAATAACGAAAGCAAAACAAAACAAAAAAAAATGTTCTCTGATTTATCAGAATTTACACACGATGGACAGGCCGTTTTTTTTTCAGAAGCATTTGTAGTGCTGGTGAAAGAACGACCAGGGTTGTCACATTCATTCATTCATTCATTCATTCATTCATTCATTCATTCATTCATTCATTCATTCATTCATTCATTCATTCATTCATTCATTCATTCAATCATTCATTCATTCAAATATATATTTATTTATTTATTTACTTATTTATTTATTTATTTACACATTTATTTATTTACACATTTATTTATTTTTTTACATTCATTCATTCATTCATTCATCCATTCATCCATTCAGTCAAACATTTATTTATTTATTTGCTTATTTATTTATTTTTTATTTTTTAAAATATATCTATTTATTTTGCTTACGTTTAACTTTGTTTATTTTTTTGCCAACAGGTACGTTTATTTAACATTAATGTTAACCAATATTTATCGATCATCAGTCTCATGGACGAAGAACTGCATGAATTGTTTGCCTTATCATTGTTGTCATACGTCATTCAACTGTTCTTGCTCCTATATTGACGAAAATCCCTTTTGTTGTTTCATATCTTTGTAGTTCTGTTTGATTATTTGTATCCTAATGCTATCTGAATGTGTATAACCTCTCCGCCCGAGTGGTCTTGTGTAACCAACTCCCCTGTTAATGGCATAGTTTTAGAATGACTGTACCGCATATAATTTTTTATTATGGGTTCACTCCCATGTATGTAACACATTCTGACAATACAATGCATTTGCTCCGATCGCAATAGGCAATATGAAGATTAATTCAACCGACTGTGAAATTCGATTTAACATAATTATCACGTTATTAAAATTTTAAATACGTCTTTTATGGCTCTTTACGCCGGTGTCGTTACTAAAAGGTAAAATATACGTCTAACTAAAAGTGTCGGGAAAAAGACAGAGCGGTGTAGAAGTTACCGCATAATGGAAACAGTATCTTTGTTGCTGTACTTTTCCTTTACCCGATCGATAAGTTTAGTTTAAAACAAAGGACCGGTCGGGCCAAAATGGCACGTTGTGTCGACGCTTCAATAAAGTCGGGCTAGTCCTGTGGAAGCCAGGAAAATAATGCTTACTCTCGCACACAAACACTCACACACATGTAGGCCTACACAGTTAGATGCCTGTGGGGCATTTCTCGGTTTGTAAGCTCCGGCCTGGGTTAAACAGAACTTTCGACCTCCCTATTCTTCCAGCTCTTCCTTTTAAGTCCTACCCTCCTCTCCCCTGCCCTCCCACTTCCCCACACATCTTGTTCCCTGTTGTTGTTTTGTTTTTTCATGCATTTTATTCTCTATATTCTTTCGTCTGAACTTTCTGAAACGTTTTGGGCGTAAAGACAGCATTACATTCAGGAAAAACTGGGTGGTTTGTGTTAAACCGGAGGGATCAATTATTAGGCTTGGGTTAAAGAGGGTTTGGGAAAAAACAGAAAAAGAAAAGAAGAAACTCAGGCAGATGTCGCCCGGGTGTGCCACACGGAGTAGGGGCTGCCTTAACCCAGGCACTAATGGAAACGGGGAAACAGGTCTTTAGCCTCAATTAATTATCCTCATTTTGGATGACGGTACTGGCAGAGTCGCTGGTGGTGGTGGGGAGGGCAGAGGGGTGGAGAGCAAGTGTGTTCTGAGTGAGGGTGGTGACAGGACATTAAACGTGTGTAGACTGACGTTTTGTACGCGTGTATGTCGATAAGCATAAAACCCGATGATAATGCCTTTTCTCCATAACATAATCGATATAATAATAATAATAATAATAATAATAATAATAATACATGTAATAATAGGACTAATAATAATAACGAAAGTAGGGGAAAAAAACTACAAGTTTAATGGCTTTTCAAACCCTGAAAATTGAAAATATTTACATCTATACATAAGCAGCAGGGCTTTTAACGGTGTGTCTTTATTACAGTGCTTTGCATATTCATTGCAAGTTTAAACTGCAGGACACCGCCTATATCTCTTTCTGTTTCTGTTTAAAATTCACACTAATGGTCATCAATCGATGAAAAGAATGGTTGATTTACGGACAAAAATTCGGGTCAACAACGGTACCAGCAGGAAATTCGTGCTTATTTTTAAATATTAAATTATCACTTTTATTTTTTTATTTTTTCAAGAAAGCATCTGGTGCTAAAAACATAACAAAGTACCAAGGCTGTGTTCAGATCAGAGGTGAAAGTTTAAATGTCCACACTGGTAACGATGAGTACACCGGAACCAATGAGGAGTCTGCCATTACGACTAAAGGTGTATTTTCCTTAGATCAATGATGAACGACACATTGGGGGGAATAAAGTCGTGGGGTACTTGGGGAATTGAACAGCACAGGCAAACGAAGTAAAACTGTCCCACGAGATTTTTTTGACAAAATGAATGGCTTTTTATTGTCTGTGTTCATGTACGTTTCTGCGGTGTGTATATATATCTAAGCATGTACAAGCAAAACGGCTACATTTAAAACCACAAACGCTGATTTGTCAACAAAACCTTGGGGTACCGGTACTAAATGTCCGCCCACTAAGCTCTCTGATTACACAGAAAACTAATTATATTATCTTCCAGTTGAACAGAATGTTTACATGTTGCAGCTTAACCAAATTTGCTATCAGAAGTGTTTCGTAGATACATCTTGTGTTGACGGACGCAGTACAGAAATGTCGCAGAGCTGTATTTGTTTTTCAGAGAGATGGATCTATAGGATCATGTCCACTATGGCTACAGCAATAACAAATATTTGTTTTATATTTAGAACTATTATTGAACCGGTTCATAGTAATCATTATACTACTGTTTTACAAGGTTGTCCGGTTTACACGTATTTTACGAGATTTTGATAATTATTTATCAGTACTGCCAGGGACTTGGGTAAGGCAAGAGATATGACACTAAGTTTCCACATTCTCATACATTTTTACTCTTAACGCCCGTTGATTAACATTTCCACGATTGTTTTTATCCAAGTGCTAGCGAGGTTTCAACATCTGTGTGCACTGCACACAGGTCTCAGTGGGGAAAACCAGGCCGGGTTATCCTGAGCTCATAAAAATTGACATAATATCGAGCTTGGTAAGGCCAAATATAATCATTATTATTGCATCGCTTACAGGAACAAATTGCCTTTCAGGATTATGACACCGAAAGTTCTGGAGACCACCTGATGAAATATCAACTTAGTGATCCACGATCGTTTCCTGATTGTTTTGTATTATATTTCAAGTTGTATTATATTTCCAGTTCTATACATGTACAACTTACTGTCAACTGGTCGTCTCTTTGCTTCCAGTTATAAGAGTGTAATATCAAAATACATTATAATTAATGTGTAAGTGGGGAAAAATATACATTTATATGAATGTCGGTTTTTGAGTGTTTTGTTACTGTGTGAACATAAATAAATACGTGCCTTTAACTCGCTGTGGGTGAGCCTGTCACAGTCAATCACTGAATGTGGGCGTGTCTAAGTAAATTACCTTTGGTAAGTATGCGAGTTACAGAATGACTGCAGCCAGGAAAACTCATTGGATTGGTCAGAAGAACAATAAAATATGTCGGACAAAGTTATTTATTTCTGGACTTATAACTTCAGCCCTAAAAAAAAAATGTTAACAGTTAATTTTTTATTAAAGAAGAAAAAAGGTCAATAGCAGAGCTGTACAGTTCAGAGTAGTTGTTGAGTGAGGAATAGGTAAAATACATTTCATATACACGCAAAAAACCTACACACGTTGAGGACTGATTAAATTTGACTGAATTTATTTCAGATGTTATCTTCTTGTTGCCGACGATTTTAAATGCTAAAAAAAAAAAAACAAGACAATTGAGGCAAATGATAAAATTCATGGCCATTTTTCTCTCTGCAGAATAATAAATTGTGATGTTCTACACTGCATTAAATATTCTATCATCCACAGTCAAGTATATTTTTAAGATTATTTAACACGTTTAAGTAACTTTCCGTGGCATTTACTTACTACAAACTAGAAACTTTCCGAACATGCTCCTGCTTTTTTTCTCTAACCTCTAGGCAAAAAATTTACCCCTGCGAGAAATACCCGTAAGTCAAAAGTCTTGGCTATTATAACGATAGACTCTATTTAACCTGGATGTTGATGAAATAATTAAACTTTCCGAGCTCTAAATTAACACGTCAATTTTTCTCAGGACAGACAGTGATTACATTCTAATGTTCCTTTTTAACGTCAGCACTAAGCAATTTTATGCACGAAGAAAACTAAACTTGTCATGATAGCCCGACAACTTGTTTGAAAGTAATGATTCGTTAGAACAAGAAGAAACAGTGAAATAATTATTTTTGTCCATCCATTTTTATTAAAAATTCACCGTGACATTTGTTTTAAATACATTTGATTTATTTCATGTACATCTAATTTCTCTTATTCTCATTTTTCAAGTTTAGAGCAATAAGCACATTGTATTGAGCGAATGTCATTCTGGAGCCCTATAAATATTCGGGTTTATCACCAACAAAATGATATTATTAATCATTGTACCATATTTTTTTTTTTATATCACAAAATATTGCAAAGAAGAAGAGATATCTACGATTTTAAAATTTAGCAGCCATGTAATGAAGCATAATAATAGATAAAAAAAAACAAAAGGGATCTCTTTTCATGCGGCATTAATAAAAAAAAAAATTGAAAATTAATATATATATCTCAGCGCTCTACAACAATTCATTCACTGGCGCCGCTTTCATACACTACAGCTGGAAAAAAAAAAAAAAAAGCAACCAAAAAAAAACAAAAACAATCAAAGATTAAAAGATACAAAAAAAGTTCCTGTTTCTGAACTGCAGACAGACAGACAGACAGACAGACAGACAGACAGACAGGACTGCTTTGAATTTCATACCTAACAAGGAACCTGAGCTGCTGCTAAAGTCTACCGATAACGTTATGTAGCTTATTATTGTCCACTATCTGGAAAAGAACACATTCAAGTGCTTTCAACATCAACAGTTCTTTTCTCCTCATTCCCCACCCGCCTCAATCGTTCTGTCTTGTTCTGTTTCGTTCTTCCTGTCTTGCCACTGCTTTGTTCTTTTTTTTGGTAACTATGTTCTCTTAGTTCCTTTTTCTATCATTGAAATAGATATTAAGACATATTTCCTGGTTTATCTACACAAAAGCTGTCTTCCTTTTAATGTCAAACTAACTGTTGATGTACGATACTGTCTTTTTCTTTTTCTAAATTAATGTGATCGGTTCAAGTCAAGCTAAACAGTGATAACAATTAATAGTTAAGCTGGTGTCGATTTGTAGTCAATCCAGTGGTGATTAATTACATGGAGATTAAAAACAATTTCAGATGAAAAGGCCAGAGGGTTGCATTGATTGTAAACGGCTTTTAAATAAATTACACCAAAAAAACAAAGGAAAAAGGAAAGAAAGAAAAAATTAATCTCTTATTTGAACAATGTATAAAATACCGTGCGATCTGTTTTTAATGCGCGAATAGTTGAGTGTCTGAGATAAATTGATGGAACGCGTTTGTCTTGAAAAGAATGCAGTCCAGAGTGCAGGGAAAAAGTTCTATGTCAATATGATTGTCTCCGCGACTTTGGAACATATTATTATAAAACGGGCTATGTAAATATTGGAATTCGCACAGCTGATATGGCAAATTTTCCTGTTAAATTTTTTGTATTTATACAGGAATAGTCATGAAGTAGGTTTTAATGCAGTTGCACTTACACTGAAGTACGCATCTAGCACCTACACTGCAGGGAGATATTATCAATTAAACACGGCCTATGCGTACTCCACCCTACTGAAACTAATTTACTGTGGGCGTTTATTGTTTCAGCATACATTTTACTATGTTATATCCATCAATTTTGAATGAAAATTGACGACACCATTCCCCCCCCCCCCCTCTTTTTTTAAAATTAGAGCTCATAATTTCTTGATATATTATGTATATACATTTTTTTTTTTTTACCTTTTTCATTACAGCGGTAATAATTATCCTCATAAATTTCACACATAAGTATAACATTATAAAATTATTACTCATTTCCATTAACGTTTCGTGCAGTTTTTTTTTTCTTTCTCCGCTGCAGTTAATTTGCAACTTGTCTATTTTGTTTTCAAAGGCTGCTTTTCTATGTTTTCGTTTGGCACCCGAACTGATCTATGTAAAAAAAATCAACGAGCAGGGCAAATTCCTCAGATTTACTATTCGCCAGAGAACTGCCTATATTTTTGTACAACTCTGAACGGTGCAAATAGATCATTTTTCAAATGTGACATTCTCAAATTGCTACGCACTCTACGCACTCATTATGACTGGAAAGAACGAGAATGAATTCAGTGATAATTACACATTTTGTATCATTTTCTATTATCGCCACTTTTACGCCAAAGGATGTGTTTGTAATTGATAACAATTCTTCCAGCCAATGCTTTGTCAGGCTTATGTTGCAGTGACAACAAAATAAGTCGTAAGTTTAATTATTATGACCATAAATAAACAAACAAATACACACACAAAAATACGGACCGCCTGTGTAAAGAGAAGACACACAGACCTCAAGGATGCATATTATGTCGATACCGAAAAAGGAACCTCAATAAAATCCAAATTGTGTGCATAGCGCAGTTAATTTTATGTTGTTTTAAATAACAGTTGCTGATCCTTGAGAACAGTTCTGATAGGTATACCTAATTATTACCTTGAGTCCCAGACAAGGAGGTAAAGTCACAATTAATACGGGCGTAAGACAGACATACGTTAAACCTGCGCCATATTTATGTTTGCTGCTTTTGAAAATATATTACTAGATGACCCATTGATTTTGCGGGCGGGGGGGGGGGGGGGGTAACTTTTTTTTCACAAACATTTCAGAAATATCATTATTGTATTTTAGCTCAATGAAATTTCTCATTTCCTGGATTCGGCATGTGATTGCCTTCACGGTAATTAATTTTCTCATTTCCTCTTTACATTATTTTTAGGTATTAGTTTTTTTAATTTTTTATTTTATTTTGCCTCTTCGATATGAAACAGTGTGCTGTTTACTTTTACTCAGTCATTCATTGTCAAATAAATGAACGCCAACAAATTTCTACTGTTCTACCGTCTTCATCTACTCTGTACTTCATTATTTGTTCTATCGGTAATATCGAACAAAATGTTCCAACCCAAATTGTCAGTTTAACCCAACATGCCCGCATAAATCATTTCTGTAGCTTTGTCTTTTGTTTTCAGATTCTAATGAAACTGTAACATGCGCCAGTGCTCGTTTGCTCGATTAATAGAGTGAACGTTACGACTAAAGACTGGTGTAGAAATTACGCATTTGTTGAATCTACTTCACTTCGACACCCGCATTTGTGCTGTATATTTACAAGAGATTTGTACGTTTACATGTATATTGGTAATCACAAATAAACTGTCTGTACAGAAAACTTCTGGGTGAATGCAAATGTATGATTTTAGCCTGCGGCAAACAGGCAGCTGCTCGCGGTGGGATGATCACCGTACATTTTTTTTTTTAAGTGTAGATAATGCGGCTCGACTAGTTTTATTTCATTTTTATTTTATTTAAATTTCCCTAACACCCGGATATTAACACCTAGATTAAGAGGCTGTTAAGAAATATGCAAGGAACGAGTGTCGTGTTGTGAAGTGAAGGGAACGCTTTGCTCAAGGACCATGAAGCAAAATTAGAATACAATTAAAACGTTGCTATCAAATAAAACTCAACGTTTGCCCATCCGTTTTCTCTTTGCTCAGCCTGTATCTGTTTTGTTACTAATTTTTGTTCTGCACTGCTATCTGAAGTGTTGATGGTGTTGATGAAGACATGAACCTGTTAATTGTGTAATTGTTTGTTTTAATGAGCTGCTTGTTTGAACTGTGCTGGTGGTGATACACAAAACAAAAATATTGCCTATCCAATAAACTTTGGTAGTTAGCAGTTTACTATCTTGCAACCGTGATGTTTGACAAGATTGAGACATATTTAACAATAAGAAGAAGGACTGGATTTGCTATTTTTTTTTAAAAATCAGATCTAATTTCCCTTAAACCGAGCAGCATAAATTTGGAAACTTGCACAGAGTTGTATGAACAGGCAGAGCAAAAGATTTGTATTTTCAGTTTTTGGTTTGTATTTATTGTTTATAGTAAAATAATAGTCATTCTATAGGCTAAAGTAATTTGTTTAAAAAATGCAAAACCAAATAAAAATGAAGATGAAATTAGGGAGAAAAAAAAATGTTTTAATTTTATTAAAAAGGAGACAGCTGACTACAGAATGATGGAATGCTTTGTAAACATTGTAATTTTCTATGCACTGTAATGTGTACTTTTCAGCCAAAATCAACGGGCGGACCTTTTTTTCACAGAGCCCGGGCTCCAGGGTAAGTTTAAGTATAACAAATGAAATTTAATTTTCTTTCCTTATCTCCTCCCGCAGTATTTTGTGATTCTGAATGTATAATATTAAGACAGTCGAGTGCATTGATCCGTGCAGAGAGGGAAACGCTGTATATTACCATGTTTTGCTTTTTCATGAAACATAGTATTAGAACCAGCCTGAAATGTATCCTTCAATGAAGTATTGATTCGTGAATGATATGTTATTTCTTACGTTCTCCGTTCACATTATTTTTCTCTCCTTTAATTTACTTTTATTATTTATCCTTCTTTTCCCACAATCCTTGTCTTCCACAATGTTCTTGTTGTTTTTCTGTTTTTCCCTGCTGCACTTTTATGTACACTCTGCACCCCAAACAATTCCAGAACGCCCACGTTAAATGTCGTCAAATTTCCTTGTCGTTTTAATGTGATTATTTTAGCGTGAACTAAAAACAGGTGCACAAACAGCCAACTTACCTATTTTTTGTAGCAGCGGCTCTATCTCTCTGTCTTCTGTTTTTAAACCAGTTGCCAACCTGTGTTGGGGTCAGGCCCGTAGCTTGTGCCAATTCCCGTTTTTTGGTGGGGTTGGGATAGGGGTCCTGAAGGTACCACTCACGCAGCAAATTGCGGGTCCTCTCCTTGAAACAGTGGGTTTTTTGCTCACCGTCCCATATTGTTCTGGGCAACGGGTACTTCTTTCTAACTCGGTATTTGTCCACGGGGCCCAAAGGGCGTCCTCTGAGTTTTTCTGCCTCCTGGTAGTGAGCTTCCAGCCACATGGCTTGTAATTTCGCATGGGATTCTTTGGTAAACTTGTGGTGTTCCAGAATGTGGTACAGATCTCTGAAATTGCCAGTGTGGAAGGAGACCAAGGCTCGAGCTCTGATGACAGACTCGTGCTTGTTTAAGGCCTCACAGGCGCTGGGGTTGACCGGAAGTGACCACAAGAAACGTCCGAGTCTCTCAATGTCTCCTGACTCTTCCAGCGTCTCGCAGACTTTGGCGACTTGGTGTGGCGTGAAATGTAGAGTTGGCAGAGGCAACATGGCAGGGATAGGACTCTCCAGGCCATAAAGTCCAAACATGGCATTGGTCTGAAAAGCTGCTGCTGCCGCTGGAAAACCATTAGGGAAGTTGAATGTTGCTGCTGCCGCCGCCGCCGCTGCCGTTGCTGCAGCTGCAGCAGCCGCAGAAACAGAAACAGACTTGACTGTCTGTGGCGGGGACAGGCCAGCAGGCATGGATAACTTATTACTGCAACGAAGATCCATCCATTTACTACTGTGTCAACACTGAATGTAGGAAAAAACTATCTCCAACTAGTCCTTACTCCTTCGATGGCGAGCGACAATATGGTGATTCTAGCGAGTACCGGTGTATATTTTATTTTCACAATACTATCTGTGACAGAGTTTGATAGAGAGAAGAGGAGGCGTTTCGGTTCAAGTAATATTATGTCCCGACAAGAGACCGAGCCCGTGGTTATACCACAACCGATAGTTTTCAACAGACAGGCTTCTGTGATTGATACGAGACAGCCCATTGACGAACTATACGCGTTCTCATTCGTCGCTCGCCCCGCCTGCTTGCTGTCGCCTCCTCCCACTGCCAGCCAACCAGCGCGCAGTTTACACCCGTCAGTCACGCTGATCTTCCGGCGGGCAGGGGAAGTTAGTGAGGCGAGAATAGAGATGTCAAATTCTTCTCTAAACGCTTATCGTGGACTCGCTGGAGTGAAGTGACTGGGAAAAGTAAACCCGTCAACAGCCAAGGGGGGTATACTGTATTCATACGCCATTAAAGAACCGGCGGGTAGCGCACCGTGATTTATTTCAGCGTCGTTAGATACAATCAACTGTGCGCTGCCCTAAAAGCCTCGCTTGTATTTTGTTATTACGCGCGAGTGACCCTCAGACTGTTGAGAATGAACTGACCGGAATTTTCATAGACCTTATTATTCTACTTCTTTTCCTCACCATCTGTAAAGTAGTTATACACCTTGGTCAATCGTGCATCCCCGCAGGTATTCAACTGTATTTGATGCGAAACATGCAGATCAATCAAGAAGGAATGTGAGATGTTAATGAATTTGTGGGAAATGGAACGTCAAAATGCAGGATATTGCAACTGTAAATAAAATTGTGTTACATGGGATAGCAAATTGTTTGAAAGGTAGAGAATCTATCGATCTATCTATCTATCTATCTATCTATCTATCTATCTATCTATCTATCTATCTATCTATCTATCTATCTATCTATCTATCTATCTATCTATCTATCTATCTATCTATCTATCTATCTATCTATCTATCTATCAGTCCATCTATCAATCTATCTATCTATCTATCTATCTATCTATCTATCTATCTATCTATCTATCTATCTATCTATCTATCTATCTATCTATCTATCTATCTATCTATCTATCTATCTATCTATGTCTGTCTGACTGTCTATCTGTCTGTCTATCTGTCTGTCTGCCTGTCTGTCTATCTATCCATCTATGGGAGTTTGCTTCTTTATTACTGATGACATACATAAATAAACAAATAAATAAATAAGTTTATTAATTAATTAGTTAATTATTTAAATAATAAATAGATAAATAAATAAATCTCAGATCAATAGTAACTTTGTAACTCGCTCTCTCTCTCTTTCTCTCTTTCCCTCATCTCTCTCTCTCTCTCTCTCTCTCTCTCTCTCTCTCTCTCTCTCTCTCTCTCTCTCTCTCTCTCTCTCTCTCTCTGTGTGTGTGTCTCTCTCTCTCCCTGCAAAGAACAACGAACCAAAACTTGCCGTTCATTAATAAGCAAGCAAGACTATTATAGTGAACGTGATGGAAAAGGGAGAGAGGGGCTTAGAATCGAGTGATTTGGAGCACAGATCAGCAGAACTAGTGGCTGGACAATACTATGGACAGTATCTTTTTAATTCCAACCACGTTTCTACTAGATACTGTAGATTTGTACATATTATTATATCAAAAGATTTTTTTTTTTGCTATAAAACTTTATCGCTTATAGTCTAAGCTTGGCTTTGGTTTTAAGTTCCGTAAACCTGTGTCCTCGACTCTACATTAATAATCTTGGCTTCCGTCCGGAGAAGACGTGAAATTGATAATAGTCGAAACAGTCGACTATATTTGTGTATCTGTTGATATTATTTTATTATTAATGCTGTCGATGTTGTCTGTGTGTGTGTGATTCATCGGCGATGCTGTTGTTTTTGTTGCTGAAGATGACAGTGAAATATTTGTTATATGTATAATAATGTAAGATCTAATGGTTACATTACATGTACGAAATTGCTGTCACAAAAATAATTAATTCCCTATTCAACTTTCATCAATAGAGTCTCGACAGTTTATTTCCAATATGGTACATCTTTTAAGCGAGGACTTTGCTACTGAGAATTTCAGAATCTGTGCCCCCCCCCCCCCCCCCATTCATATCCTATCTCTCCTTTCCCTCCTTTGTAACCACATGTTGCACAAAATCAAAACTAGGGACATCACGAATATAACATGGCAAAAGACGATAAACACAAGATGCGTCAAATTCTGTTTCAACGTGCCCTCACATACGTGTATGAATTTAGGTTTCTTCACTATGTGCTCCTGTGTTCACTGTGAAAAAAAAAAAATCAGTGTATGATTATAGAAAAAGGATAGGGCACACGTTAGAGCCAAACGCCCACAATTTTTATCTTTACAACGCAGTGTTTTCTAGAGATCAACACCTGTAACTGCACACAGTTCTTAAAACACAAAATTCCGTTTTGTGCTAATACCGCACACTTCGGCTTGCCATCCATTCTGCTGTGATACACATTCACACACAAACAAGAAAAGGCTGCAAGCCAGTGTAATTCAAATTTCCCTTTGAACTTCATTTCATGGAATGAAATATCCTTCTAAAATTCTGGGTTGTAAATTTTTTTATTATTTTTTTTAACCATAAACAATAAATTGAGCAAAGAACAACACAGAGAGCCACACAGGCTGTTTTTCGCATGTCATAAAAATTTTCGTTCTTGGCTTATACAGTGTTTTCCCCCAAGCCGACAACACTAGTCTCTTATCAGTAGGAAGTTTCATTATTTTCAGGCCAGATCCACACACTTCAAATTTTACAAAGAAAGAAGGTCACGTCGCTGATCACCTAAAACAAGGTCAGGATTCCAGTGGACAACACTGTAGTCCATTCCAGCTGTTCTAGCTTTAGTTTAGAAAAACTGTGTCAAGCAGATTCTGATCTACAATGAAAAGATTTGAAGTAAATTTGTCATATAAATCATATTTCTTGCTTATGACAGATTCATTGCATGTGTAAATATTTTTTGCCTTGCTATGTATGGAGTATGCCGTATGTGTTAGGTATTGGCTATTAAAATTTGTGTTTGTCAAAGAAACAGTAAAATGGCATTATGGTTATGTTTGTATGATATCACGTAGATGTGGAATTAACTTTCAAAATGAATAGCATGAAGTCCACTTAATAACAATGTGTGTAATCAGGACCTTGTGTATCATAGCGATCTTCACTATTTTTTGTTAATGCTTTGAGATTACCCCTAGTGCTAGAAACAGGCAAAACTTATTGGACCACACCCTATCACGCCCGCGTGATTCCTCAGCTCCAAGACACAATGAAGTCCACGGTGTTTTAAAAAAGAAAAAGGATTGTGCAGTGAAAGAATCAACTTTGCATGGCTAGATATGAATGGAATTTCATGCTAAAGTATAACAAATCATATGAACAGAACAGCCCACCAGTCGCCTTTTTGGTGATTTATAACGACAGCATTTTGATACGCTTTGGATATAGAGTGCAGATAACGCTATTTGAAAGTAATAAATAAGTTACATGCAAGGTTCGCCACAACAATACGGTGTGCATGGATAAATGGATCGAGTCGTGATATTTATTCTTTGGGTGTGAAGATGATAATTTACCCGTGTGTTTATCTGTCTAACAGCGTGTCACTTTGTTGACTTGCGGATAAAGGCGCGGGGTTTACTGGATAAAGGAAGGCGTCTAAGTAAATTCTCTATTCTCAAGCAAGCATATCTGGATTAGTGGCTAGCTCGATTTTCCCTCGTAAATAATTGTTATGACAATGTACCAACTCAGGTAAACAAAAAATATTCCGGGGTCGCGTCTTTTGATAATGTGACGTCGCTGAAGAAATGCAGAAAAATGACAAACTTTGGACTAGACAGGACGAGGAGGAGAGATCAGGGTTTATGAAAGTGACGCAAGGAGAGAGATAGGGATGGGTGAGAAATATAAGAAATTGCGAAGAACGACAGCAAAAGATATCCATGAAAGAGGTTCAGTGAAGTGACAAAAAATATGGGCAGAGAAAAAAAACAACAACAGAAGAGTAAAATATGAGAGATAAACATACAATAGCGGGGGGGGGGGGGGAGAGGGAGCGAGAAACTGACAAAGAGATAAAGAGAGAAAGACGCAGAAAGAGATGAAAGAAAAGACAAAGGAGAAGAATATAACGAAAAAGATACGGAAGAAGACAGACAGATGGAAAAAAAAAAAAAAACAGGATCAAAATAATAGAAAGGGAAAGAGAAGAATGAGAGAAATGAATGTGGGTATTATTTTGTATGAATAAAATCAAACAGGGCCAAGAAAACTTAGCTACTCAACATTTTCCACTATAAACCATCTGTTTGTCCCATGTTATAATTAAACATTGAACTTCGAGCTTCATTTTGAGTGAACATAAATTCCTTCTTCAATTTAAAGATGCTTCTTAAAACAGCCAGATCAATAAATACCTATTTTACACAACCGGAAGGAAATACAGATAGATCTATGGCTGTATTGTTTTATAGATTTCAGTTGCTTCTAACCCACTCACTTTGATATTGGAAATACAATGAATCTGTACGATTTTCATTGCACTTAACATTGCACCCGATCACTTCTCATCATCTCCAAACTTTGCCCAGCTGCGAATTATTTGAGTTTTGATGAACTAGGACAATGACCACCACCGCCGGCGCTATATGACGTTTATATCTCTTGACCGTGTTCTTGGAAGCTGTTCTGTCAATTGAGACAAGATAAATCAACAAATTAGTGTCACTGATTAGCTCATCCGATCAAGGCTGATGTCATATCGATATGAGTGAAGATATTTCTATATTAAGTACATCTTGCCGGTGTTTGTCAGGGTCCCTGTTTTCTTACTTCAACTTTCATACTATATTCAGTAAGATAACCTACAAATACAGGGGTAGAGAGGGTGCGAATTTTTGTTTAACTTTCTTGCATTAAACCATCATCTTTTGTCTCCTAATTTTATTTTTTTTACTGTTCTTTCTTCCTCTTTATTTTTTAATAAGACAAGAACCTCCAGTTTCACAGGAACAGGGCAGATTACGACCCATGTACGAAATTTCGGCAATTGACTTAAAATGAACAAGACAAGAAAACAAAAACTAAAATAGAAAATTGGGACCTAGATAGAGATCTATTCCTGAGGAAATGACTTTTTTTTTTTTTAAAGTTACATCACCCTGCTGATCAGATTTGGTGTGGTAACTAACCATAATACGTCAGTTCCCCACTAGGGGGAGGAGCCTATGCCAATAACGACATGCCTTTTTCTTTCTTTCTCTGTGTGTGTCGGGGGGGGGGGGGGGGATTCGCAACAGCTGAGTGGCCGTTGTGTGTGTGTGTGTGTGTATGATGTGTGTGTGTTGTTTTTATAATTTGTCGAATGCTGACTCACTTAACTGTACTTTTTTTTTCTTTTGCCGGAAGGTCTTTGATTACCATTTCTTACTCTTGTGTTACTTATCGTAATTTTTCTTTATATTTTGTTTGCAACTCGAGGTTTTACAGCCCACAAACCTTTTTTATTACTATTTTGCCCAGATTTTCTCTACTTAGGGACTCAGGGAAGCCGAGAAGTCGGTCAACACCTCATAATATTGTTTGAGTACAAACAAACAAAATACTCTAATTTCTATGTCAATGATAGCCTATACAATGACTAGCTGATGTGTTTAAATCGTTATGACAATAATTTGGCACTGATGTCTCGGCCGGGCCGATCAAGATTCAAGAGGTGATAAAGAGAACAACTGGACTTTGAATTATACGTTTGAAAAACACCCAGGGATCACCCTCTTCTTAATGTCATTCTTTTAATAATTGTCATTAAAATCGTACGGATATTGTAATATAATATAGATCAAATACTTAATGAGTACAAGTGGTGAACTTTTTTGTGGTCTCATGTTGCACAAGGCTTAATGATAACACTCAGCACCAGTAGTGCATTAATAACTGACCCTAGGTGCCGGTGTAGTGCAGTATAATATAACCAAGATAGGCCGCTGTCAAAACAGCGTCAATTATTTCGTATGATACCCGCTGACTTTTTGACCCCTTATCATGAAGTTCGTAATAGAAACACTTGAAATCAAGTGGAAAGTTGTGATCTGGTAGTTCGTTTTTCTATAATCACCAATGTACCTCTCTTTGTTGTTCACCGGGAGTTCAAACAGAAATACTGCGCCGAAAACAACGATCATGAACTTGATGACCTGCACAGTTTTTAGTTAATTGATGACTGCAGAGTTAATGTTGAAAATGAGGAAATGAGTACCGGAGAGTAAGAGGCATGGGAGGCATGGGATGACGAGGAAAGAATTTAAACAACAACAAAGTTGTTTTTTGTTGTTGTTGTTGTTGTTTTTTGTTATCGTAATTATTTGTTTTTGTCGTTTTTTTTTGGTTTAAATATGACCAGGTCTAGACTTTACCTGTCCAAAGATATGTTAATACTGTAGGAAAATAGAAACTGTTCTTGATGAGGACAGAAATTGTAAGTGAAATTAAAAATGTGTACATAATTATATTTAAAAATTAAAAAAAAAAAAGAAACATGCGGTGGATAAAAGTTTGGAAACTGGTTATTATTCTGGGTTACCAAGTTGTTTTTTAAACATTTCCATCCGCCTCTCCCGGAAGTTTGTGGATGTACAAACGGTAGTTTTAGGCGAGGTGAGGATTAGATGAGAGTGAAAAGAGAAACAGTAAAATGGAAAAGCACCTACTGGATAATGTGCAACTTAATAATTGTGTAGAGCTCTGTTGGTTAAAGGGTGAATAACAGAAGTAACTTCGTCATTTATTACAGGACATGGATCGGAAGACGTGAAGACAGACAGTGATGGATGGATAGATATAGATGTGACAGATAGTCAGCCAGCCAGACAGACAGACAGATAGACAGACAGACAGACAGACAGACAGGCAGACAGACAGACAGACAGACAGACAGACAGACAGACAGACAGACAGACAGACAGATAGATAGATAGATAGATAGATAGATAGATAGATAGATAGATAGATAGATAGATAGATAGATAGATAGATAGATAGACAGACAGACAGACAGACAGACAGATAGATAGATAGATAGATAGATAGATAGATAGATAGATAGATAGATAGATAGATAGATAGATAGATAGATAGATAGATAGATAGATAGATAGATAGATAGATAGATAGATAGATAAGATAACCAACAGCTAACAACTCAGAGTCAAGAAGACAACAGGATCAAAGACACTCACTTCCTACAGCCGAGTAGCTCACATGGACTTGGCACCAGGCTAGAAACACTTTTAATCTCTCTCACACGCAAATTTCTCTCGTTACAGACTCGCGTTTCATCTTCATCTTCATAACCATTACATCAAATCTGGCAGGAGAAGCAAATTATTCTCATTAGGACGGCCGTCTGCGGCTTCTGTAACATCTCTTCATTGGTTCAGCGTCGGTTGCCCACCGCAAAAACTATCTGAAGTCTAGTGAACTATGCTCGGGAAAACTTTGAGGTGAAATTAACGCCAATTTCCTAGCTAACCCAAACGATCACCTTTTAGCGTCTAGAAACCCCGCCCCCATCTCGATTACTTGTTGGTAATGAATACCTTTCCTCCGTTGGGCAACGCCTCACGTCTCTTCATTTGCACGTCATTAATGAAACCGTTTTCTATTGCATTGATTAAGGGCTGAAGCACTCTCTTTTTTCTCCTACTTTCTTGTGTCGGGTTCAGGATATTTTTGCAAAAATCATGCGAGTAACTTCTTGATTGTTAAGCTATTGCATGTATAAGAAAGTGTCACAACTAATAGAAGACTTTGATCAGTAAGGAGAAAAAGTTGAAAGAACGTTAATTTTATCTGGAATTCAAGACAAGAAAAAATGTTTTAAAAAAACGCACTAGAATCTAGAGATCGGCTGTCGTAGGCAAATTGATGAATGGCATTTTTTTTGTTCTTTATGATGCATATTTTTTTTTTAAAGAAGGAGTCTGTGTTTTTCTGGACGAAGCGACATTCTCGGATAAACTAAGCTTAAATGTGGCTGCCTAATACTCAGAATGGTGTGAAAATTTAGCTTGGAATCTCCCGTAACTTTGGTGATAATGGCAATGTACAAAATTGAAGAGGTCAAGGGAAAAACTAGTGATGTCAAGTTTTTGAAATTTTGAGAAAAATGAAAAACAAAGTTTAAAGACTAATAACATAATGCTTTATGATTTTAAACTTTCTCCATTTTGTGGTTTTCAAAACGTTGTCCATTGCTATGTCTTTGAAAAAGATTGTTGGGTCAATTGTTATCAGCACCACACCTATCAGCATGTCCATATCAAAATATACGCACCCATTCACAATAATTATATGCATGCATGGTGTTTTTTCATTGGGAAAATAAACGATCCGCTTTTTATTACTATGATGCTCTTTCTTTCTTTCTTATTTATTTATTTTGATTTTATTGGGATAATTAGATCACATAATATTTTGTCACACCCTCGGGGCACGTTTTGGGGTCAGTCTGGGTTATAAACTTCTTGCCAAGTTTGTTGCCACATTTTATCACTATAATTGTCACACAGATCTAATTATTATGATGCTGTTGTGAGGGACAGTTGGCTGTTTCAGAGATGTGAATTTACCACGCTGATATTGTGGCCCCGGAGGTGCATCAGAGCAGCACTATAAAAAAAAAATTAAAAATTAAAATTTGGTGATTTATTACTGTAAGTATCCCTGTTATACCGCTTAGGTATACAAGATCAAACAAGGATACTAATCATAACCGTCAAAAAACAGTTACTGTGGCAGTGGGTTTAGTTGTTTTTTTTTGTTTTTTTTTATTTGTTTTTTTTTCCGAAATATTTCTTTAAATTACGCACTTGTATTTTGGAATTGACTCCCAATGATAACTGTAAAGTCGTGAAATCAGGTACTTTCGTAACACCTGTCTTGTTAATAACAATTTATACTGTCACTTGACGTGACGTTAAACATTTTAAGTCCTATATTGAAATTTGCCTCGGGCTCTGCACTCTGGAGCAAAATAGTCACAGACAGAGCGTACGGTGTTTTGTCGCTTTTATGCGGGCACAATGACGCCTGGACCATTACGGTCCTGTGTTTAATAACACCCATCTCTACTGTCACTATCAGCTGAATTCCCAAAGTATGACTTCACCCCAGGATAGTCAGCGGTTTGCATCAAACGAAAGCTTACCTAGCATTAATACCCTTGTAAAAATGTATTGGTCTATAGGTCGGAGAAAGCGAGAATCTACAGAAATATCGCGTGTGGACGTCTCCACCCACGGGCAAAATCCGGTGGTTTCAGAGAGAAGACGTCCCTGCTCCAGGCTCCATCAAACATGGGATTCTCGATTGCAATCTGTTAGTAAGACATTTTGACGCGTCCGTTCCTATTCTGTCCGGGTCAGTGGCGACGTTATCATTGATGAACAAATTGGTCCGGCCTCGCCCTTTGATCACAGACAAAACGAGCACTGAATAGACACGGGATGAAGCAATTTTAGACATTAGAGAATGACTTGTAACCCGTCCTTTATCGAATGCAAGTGGTTTATTTTACTAACAGTTACACGATACAACAACACTATAGAATCCCACTCCTGAAACAATCAAGCATGAATTAATCACTCGATAAATGATTTGAACGGCGATGTTTTAGGGTTAATGACACCGGTGCAAATACATGCTTAAGCCTTAGCATTAGAAAAATGCATAGATAATGGCAAGTTGGGAGAGTTAAAAAGGGATGAGAAGGGAGAATTTTATAATGGGGAACCAATGAAATGAAGACAATAGTATAAATTAAAGTGAATCATTGTAAACAGCAGATAAGTCATCTAGATCCAGGTTTCAGACAAATCAGATTGATGACAGACAGACAAATAGCCCGAGAGACCGAAGGAGTGGCCAGACAGAGAGATTTAACAAACAAACAAAAAAAAGTAAAATACACACAGGAAGAAAACCACAAAAAGCAGACACCAACAAGAATCTCTTTTCAAGATTCTGTGTATCAGCGTGGGGGTGGTGATCTAAAAGCACATAGGTATTTTAAAGATAGATTTGCTATCTGAGTAAAGCGAAGACTAGACCGTGAAAAGGACCCTGTCAGACAGAAAGAATCAGACAAACTGGCAAAACGGTGTGTCTGATCTGTCTACAGGGATCTCAAGACTGTGTAATCACAGACATACTGTAAGTATTCACTTAGTCCTATCGCCCCATGAAGACCAAATTACTCAGTTACGTCTTTTTGACATTCCAACCACAGGAATGCTTTTAAAAGATGGATTACCTAGGTGATACCTAAAGGCAGCTTTGATGGCAACTGGCACAGTAGTCAAACTGCCTGGGACCTGATTGCCACTTCAGTGGATAAGCCACATAAAATTGACTCTTCTAATTTAGGTGCAATTTTGACTGGGCAGGAAAAAGGTAAGTTAAAAATAAAACAGAGGCTAAATTGGAAGGAAATGAGGAAATCCTTGTCTGCGGAAGTCCTGGAGCTGACTGTATTGCTTTATTTGTTTATCTGATTGTTTCCTTGCTTTCAGGAACTATGTTTTTCATCTCGAACTTTTCCTTTTCAGGAAGGTAGGTAGTGAAAAGTTTACTTGGAATAGATAGTTTTTGTTGATTCTCCTAGAAAATAATAATCTTTGCTTTTCGTTTCTTTTCTTTTCTTTTCTTGTGTTATTTTTGTTAGACATAGAAATCAATCTCTACCTCGTTTACAAGTGTTTGAACCCCAGTCTTTAGTCACCGGTTAAAGAATTCTATTTATTATTATTATTCATTGTGTTTATAGAGGAGATCTTGGGGAGATCATGACCTTTTGAGTAATATTTGATTAGTGATTCGTATACTTTATCAGAGTTGAAGCAGAACTACAAAAACACAAAGGTTTACAGAAATTCAAAAGTTTCTCCCACTTTTTAACTCTAAATAAATTACCACTTCATCTTAAAGTTTACTTAAACGGGAAATGTTCGGGAAATCAGTTAGACTCTAGATGTGTGCTATAATTTATGGTTCCTTACTTTGTCACTTCATGTATGCCTCTTATTGAAGTCATTGAGTTCTGTGTGATACATGTTTATGTAATGATGTGTGAGATGTGTTTACCATGTAATGTATGTGCTCTTTGACACTCTGTGAAAATGAATTTCCCCTGTTTATCTAAATGTCCTTCATGCTTTGACCAGATTAATTCCAAATGATTAAAATGACAGGTTTCTGTTTCCATGAAGTTCACCTACACTTGACTGTCCCTATATTATTATGTGAGTGTGCATGAGAAAACCCGGCATAAGTCGGCAACATGACATTTTGAGTTCTGTACATATAATAAAAGAAGACATTTCTGATAAATTGAAGTCAGCGACACCCCTAAAACAAGATTTTGAGAAAACGGCATTTAATCCTATAAGTGGCAGTAGCTAATTGACCAAGTAATATTGGAGTGATTGTTGTTAAGAGGCCGTAGTCTAATTACAAAGCTGTTATAGAGATCATCGCAAGTACTGTTCACTGCTCGTCTACAGTTTACCCTGTAACATGCCACGGTCCCCTAAACAACAGCCAAGTTGGAAGTTTGTGTCGAACTCATATTTTCACTTCAAAGCCGTTTTTCTCAAAATCAGCTCTGCCGACTTGTTGTGGGTTTTCTCAGGCACACTCACATATAACAATCCCACGCACATAATAAACCCCCAAATATCATTAGATACGAGTCTGTTCTACTCTTAGTCATCCACCAATCTGACAGGTCGCTTCGGCTTCCTGGCAGTGACATGCTGGCTAATTTCTCTGGATGAGAAACCCTCGATGGCGGCGACAAGGATGAACTTTATGTGGTCAACGTCTGAGTATGTTCGAGACGATGGTATCTAAAAAGGCATCAGTGTCCTGGCTACGTTCTACTGTCTCACATCATCGGCGTATCGTACCAATATCTGTGCAAGAGAGTAAAACAATGACAATGCCTAGTGCAATTTTTGTCATGCAGCAAACTCTAATAACTTTCACAATTGCTAATTATTCCAGCCTCAATCCATCCATCCATCCGTCCATCCATCCATCCATCCATCCACCCACCCACCCACCCATATGTCCATCCATATGTCCATCCATCCATCCTCCTGTCTATCTATCTATCTATCTATCTATCTATCTATCTATCTATCTATCTATCTATCTATCTATCTATCTATCTATCTATCTATCTATCTATCTATCTATCTATCTATCTATCTATCTATCTATCTATCTATCTATCTGTCTGTCTGTCTGTCTGTCTGTCTGTCTGTCTGTCTGTCTGTCTGTCTACCTATCTGTATGTCTGTCAGTATGTCTGTCTGTATGTCCGTTTTTGTATATGTCCCTATCTAAGTATCTTCTAATAAGCGAATAACTTGAACACCCATCCAAACAGAGTCTATCTCCAGTGAGCACCACTATTAGGCCTATAATGTATGCCGCCAGAGTGAAGTGACCGTGGCACTGCCCAAGGCTAAGATCATACAAGATGAGTGGCTATGGAGGGACCCTCTCATCCCTAAGCCCTTGCTATTCAACCTTAGATTGGATCACAATAGGGGGCTTTGTCTGAGGTAGATGTTCGTGATTTGCTGGCCATTTGTGATGGTCTTCAGATTCCTTTGACTGAGGTGTTAATATACCACAACACAGACGGACACAAAGACCCAAAGAGAATTCGATTGGTCAACATTCCGAAGTGGAATTTCTCTACTATCATCATTGTTCCATGACAGTAGTATTTTATAAAGTGTAAATGGGCACGCATGCTCACATACTCACAGGAGTTACCTTGTTTTTTTTCTTTTTAGTTCGCGCCACCCCCTCCCCCCCCCCCCCCACTTTTTTTTTTCTGTGTCTTTTTCTCCTGACCTAATTTTTCCGCCACCTCTCTGACACTTCCTTTATAGCAACGGCGCCGTTCTTTTTTTGGTGTTGACTTTTTGTAAAAAAATATTTCTATTAATAATTATTTCCCGCCTTTCTCCATGTCATTCATCATACTTACTATGATAATTAGTTTAATTGTTTCAAACCGTTCTTTTAACTTTTAAAACTGTCTGACACAGAATAGGTCACTCTCAGTAAGTTGCTTGGTGTATATATTATTATGTAGCTCGTTGCAATAATTAAAACAAGTTAAACGGCGGAGACGAAATTATGCATTGATGCGAATGTAAATACACATCATACAGATTCTGTAATGGTGGAATAGTATAGTAACCGGTGAGAATGTTGTTAAGGACGCGGTGTCTAATTACAAAGCCAAATTAGAGAAAATACTGAGTTGTGTTCGTTGTTCACAATGGGTTATAATGCAAAATACTACGTGCCCCCAACAACAGCCAACTGGTCCATTGACAAGCTCAGCGACTGGTCACAAATCAAAAGCGCAGCAGTTTGTCGGTAAGTGATTCAAAGCTCCAGCCTCAAGCTATACAATTTTACCCATATCCCCCGTACATCTACATAGACCAGGGAAGATAATTATGATACAAGTGAATCTGATCTGAGTCATGCACTGTTAGTTCTATATCTGTGGGCGTATGCAAAGCTGTGCATGCCATCAATCTCAAATACGGAAAGTGGGCACAACTTTCCAGCCAAATGTGCCAAAAATGTAGTTATTTATTTATTTATTTATCTTTTTATTTTTATCCATTCTCTTATTTGTTTATTCATTTACACAGATTGTGTACATTTAACCTCTGAACTTTATTTATTTACACCTCCAGGTCATGCAAGTGACCCTTGAAACGAAGAAAAGAAAATATATCTTCATCATAATTGCTAGTGCATTACATAACGAATACGGAAAAAATCCCATTGAAATCCAAGATACCCCCCCCCCCTTTCACCCCTTCAATAACTATCTAAAGTTAAAGAACTTGACAGAATTAACTTCAGTTTCTTCATGCAGTGTTTCCTGGCATCGTCTTGCATCCGGAGCCAGAAGACATCAAGATCTAGATAGAATTACCTCTCCGTAGACAGACTGGACGCTGTGGGGATCCACAAAGATATAGATTAAAAACAATTTAATCATACGTGACAGAAGGTGCATCTTTATTAAGATCAAATGTGTAGTTCCGACACTCCCCCTGGTAAATTAAAAGAATTCTCCTCCTCCGTACACTAAGCATTATGAAATCATTTTCTCTCGCTTGTGTATGACGCCAGGGGTTTTATGTCCCCCGCTGCGTCTCAAGATCGTTACAAACAAAACAGTGGATACAGACACGTGATTCAATAGAGGCGAACCTACAATGAACTTCATTATGAGTAAAAATAAAGAAATGAATATGTATGCGGTGACGTTAACTTTCTAGCATAATTTGTTTATTTTACTGTTATTCAATTTTTATAACACACTTTAACTAACTACTGCGTAAATTAGAAGCCCAGTGAAGAGATGTTTAACGTAATAATATCAACTTGACAACAATAACACCAGTACGATATGACAGTTTTCGAGAGAGAGATTATGGCTGTGCAGTTCACATTAACACATTTTTAACCTCAGAAAATTACTTTGAAACAGTCGTTGGCATTTGTTTTGTTGTTGTTCATGGTTTTGTTAAAGATGAAAATGAAACTTTCTTGATTGGATTGGAAAAACTCAGTTAACCCGATTCTGACATTAGTACAACAGTACAGACAGGATAAAATGTCGAAATTACGAAGTGGGAGAAAGAATACACACTCATCCACTTGGGTGCACACACACACGCACACACGCATACTCACAAACAGCAATATTAACATTTGTAGATGACAATACACAGAAGTTGATGTGAAAGTTGGCAATCCAATTTTTGTTTGTTTTTCGTTTAGGTTCTCCAAGTCCACATAAAACTAGTAAACAAACGAGAGTGCTGAAACTGTTAAGTGATGTTAGTGCTTAAGCCAGGACAATGTTGTGTTCTTTATAATTTAATTCATTTTCACATAATAAACTTCTTTTTGCCAAAAAGACGAAGAACTGATTTTGACGTCACGGGCCTATGTTTGTATCATTAATTAATGGTAGGTCCAGGATGCTGACTCCGTCATTAACTTTAAATGAGATCGTTTGCTTTTACATTAGCTTTCCATCATTGTCGGAGAAAAACTGAATTGCAATTCTTTGTCTAATTTCAAGAAATTATATCGGTGCCAAGAAAATTTCAACATTGTCTGTCAGGAACATCTCAAATCTCAAAGTAACCCTCACTGTTTTCCTCGTTCTTTTAATTAGTATGAGATTCTGCAAAGAAGACGTGTTCGCTGCGAGAGAGCCATGATTATTTTTATGACAGCCCAGATTATTTAAGCGACCTAATTTTACAAACAGCTGCGACCAAAAAATTGCACCGCTGGACTGACTCTGATGACACTTAAATGGCTTGTTATCACACCATTTTTCTCGCCCTTTCTCTTTTATTTTCCCCATCCTCCAAATTGGCCAAACTCTTTGCCGAAATAAAATTAAACAGTTCACTGACATTTTCTTCGATATTAAACTTGATTACATTTATTTACAAACTGACTTTCACCGCTGTCTTCGTTTTAGTGATGTAAAATTAATTTTCTCTCCAAAGTGATTATGGGAGTTAAGATTAACGATGATTTTCGCCTTGACCAGGGGCCAAATGATTGGAAATAATTTTGACTGACGTTCGTGAGAAAAATGGTCAGTTTTGCCACTTGTCATATGACTTGCGTCGCGCATGATGTTATAACTGTGAAAATTTAGGGCTAATCCGCTAGACAACTACAGCATCGCTTATTATCTCTGGCTTGAAAATGGCGAAGACAAAATTTATCTCTAACCAGCGAAATAATCTCTGTGGCCAGCTCTGGTGGGGTCTTATCTCGAATCAGAAGCCGAGAATGTTGTTGCCAAGTTGGAATGGTTGTTCGTTCGTTTTAGGTTAACAGTACAACAATTAATGGTACGTTGGAAAGACTTTATTTTAAATTAGTTCGTTGTTGTTTTTTTTCTAAGTCCCTCTGCCTGCAGCCTGTGTCCCAAAGTCCAGAGATGAAGAAACTAGTGGCTTGCTTCAATTCTATTTGAAATTTCCGGTGACAGTTCTACGCGTTCCTTTTTAAAAACTTGGTAATCAAAAGAGCTGATAGACAAATATGTGTGGCACTTTCAGATTCGATTCATACGCTTTTGTCTGAGACATAAATCATTCAAATGTTTCGAAACGGCTGCTCAAAAGAGAACACTTTATGCTGCAAATAAAGATACTTGGTAATACATATCCAGCACACACTTGCTCTGGTGTGCAAGTACTTTCAATACGGGGAGACTACAGTGCTGGTCACAGTGGCCGTCGACAGGTTGCAAGAGGTTTTGATAAGCCCTCGAGGCACTCTCTGATCATTTTCACAGCTTATTGCAAATCAAATAATATTGACATTGTATATGATAAATATATGCTTTGTTTCGAGCGGTTTTATGAGCCTTTATGAGTATGAGATAGAGCTTCAGGGTTCATTTTCTGTTCATCCGATACTTTGTGGCCTAATTTCATGAGGAGAGCACTCAATCTTTACGCCTAGAAAATCGCCTATTCATTTCTATTTTATTTTTTAAACATTGTTAATAACAATTTCTCCCTGTACTTTACGTTCCCTCCATCCTAGCAATTTTTAGGGTCTCATAATAATTATTTATTAATAAAAGTGCGATGAACTTTCTGTACGTCTTTTCATCCTTAAAAACAGGAACTGACGACTTGGAAAACTGGAGCTTGTCACCACCAAAAAAGCTTTGAGATATTGAGTTCGTACAAACAGCACCTATTTATGCAGCTGTATATTACAATGTAGTAAGAGCTGTTGCCTACATATCTATATGTAATCCCACAATACTGGCGTTTTGCCTCAGATGCCCTGGATATCCACCCCCCCTCCCCCCCCCTCTTTTTCGTCGGGTTTTTCTTTTCTCTGTTGTGGTCCTGTCATATTTACATCAGCACGAGTTTCTCTTCCCTTTACTCCACTTACGTTACATGAATTATTTACTTCATTTTGCGCACTTGTTATTTATTTGAGAGCAGTTTGTTGCTAAAGCAGTGGGGGGGGGGGGGGGGGGAAATAATACTATTAACATCAGAATCTTTACAAAACGACAATTTAATAACTTAAACTAATAATAATGTGGTAGCAAAATCAGTATTTCGGTGAGAAATAAAAAGACAGTCACAGGAGATTAAATAGATGTTTGTTAAGGTCAAGAAGGAGGTTGAGGGCCATTTTACCCCGCAAATAAGTCCAATCACTAAACTACTGAAAAGGTTAAAAAGCAACACATTTCACTCTCAGACACGTTCACTTAATGACGCTTACCGGGTGACACAAAAAAACAGATACGTATTAACTACTAATACCTATGCCAAGGTATTCAATGTGATTAGGAAATTTAATGCGCTGATTATATTGTCAGTTTTTAGTCTGGTACTTCTGGATAAACTCATCTGGCAGCTCTTGCCTAGATAATCACTGACTACATAATGAAGTCTCCAAAAGTTTTTAAAACATTCGGATTTTTATTTTTTTTTATTGACAAGAAAATACACTTGACTTTTTGGTGAGAAAACAAAAGTTCTTTCGCTAATTAACGTTGGGTACAGGAGAAAGATCTTTTAACCCTCTAACGCTCAGAGGTGGACTGCCTCATAAAGAACTTCTGGAACAGGCAAGGCTATTTTAAACTAGTCAGTGAAATGGAAAAATATTAATACTATTGATGAAAACTTTTGGTTGGTCAGTTTGAAATTGTACTTAAAAACCACAACAAACATTGGTTAAGTTACTTGTTGCAAATAATCATGATATGCTGTGCGCTAGAGGATTAAGTGAAAATTAATACTAGAGTCACATTCTTGATTTAGGTCCCAGGACATCTAGGTGTATAAAAAGTGAAAAAAAGATGACTTTCATTAAACATGTACAATCATTCTCTCTCGACCTTCTCCCTCTCCACTCTTTCTTTATGTCTCCAAATTCTCACCTTGTTGTCTTTACTACTACATGTCGCAATGGATTTTGCCTAAAGTAAGTGATACCACGTACTTGGCATTTTTTTACATGGAGATAACAAAAACTATAATTTAACAATGTGTCAGTGAAGACCACACCATGGTACAGCCAAGCCGTGACTGACGTCCTGACATCCCAATATCAAGTAAACTGTTATACAAATTCCCAGGCGTGTATTTCAGTGTAAAGACAACCATCTCTGTACCCGCTGATCTCATAATGTACATGAATACTTCATCAGTATATAGGCTGATCATTATCTAACATTTTTCTTTTCCATCTGTTATCCCTAGTATCTCTCAATCCTCTCCAGTAATATTTGGTAAAATTCAGACAGGCGTAAGTTTTACTTCAGCAAGTACATAATCACATACCGCAAGCACGCAAATGGCATGAAAAGAGAGAAACTACCATTAATCACACATGTATGCTATACACTACTATGCATTTGTTTCCATAACACCAATGAAAGTAGATTACTTAGTATTTCTGTGTCGCTATGGCTTGTCGGTACGGATAGTTGTCCTTATAGCCGGTTGGAGTTGGGGTTGAGATGGTGTTAATATGTGAAAAAAAAAATCAAATTGCGATGTAAATGCTCCGATAGGGACACCCGCTCCAGACAGCCGTTGCCCTAACGCTGACCCTGACCCTGACACTATCCCTAACCCTAACCCTGACCTTGACCCTTACAGAAGCCCTGATCCATAAGGACCAGAAAACCCACAGGGGCAAGTGTCCAGACTAGGGTACTTCCCTGAAACCAGGTCTGACATCACAACATAATCTATACAATATTATATGAGATACACTTTAATCTGATATTATTGAAATCAGTCTATGGATCACCGGAAAAAACGGTCACAAGTTCTGGCCCGTAGGCATCACACAATAAATACTAATTATTCCCTGGACAGCAGATTCTCTGCAAACAGTAGGCTATGCACACAGTGCAATGTTTCATTTACAGTTATATAGTAATAAACCTATCAGTGAACCTCCCAACCAGCTGTCACCCAAAACACAGAGAAGGATTAGCATCACTCACACCTGTCTCAGCTGTACACAGCGATACCAGATAGACCATGATAGCGACCACATATACCTAGGGATGTAAATTATTCGCTTACGGCCAATAGCCAAGATTTTCTTGTCAAGGTCATACATTTCAATATAAAAGGGGTTAAAAATGAACGAAATGAGAGAAGAGGAAACCTGATCTATCTATCTATCTATCTATCTATCTATCTATCTATCTATCTATCTATCTATCTATCTATCTATCTATCTATCTATCTATCTATCTATCTATCTATCTATCTATCTGTCTGTCTGTCTGTCTGTCTGTCTGTCTGTCTGTCTGTCTGTCTGTCTGTCTGTCTGTCTGTCTATCTATGTCTGCCTTTCTGTCTATCTGTCTGTCTGTCTGTCTGTCTATCTATCTATCTGTCTGTCAGTCTGTCTATCTATCTGTCTGTCTGCCCGTCTGACTTTCCGTCTATCTGCCTTCTGCCTGCCTGTCTATTTAATTGTCCATCTACCTTGTCTGTCTGTATCTCTGTCCTTCTGTGTGGCTGCCATTCTATCAACCTATCTCTCTCTCTCTCTCTCTCTCTCTCTCTATTGCTGCTCTTTTATTCCACCTCAAGCAAAGACTTAGAACCGTACTTAAAATAAACCTCTATATTAGACATCAACTTCTGTTATTGTTATGTTTTGTAAAGGTGAGTCAGGCTGACAAGAGAGTTATAACAATCTAATCTACATCACTCAACAGAATCTCAGCATCTTTAAAGCTACCCGGATAAATAGATAAAGCGTATGCACTATTCATTTTCGCAATGCCACTGAGGCCGTCTATTGGTGATTTCAGGACAACTGATGGCAGTATTATGGGAGCATAAAGTCAGGATACAGCCCATACATTAGATGAAAGACACAATAAAACGGTCTTTCCATTTGGGTACAAGTAGGCCTGTAGAACTCAGTCCACTTAAATGGGAGAAGCTCATAAAGGATAATGTGATTAGTTGTAGAAGCTCAGTAGACATTACATGATCATTGCTGGTGTTGCTATTATCACTGATTAGAAGTCACATTTCGATAGCTTATTTATTTCTTTTTTCATAATGTTTGTGTATGTCTACTGTTGCAGAACAAGGGCTGTATAATCGGCGCAACAAATATGAAACACTGACAGACAAACGGATTTTACATGTATTTGCAATCCAGAGTACGTGCTAAAACGGGATAGACCTTCAGTTCACTTTTTTTTTGTTTTTTGTTTGCTTTAGGCATTTGGTTGCTTTGCCAGAATGTATTGTAAACTGGCCAAACATAGTCTAATTAATTACTGCTCTTTATTATTGTTTTCGTAAAACAATGAATCTCAAGGTGGGGGCTTGGCAATAGTTTGGTGGGGCGTGGGACTTCAGAATGGCGCGTTGGGATCATAATTATACTGTATACTAACATTGTCCGACCACGGTGAGGCGCACATTTTTTGTTGTTGTTGTTGTTTTGGGAAAATTAAAGTGGGACGTACGACAAGAAGGGCTCAGAAACACGGTCGTAATGTTTTCATACATCTGAAATAGTTATTGTGAATTAATAAACCTGTCGGCTATTTGAAACATTTTTAATCCGCCACTCTTTCCCATCTATTCGGACGGGCTGTATATTTTTCCAAATCATTTATCGTCAACAACGGAATGAAAACATTAAAGACAACGTCATTGCTTTAGTGAAGAGCATAATATAATTTCTTAAGACCCCGGTTCTCTATAATATAATTAACTTTCTTTTTGTGACCCGCATAATACACGGAGACCAATAGAAGAGTCTCTTCCTCTGCTTTATCCATGCAACGCCTCAATGGAGGTCGCTGGGCAAAAAAATCATCATAACAAAAAACGGATATTTGTGGGCATCTTTAAACTGATTACTTTCACATTTTTATGCTCTGGAGGCGGGGCATCGCCGGAGCATTAGAGAAAATTGCGCCAAATTACAGAGCAACTTCAGAACATACCCGTATACCCAGCGATAATCAACCATTTTTTTCTACTATTTTTCATCAGCGGAGAGGACATTTAATACCGAGTGAAACGGTTAAAGTTGCTGAAGACGTAAGCACCATCTAATGTTTCCCCTGATGACAGTAGCAAGTTTATCTATTTCAGCTATGGTATTTACTTTAATCCACTTTGCCCCACCCTTTTAAATTAGCCATTTTCTTTTCATCATTCCCGCAGCCATTGTATGCTGCAAAACAACTCTTTCTCCGATTCTCCAGTTCCTTCTTCATTTTTTTGTTCTTCCTTGTTCATCATCAGCCCACATAATTATTCTTATATTCTTCTCTCCTTCTTTATCCTTTTATGCGTCCTTCTACTCTCTCTCTCTCTCTCTCTCTCTCTCTCTCTCTCCTTCTCCCTTTCTCTGTTTCTCTCTTTCCTTCGCAAGAAGGACAAATCGCTCTCCTTGTGTCTTTTCCTCTTTTGTTTCTGTTCGTCAGACCACTCCCCCCCCCCCCACCCCACCCCTCCTTCCATCAGTTCTATTAGCTTCAACCTTCTCAGTTTTAACTGATTTCGACGTTGGACCACCATCATGATGATTAAGTTGTTCATACTGTAAGATGACTGGACTTTTTTTTTTTTTTTTTTTTTTACAATTTTTCATTCAGATTGTTCAAATCAGTTGTTATTTCTTTTCTTTTTTTTTTTTCTTCAATTTTTCACATCCCTTCTTTATTATTTCTAAAGCTAATTACTGATAGGCAAACTTTTTTGCTTGATGCCAAAGCTTTTAAATCCAAAATCTAAATTGTTATCATATCAACCATAAACAGAACTGATCGTGATTTCAAGACAATTCAATGACCCATACAAAGAAATAAAACAATGGGGAAAAAAATTAGCACAGTTTATTCAAAACAACCCTGCACTGCGACAAAATCTGTAAAACTAAAGAAAAATAAACGAATGTCCCAGCAATTCTGCTGGGCACTGAAGAAGCCAGAAGCCGCACCAACATCAAAGAACACCCAACTGCCCAGGTCTAACCATGATGTCTGTGACCGTCACGCAAACTCGTGGTTTAAAGTCTGTGGAATCTTTAAGATTTCCTTCTTAAGCAGGATATGCGTCAAATCAAATTTGCACTGTGATATAATGGCTGAGCTCTGACTGTGTCGTGTTGCCTGCACATTGATCCAGGGGCCAATGTGAAGTTTCCTGTTCAGAGTTTTGAGGATGGTCATCTTGTGAACCGGTTGTAGGAGATGAACAAAGACCGCATCGTGAATATAGTAATGTGAATATTGAGCACTGTCATTTGGTCCATGGGGCCGAATTTATGCCAGAGATTCATCCAACCTAGCTTAGATAACATCAAAAAAGCGCAAATGCCAATGAAATGCCTCCAACAACACGCTATATAGGACAACTTCGAATTCAAATACCACTGAAGTTTTTTTTATTATTATTATTTTTAAAACCTATTTTCCAAGTATTTATCGAGTTCAGAATGTCTTTATTTGTCTTTGTTTCTGACAACTTTTAGGTTTAAAAAAAAAGTTTCAGTTGATAATTCTTTCTCTTTCTCATCTCCTCCAATATGTGCCCTGCTCTCCATTGTTTCACAGCGAGCTAGCCACATTATTTTTTTCTTGTCAAAACACGAAACGTTCCAAGAAATACCACACAGACCTGGAGATCCCATCTCTCCAACCTTCCAGCGAACACAAAACAGAAAACATAAAAGACGAACTTAATGTTCAGCCTTCCATTTTCAATTCCCCCCCCCCCTCCCTTATATTATTATTATCCTCACTCAGGAATGCCAGTCACAAACCCCTTTCTACACGGTAACCTCTTACCATCCAGCCTCTCCCAAGAAATGGTTTCATTTTGAACAAATGAAGCTCGATTCAGTGGAGCTTACATCTCCGCCTCTCACACAATTTAATTCTCTGTAAGAATGCACGAGTTTGGAGCTCTCTGGTAGATTGCAATCGGAAACGGAGGTATGAGATGGGATAACGAAACTGATAGATCGCCACAAGCGTTTAATCTTGCGCTGACCCCAATGTTCTTGTCTTGCTAACAGCGCTCACGCGCGCACACGACAGCACTTTCACCCGATAAAACCCCAAAATGGAGCCTGGCTTTCCTGGTGCTAGAAAGATCTATCTGAGAAGCTCCTCCCTCCCTTCAAGACCCACCATCTATATTTTCTCCTTCAAATCATTTAGATTGAAAATATTTTCATCGGTAAAAATGTACACGCACAATGAATAAATATTTAGGGTTTATTGTGTTTTGACGGTAGAGAGAAACTGAGCATTAAATGAATGAGTTATGGATATGGGCACTGTTTCAGCAACCAGTGCTCAAACTAATCTGTGGGGAACAGTTATGTTGACATCTAATTTGAAACACAGTTGATAAAAAGTTTATATTTCACACAGTGTCGTTCGTTCATTAATTTGAATAAGAAGCGGTTGCCTAGTTACGAATGAGGAGATATACTGTAGGTGGTATGGAAGAAACAAAAACTAACATGTGTCAAGTGAAACCTGGATAATCTCAAGAAGATATATCCGTATCAACAAATCTTGTTATTTTGATCGACAGTTGACGCTTGAATGAAATGCGCAGGACATGCTGTGTATGACAAGTTTTTAAAAATACATTACTTGTTTACAGGCGTGTCAGAGGAGACGTTTGAGATGGTGTCAGTCCGGGAGACGCCCTTGCCTTATCCGGAACCAGGTTCAAATTACCTCGGATGAAATGTGATAAACTCAGGTGCATTACTTTCTATTAGGCAAAAGAACTTCCAAGATTTGAAATTTTGAAGTTTATCTCGACAGCCTTCATCTTCCTGTCTCGTGAAACTTGCAACATTGGAAATTATTGAAATATCTAACGAAGGGAAATGTCAAAACGAAACTGACGTACCAACAGGGGAAGTGCACATCGAGAGAACTGCATCATGTAAAGGAAAATAACTAAGGAAAAGTGCTCTGTTGTTATCTTTCCTTGTTCAAGTCTACAGATTAGAATCTTGAGACCCGAGAAAAGACAAAATGATGTGGACTCCCCACTTGTCCTATCCAGCTGTGCGTTATGCTGGGGGAAAAATTAGCAGGATTTCTTTGGTTTATATTACAAAAATCTAACATTTCCAGTTTACAAACCCACGGCAGCCCACAATCAATGTGAAAGTCTAAATCTGGAACGGAAGATGATTTCATGACATTCCTATCCCAGAGACCGAAATTTTGTCCTTGAAGATGCTCTGTCCTAGTGATAATCACATGTTACACACATAATTTTACATTATCTATGATCAGTGCTAACTGAAAAGTGCGTGCCCAGACCTCGATAGGGCATTAACTCTGTGAATAATTAGAGTTATCAATTGCCCCAGACAAATTAATAAGGTATAATAAGAGATAAATTTATTTTAAGAACAGGAAATAACGATAATTATGCACTTAACATATGTAATAAAAAAAAAGAATAAAAAACAACGCATATTATGGTCATATATTACTATTTTTCTTGCTCTTATATTTAATATCTGCCATAGTTTTGTCTAGTTTGAGGGAACCGTGCTGATCAGACAATGATCAGATAATTCAGAGTAACTGTAATCTCTCAGTCCGGAGAGAACATGCCCATTCATGGTTCCGTTTGCAAGAAAAGCAGGAAACAAAATGAACAAAGAAAAAAAAAAATAAAACAAGGTCTCAAGTACCTTAATTAAAGTTCAAAGCACCATACAATTTAAACTCATTAAGCCTTCAGCCCGTTTTCTTGATGGGATTTTCAACGGCTCGCCAACGGTTTAATGTGGAAGCTCTTTGAGCACCTGACTTTCAGTTGCAAGGCAACTTTGAGGGGAGTTAGGGCTTACCGTCTCAAGTTACACAACTGCCTGTCTGACACGACACTTGTGCACTGACCAGCGTCAACCATCAGCCCAGTCAGCATCGCCATGGGCCAAAAACTATCCCTTCATCGGTCCCCGAGCTCCGAACCCACTAACCTTGTTTGGCGATGCTCGACAGCGTCGCGGCCCAGTGCAAATAGAATTAGCCACGGCAGATAGAGTATTTAGCCTCGGCTATCAACAACAATGGGTAACTCGATCAAGTTCTCACCCCAGTCTCAATACTGGACTGGAAAATCGTATCAGCGCCATTTGGCAATGATCACCCGAGGACGGGACGAGGGACTCTTCTTTTTCTGCTTTTCTTCTTCATCGCTTTCTCCACCTTATCCACACCCTCTCACACCTCCTCCTCTATCTTCTCTCTTTCGTCTTGTTCCTCATGTTCATTTCCTTCTAATGTAACCCCCCCCCCCCTCCCCTCTCCTCACCCAATTAAATCTTCTACTAGACCATGAAATCATCTCATATTTCTAATATTATTACTTTCTTATTCTAAAAAGAGTTGTGTTGTGTCAACTCTGAAGGCAAAACAGAACAACAAAGATGGACAGCGCATACACAGGAATCCAGTCCCCACCTAGAGGCAATCATCTTACTAAAGCCCAATCAAACTGAAATGATTTCTTCAACTTTTGCTATTGATTTATTTGAAACTGACCTTAAAATGACACCAACACATGCATCTATCGCAGAAAAATAAATAACACTGCAGTTTGCTACGGAGTGTGTATTTTGGGCATAACTTAAATAAAACATACAATTCATATTCAAGAAGATAATGCAGTATAATTATTCCAAGGGAAAAGAGCAGAGGTTGACCAACCTGGTTCAACCTTAGTGTGTTGGGATTTTGAGGTCTGAGTCTGGAAAAATTACGACGACACGATAACGGTGCCATATTGTGCTAGGAAAAGCAGGACGATGGACAGAATATGATTATTATACAGGTCCATAGGACAAGACCAGGTCTGGAGGTGACCCTACCTAAAGGGCCCAGGAACCACCCACGTAGCATAAAATACTAAACTACAATTCTCTAGGCTTTGGAATTAAATGCAGTCGTTGAAACATTTTGCTTGAACTGTTTATTAGGTATAAAATGGAACTACTAGGTTGCTGCTGAAGCATTCACCTGTTCACCCATGTCAACATTTTGTCAATGTGCAAAAATATCCCAATCCCATAAAGATGCAAAAGTCAGAAAAAGCTGGATTACCACCACCCCCGGCCTAAGTTTAGACATGGGCAGAGGAAACGGTGTTGTTTTTTTTGGTTGAAGTTCATAGCATGCTAAGCTCTGAAATCCTATTATAAACATAACACGGTAAGAAGCCAGCAAATGAAGCCCTGCGGATTGAATTCCTCATCTTCTCTTTAGTTAACGATCAAAATTGTTTGTTCCTATAGTAAACACACCATCCTTGGCACTGTGACCACGATCAGGAAAATTAGTCTCCTGCCTGTTATAATTTGTCTTGATTTTTAGGTTTAATTTACAGTGCACGTGCGCGAAGTGAGGACCCTGGCGGTCATGGGGGTAGCAGGCGCAGATAGAGCTAACATTTTCGCGGCGACACCATTCACGGTCAGGTGCGGCTTATTACGCGCTGTACCGTGCGCAACACTCCGTGACTTATACTTGTTCGCATAATCATATTCAGCGTGGAGCTGTACACCAATTTCCAATGAGCAGAAAATGAGGCTCACTACTGCGAGAGAACGACCGAGCGCCCCCTACGTTCACCCTGTTCTCTGTTACTGCACCCTCTCCCCCCTCGTTGGTGTATTTTTCCTCTTTCCTACACGGTTTAGGAATCTGAGTAGGTTTACACTTTGTTTATTTCTGAGCTCACAGTTACAAATCTTGAATTACTTCCACTTAGTGCCCACACAGTTTTCAGATACATTTTCTTACCCTTCCACTTCGCACTGAACGCGAGGCACTCTCGAGGCGATGTAGTGCATTTGTGTCTATGTGTGTGTGTTGGAATTGACATGAATTTGGAATGGAAATGAGAGGTGTCACATGTAAACTTATAATAAAGACAAAATAATACTAACATCCAATTTATATATTTAGAATTTTGTTACCATTTTTATACTGACATAATTTCCAGGTGGTATCCTGAGGCAGATTCGGGATGTAGGGAAGACACCTGGGTTGTGAAATATTCCTGAACAAATATGGCTGGTATGTATGTAAGTTCATGGCTGAATGTGGAACATAATTTCCGTTCTCGATTTAAATGGTTACATTTGTTGACACACCATTCTGTAGTTGGTCTGTTATTTCTGAAGTTGATGCTGCTTTTTATTACTTTCTTGATGTTACCAGTCATTGCTATAATCCCTTTGTTGCATTGAATCTTAACTGTATTTTTTTTTCTCCTTTCCAAATACTGCCTTGGTTTTCGTTGTGAGACCAGTTCGTACCAAATAGTTCACCCCAGTTGTCTAAAGCTTACTTCGCATTTTATGCCAAGAAATGACACGACCAACGTTCTGAGAATCAACTTCATCTCAATCTAGTTCTCTTTCTCAATATTTCAGTCTTGTTTTTTTTAGATTAATCGACTAATTTTAATTTGCAGAAAAATATGTGTTCTGCGTCCTACACTCCAAATTAATCAGTCCTGAATTCACCTTTTAGCACACGAATATTTTCAAACCCCTCTTACAGACTACACACTTCTAAAAGTTCACACTGCCCATTTAATATACGTGAAGGTACACATTTGAGAAGAATCTGGCAAAGAGACTGGGTGATAAAAAATGAATAAATAAATAGAAAGAGTGTTCCTCCACGAGTTCATCTGCAGAATGGGAAGGAGTACCAACCATTTTGGAAATTTCCCAACCAAACATGCAGAACACAACCCGCGCGGCCCGACATTAACCAATGAAAAGGGTATACATAATTATTTCTCACAAAGTCTGTAAATGCAGTGAGATATCATTGGTCCCAAACTATTTTCACTATACCGAGCGCATACTGCACCGTGCGTTCATGGACAACAGAAGAAGAAGTTTCAAGGCTTAAGGTAAAATAATTCTAGAGACATCTTCATTCTCACGGCTCAGTATCAAATGCTTTCAGAGCACACACTGGTGTCGACTAAAAACACGAAATCCCATTATCTCTTCCACATCTTTCAAATCCGATCCAACGTAAATTTTTACATGAAAGAAGGGGAAAAGGGCGCATTGTTTGCACAAATATAAATTAAACAAATAATGAGATATTCAGGTTCGGCACGGAGTGGTCGATGCTGTAGCTAATGGAGGCCGAGTTTGATCTTTTTAAACACGCCCATAAAAGCTCGCAGAGAAAAACCTAAGATGTTTGCTGGGGCTGGTGGACCTGGTCCATTTCATGTTGAATCAAACCAACTGGATGACGAGAACGTCGATGTGAGAGAGACGACAATAACATTTTACCACCCCAGCTCCATTATTATCATCCCACCACTCCAGCAAGGAGACCAATTTTCTCTCTCATTCCATCCAACCGCAGGCAAAGAGCCCAGAGTAAAGCAAGCGCCAAAAAGCGCCTGAGTAAAGAGGAAGATGGCACTGGCGAGTAGAAAACTTAATTGTCCTCATTGTAATTTCTGAGACATCTGATCTGACGGTTGTTGCGGCGGTGCCCGAGCGCCAAGACAATGCAATTTTCTGATGAGGGCGAAAATCAACTTAACCCTCATCGGGTTGCCAATGGGTTCGCTTGATCCTAGCATCGATTTCTGGGAAGGATAACGCGATGATGGCTCGTTGCCACAGCGTCACTTATTGGGTCAGCGTCTTCCCTCAGTGTTCCGAGATAGGCTTTCAGTGATCTCAGGGATAGGTGTCGTCTCCCGAGAGCGTTAGTGACAAGACCAGGAGCAGAGAGATGTAAGCAAGTATGATGTACTCTGAAAAAGATTTTTTGCAAGGGCTTACATTTCACAGTGACGATAGAGCAAGGGTAGAATGGTTACTACACAGTTTGGAACTCCGAAAAATTTTTCTTTGCTTTGAAGCTGTGTGAACTCACGATAAAATTTATTTCGAGGGCCGTGTGGCAAACTATCGTATCTTGGTCTTACATATTTTTCAGGAGAAGCAAACAACGGAATAACTTTCTTTATCGGACTTTGTAGTTGAATATACTAAAAAAAAAAAAGAAAATTATCTGACCCTTATACCAAGCGGCCCTCGATTTATGAATATACTATTTATTTGGGATGTTGGGCAGGTCTGGCTGATGCTTCAAAATGCTATAAATCTGAAATATATTCCGTTACAAGTAGTAATAATTTCATTTGTTTAGCATAAACTAAGGTTCTGAAATTTTTGTTTTCAATAATGATAATAAAAAATTTGGATGTACGAAATAAAATTTGTGTACTCGTAGTATTTGTGTCGGGGTTCCTTCTACCACGCCTTGCCGCGTCCACATTGTTCAAGACCTAACTTGTTCTATGCATGTCTTTTTCCCAGGTTGGAATTTAATTTGTGTGTTTCTGCTCTACTGTCGAATCGCTGTTTTATGTGTGTGTATGTATGTGTGAGAGAGAGAGGAAGAGAGACAGACAGACAGACAGAGAGGGGGAGATAGAAGAGAGGGAGAGGAATTCTGTCCATGAGTGACTTTATATTTTTAAGACAGTATGTACAAACTGAGCTCACACTCACGTGGAGCAACGGTACAATAGATATTTAAACAGAATGGATCTATAAAATCAGAGCGAACCAAATTATTGTGCAATCTTTGATAGTCCTTTCAAAGACACCTTCTCTCACGCACTAGAGATTTCGCACAGATTATTTCAACACCAGTTATCTTGTTTCTAAAAGTCACTAGCAGTACAATGAAGCAAATCCGAGACAGTTTACAGGAAGAACCGCTATGAAGATAATCATATTAATGGCGGCAATTTCAAGTGTATTCGTGCTCATGACTGTATCTGATTATTCCCAAATCGCTCTCTCTACCAGAAATGCCGGCCATGTGGTGACTTTCGCACTCACTGTTGACTCGGCCATCTAATGACTTCCTCCTCTTGCCGTTGGGAACGGGCGAATCTATTCTCACTCGGTAATCGAGCAAATCGAATTATTCAGGGAATCGATAATATGAAAGGTTCATATTATTATGAAAATATAATTATACCACATTGAAGAAGTCACCCGGGCGATGTCAATATCATGAAAATATGACACAGTAGATTCCCGACAGGACGTATCTTTTCTACCCCAGTGGAATTATCCACGAATCATTTTATGAGAAAACTGGTTATAATAGCTTAAGGTAAGAAGTGTGGAACAATGTCCAAACTATGACCTAGTAAATCATAATACTAATTTTTGACACAACTATCACTTGACACCAGCATTCATTTTTCAATATACATGGTCAGTCGTGACCAGAGGCGGATCTAGATTTTTGGGACCCTGATGGGAAAATAGCCCCTTCGCCACCAGCAACAATTAGGGCAACATCCAAAATTCACTCATTAAAAAAAGTTTTTTCAGATCCCCTCCAGGATTGGTGGTCCTAAAGCTTAAACTTCATTAGTTTTATAGTAGTAGATCTTCCACTGGCCGTCACTCTTATTTCATTTGCCATAACGTGGAATTTCCTGACTAGTGCTGCTAATTCTTAAAAAGTGATGAAAGTTTATATCATTTTGATTTGAAATTCTGTTGTCATTAGGTAGTAACCAGAATTAAATAATCTGATAATTACAAGTTTCATGTATCAAACACAAGCTCACATATTATGCAGAGACAAATAATCCTGCTGTCTAAAATGTCAGAGTTTGTATCCCACTAAAAACAACAACCGACATTATTTATGTCATTCGCTTTAGCTAATGAATCTGTCTGCACTGCAAGTGTGTTAACTAAAGAATGAGAAGGAAGCAATGCCAGTTTACTTCTCATAAATTAGGCCCGATAAAGGACAAAGGTCCAATTTAAAGCATTATTGATCCTTGTTTTTGTAATTTGTACAAGAGATAGTCGTTCTTACACTCCAAGTCCAGTTATCACAATATCATGTCAGTATGCATATTTGTCTACATTTGAGCTGGATAAGCTATTTCAATGCAAAATCTAGGTTATGTTATTGGACGGCGTACTTCATTGCAGTATCATTCAAAGCGCCTGTTGTTCAGCGACATGCATACATGCCTATTGATTTCCCATAAAAAGTCAAGGTTTATATGATTTTGATTTGCAAAACTGTTTGCTCACCATGTAATATTCAACAGTGGTGAACACTTAACATTATTTCGCCATTAACTTGCCGTGCCTCTGGATAATCCCACACATATACAGACCAGCACACCCACACACGCGAATACACCCATACACACACACACATACACATACACAAAGTTGGATTATCAGTAAAATTCATGAGGCAAATGAAATGTGTGAATTACCAATTGCGCAATAATACTGATTTTGCACTAACAGAATGAGATGACATTCGAATACTTCTTTTCAAGATTCGCCCAGTAGCTGACAAAAGCAGTCGTTATTTAGAGACGATAGCCACCAAGTGAGTCTCGATGGAAGTCCCAAATTAGCGTGACGTAACACTGACGTGTAACACGCCAATAGTTCACACTTGTCTCTAATTGGTTAACCCGTAATCTCGTTTTCACCTTCCGGGATTTTGCTGCCCGTAACGGGAGGGGGGTCTGCAGGAAGTGACGCGATAAGAATAGAACTATTCTGGTTATCCTCTAGGTGGAAGATGACGCTCGCAGATAGTCAATAAACTTTGTATGACACTGGAAATATGAACCACGTCTCACTTCAAGCTGGGAATAGTGTAGAGGCTCAGCAGGATGCAGGGTAAAGTGTCCGACATCTATGAACTCCTGCGTAATGAAACTGAACATGCCAGAGGACAGTATAATTAACAGTAGGACATCTTTTGCCAGTTGACGAACCATTACAATCTGACCCACTGGGTTAATAAACAAGTGAAATTTGTTACAGCACGTCGTGCATTTTTTTTTTTTCACAGGGCTTATATGTTTGAGCTTTGCACAAAAATACAAATCACTGTCATGTTGAGATGGGGTGATTGTAAAATTATCCGTGCTGAGAAAAACATATCTGCAATTATATAATATTTTGTAATCTTACATCGTTCTGCAATCTGCCAGAGAGCCGAGGTGAAATGTTGAGCCCAGTTATTGTTCACAATTTTTGTGTGAAATGTATTGTTTACGTTTGAAAACAAATACGTGTAGTCTCAAATTTCCTCTATGTTGTGCTATCATAATTATCTTATTTGTTTTATTATTTGTTCTATTGGAGAGAAAATGAGGGAGGGAGGGAGGGAAGGAGAGAGACAGAGACAGAGAGACACAGGGGACAGAGAGAGACAGAAAGAAAGAAACAGAGACAGACAGACGGACAGACAGTTAGATGGACAAACAGATGGACAGACAAATGGACAGGCAGATGGACAGATGGAAAAACAGACCGACAAACAGATGGACGGAAAGACAACAAACAGACGGATGGGAGGACAAACAGACGGATGGACGGACAGACAGATGGACGCTCGCATTTTATATTACACACAGCGAGTTACGAGGCTTTCAGCACAATTCGGAGTTGAAACATGGTCTTACACGCTTTAGAAACAGCCTTGGTAGCCATAGCAACCAGCTGACACCGGAAGAAGAAAGCCGGGAATGAGATCTGTTTAGGATAGCAGGCTTCCACAGTTTCGTAACAGGTACAGGGATTTTTGACTGATGAGCGTGGGAAAGTTCTAAATAAACCGGAGGGCAATTGCGATCTAATATTGTTTGTTTATTGTTTGTTTATTGTTTGTTTAATATAAAACAAATAGTAGTTTGCAGTCTTTGCCACCACTGCAGCTGTCATTGATGTTATACTGCCATCTCGTTGACAAATATTGTTTAAGACGTAGCATTTATTTGTATTTGAAAATGGGCATGTACGGGATAATAATTATGAACTTTAACGAATAGCTGAAAACAAGACCACCGTAGGTATAAGATAAGATAAGATATGACCTTATTATCCTGTTTCCAGGAAATTTATTGTCACAGCATTCAGTAACAGTACAACAGCAAATACAATATCTAAGACCTACAGGTCTTTAACGCATACCACACACACGCACATTGCTCACACAACATTACCAACAAGTAAGAACATTGCTCACACACACACACAAACATACACACTGTAAGAACAATCCATTAGGAAAAACTAACAACAGCATATCACATCAGGAAACACTTCTACCTCGAATTGCGGATGGCAAAAAAGATCGTCTATAGCGCTCTCTGTTTTTAAATACAGTATTCGTCCACTTCTTTGGGATCGGACTATCTGATGGAACAAGGGGTGGGAGCAATCATTTAGAACTGATTTTAGAACTGTTTGCACGAATGCACAAATAACTTATCAAAGTTCACGTATTCACTGTAGTGAAGCAGTATCAAGATCCCCAACAACCGTTGTAAAGATAAATATTGCCATTTCCATCCTCATAAAAACCACTGCAACGATAACGATCACAACTGTAACGATAACAAATTAATGAATTTTAATGAATGAAATAATGTGATAAAATAATCAGCAGGCATAAAAGTATTAATGCACTACAAATTAATCTTATCAAAGAAAACAGGATGACCCACGATCATTATGAACAAAAATACAAAAGCCTGATATTCTTTTCCTTTTTAATTTGCAAACGAAAGAGAAATGGGCAAATTTTGAAAATTTAAGTCTAAAACAAAACGAGGCTGATCATCTGTGACATTTCTCAAAGCAAGTGAAACATTGCACACACTCATATCGGGGCAAACTGCCCCATAACTGTTTTTCTTTCTCATGCGTCCTTCAAGAAAGATTTGATATGATAATCGCACGGCATCACCATCATTATCTCTAGCAGGACATTGTGTTCTCATTATTACATGAATCAAAAACAGAGGTTTCTTGGAAGGGAGGAGATGAATTCAGTGGGGAAACTCTGCTTTTTCTATTTATGATGTTCACAGTTAACCCTCTTGTCGCCGGACATAGGGTCACTTAACTTTCGTCACTTAACCTAACTTTGCTTACCAAAATTTCTAGTCCTGCTTTTGAATCCTCTCATTTTACTTATTTAGTTAGCTAGTCGGTTAGTTAGTTAGTTAGTTAGTTAATTAGTTAGTTAATTAGTTAGTTAGTTAGTTAGTCAGAGTTAGTTAGTTAGTTAGTTAGTTAGTTAGTTAGTTAGTTAGTTAGTTAGTTAGTTAGTTAGTTAGTTAGTTAGTTAGTTAGTTAGTTAGTTAGTTAGTTAGTTAGTTTTTTTATGTATCTGTTTTGGTAGAGAGGGTTGGTCAACATTATTTCGAGGAAAATGTCATCAGAAAAAAAAAAAAAAAGAGGTATTACAATAATGATCAAAGATAAATTCAACGTGCATTTGAACAGTATTCCTTTTTCGTTTCACTCCACTTTTTTGTCAGGCGTATCGCTGTATCAGTGCATCGCTATAATCTACTCTCTTTATGGCTTGATTATGAAATGCTAATATTGGTAATGGTACTGTAAAAATGTCACGGAAAAAAAAACTACTAGTTTCAACATGAACCATATTCATCTCTCTTTTCACTGTATTTCCCTGTAATGTGAGCCAATATTTTGTGTCGCAATGATCTATTGACACTCGAACCAGAAAGCAAACATACTATCCTTATGGAAGTTCTTCCACCAGAACCTCATCATTGTAGAAAGAGAGTTCAAAATCCACATTCCCGATCTCCTTGCATTGTAAGTGACAAATTAGCTCTTTTTGCTGTCCTTTGATTTCTTGGTGCCTCAGAAATGTGTGGGAAAAACAAACACCTTTTGTAGCAGGAAACTGACACAATACGTACCGTATCTCTCCAGATTTGTAAGCTGGGAGATGAGCCGTGCACCAACTGAAGTGTAACCAGGGCAGTCATTGAGATTTGAAAATACTCTTCATACGGTCAAGAAACCGTGTTCATTGGTGTAAATGTAGGTCACTGACTGCTAGTTCACCAGATAAATAGGCAATCATCTGAACAACCTGATAGATTTTGCTTTTAAATTATGTCTATAGTAAAATCCATAGTAACATAATAATATATTATTTTGTCATAAACTTTCTCTGGTCTGTCGGACAGTTCAATTAATGTTCAGTCATTCCAAATGTATCAGTCAATCAATTTTTTGCCAAACACAGAAAAGTCAGCAAAATTATTTAATTTGCGAGTAATATTCAACTTAAAAAATGTATTGTAAAAATAAAAATTTACTTAATCATTTACGGAAACACAAACTCAGGGAACCGCTTCAATACTGTCTTTGTTATTTATTTATTTATTTATTTATTTATTTATTTATTTATTTATTTATTTATTTATTTATTTATTTATTTATTTATTTATTTATGTCAAATAGTTAACTTTTCCCTCACTGTCTTTGTTTTTATTTTTTTCTGAAGGCTCCATGATCCATACACTCATGTTATCCTTGAGGAATACAGAAACAAAATGACATGATTTTCATGGTTGTGTATTCGCTTTGCTAACGATACACGCCAAAAATAAATAAATAAAAAAATAGATCCAGGTTTGATTTAGAAACAGGCAGGTATCTCGGGGATTTTTTTTTCTCTTTAAATTTAAATTTCATTGTTAAACTATTTAACGGACTTAGCCCTATGTGATAATTTCCAGTTTTGTCTTATATTTTAACATCTCAAGAAAAAAACGTAAAACTTTCAGCTTATCACTCTTCCCAAGAGAGGGCCAAAAGGGTAAAATGCAGTTGATCTGAATTTTTCTTATAAACGAAGAAAACATGCATTCTTTAACAGTTTTAGCCAGTCTTATGAGCTAAATGATTAAGAGGACAATGAAAGACGAGATCACGTGATGTTATTAATAAAAACAGTTTTTGCTCATCTGACTTCAGATAGACCGCTGTAATTTATTCAACCAAAGTTCCGTATCCTTTGCTGTGATCAAAATATGCCTTTAACAGTTCTGTAACTAAACTGCTTAGGCCCTATTCCTCTTCAGCATCTCAAGAACTGCACGTTTGGTCAAGCACACAGGAATGGTTGTTAGAAATCAAGCGTCCCATTCACCATGGATACCAGCCTACCGGAACCACTAGTGTTCCTAAATGAATTCAACCATGACCACAGCCCATGCCAGAATTACCCTAGCAAGCGCCTATAGGAAGGCCAGACGGATTTGCCTGAAGGCTGGAGGGTCGGATTATCTGCGTATTGCTGGCAAAAAGCCCTGGGAAAAATGATTTTCGATACGTTCATTTCTGAAGGAAACAGGACAACTGTGTAACAGCATTTCTCTTTCTCTGCCTATTTCTAAATATGTCTGAAAAAGGTGCCTCATGTAAGGTATTCTCTTAATTCTGAATTGAGTATATCAGTGAGTCAGGTTTCTTTTGCGCGAGATTCGCGGTTTTGACCCAGACTTGAACGTCCGTTAAATCCATCAGCAAAGACAAGACGTTTCAGTCCTCGACAATGTGCCAGGTCCCATTTAATCCCTTAGTCTACAAAACCGATGCAACACAGACTTGACTTAGTGCGCCTGGACCTCAGAATCTGACAATATTTCTTTTTGGAAAGGGTGACTGCGTTCGAACGGCATACAAATATAAAACATAACAAATGAGAACAACATCTACTATTAAACTGATGACAGAGTTTTTATCATCAAGATGATTATAATATTAAGCTTGTTACTGAGATATGATATGTTTATGTAATAATGCGTTAGATGTTTGTACCTTGTATGTGCTCTTAGAAGCTCTGTGAAAGAGAATTTCCCCTGATGGCATAATGAAGTGATTTATCTTGTTCTGATACACTAGTGCTCATGACATGCTATTTTGCAGCATCACGAGTATGTAATGTAAGCAGTCCTTTAATTCAAATTCACATTCATAATTGTGAACTATCTTATAGTGTAAAATCCACGAAATCAACGAGATAATGCGTTGGCCAAACGCTTCTGTGAGGGCTTTACTTTACATTTATTCCTTTTCATTATAATTACCCATACGCTGATGGTCAGGGTCAGGGTCAAGGATGAGGATTTGAGGTTAAAGTCAGTCAAATGTTCATTATTATGCGGTAGGTCGTCAGACCAGATAATATTGCCAAAGTTGGCCGTGATTAACAGAAGGAAATCTGAACATCAGCGACACAACCACAACAGCAGGAAACTGTAAAAGCAAGAAAAATAGAAGACAAAAATGATAATTAAATTAAGCTTCATTGAATGTTTTCCACGAAAGACACCAACCACCCACGTTCATTTGTCATAAAGAGGAATCTTTGCTTGTTCTACAATTCGTTCCTTTTAGTTAGCTAGGACAAAACTATAAGGTCACTCTGACCAGGGGAATTCAAAAGCCGTGTAATCATTGAACATTCGACATTAAATATCTCTGATAATCACAATAATTATCAAGCTGGTACACCACCGCCCGGACTTTAACGCCAAAACTTACCACTATGACACCTCGCACTCACCCCACCACAATGACGTCATGCTGGTCAGCATGATGAAAAGAAGGAGGCGATGACATTGCTAATTATAGTGACCGCTGTTCTTCTTTTCAAGCATAACAAAGCATGTCAACGCTTCCCTGTGTCGCACCAAGAGAACACCATTAAGATGTTGTAGTACTGTCAACTGTTTTAGCTTTTCGATCAGGGTAAACAACGCCTTAGAAAGCAGTTCTGTTACAATCAGATTTCCGGTACAGCTGCTGCTATCTGCGAGATAGGGAACTGTCCTTTATTGAGCAGCTCACCCATGTTGTATCCACGGGGCCATTTTATTTCAAATTCCACGCAAAATTTTCACGTTTTTCAAGATTTTATTTTCTCTTTCTCACACACACACTCATACCCCCCCCCCCCCCACGCCCTGTTTGTGTGTGGAGTGAATGTCTTTAAATATCACAGTCTATCTACTGATATTAAACTCTTTCTTCCAAACCTCTAGATTTAGCCCAACAAATTGTATCAGATAACTCATTAACAGTTTATTTATCTATCAAACGAAGGAGACATACTCACCAGTGGAACCTATTTAATAATTTGACCAATGCAAATATCGCTAAAAAAAATCAGGCCCGTAGAGAAACATAGAGCCTCCGATAAAAATTCAAAGTTTTTATATAGATGAACCATAAGATATTTGCGTTTGAAGACTTAGATATTCTGGTGCGAAAAGCTTCAAACCCACGTTCCCCGAGCTGAAATATACAAAAGTGTCCAGGTAGCTGACAGACACAAACGCGCGCAGCTTTTACTTGAGGATATTTCAACCCACATCATAAACCACAGTTGTCTCTCAAGGAAAAGTCGGTTTCTCACAGGATTACCAAAGACACTCACTGGAAAGCAGTTCACGTGCAGACGAAGACGTTTTCCTAAACTCTGATTGTGGCCAGGACGATCATTAATCCGACGTGAGCAGTTCGAGCGCTCACGACAGATACGAGCCCTATTAGCCCAGGCGTCTTCAAAATGCGAACAAATCCGCGGATAATTTGGAGGCCTCCAATTCTGGCCATCTTGCGGAAGGAGGATCAGTTGGTGTCCCCGTTCCCTGTGGATTCGAAACAACGGATCTGACGACAATTATAGCTCCGCTCACGTAAAGCCACGGATGAGAGAGACAGCGGTGTTAGTTTCGCATCTCCTTGGGGACTGTGAAGCTTGTCGGAACAAACAGCTCGCTCATTTCTCTTAGTGTGCGTGACCCGAAAGCTGTATAGTTCCAGAGTTTAATTTCCCTAGCTTGACTTTATCCCCCTGTCTCTAGACATCTCTTGGCCGTCTCTCTCTTTATTGACAGTTCACCTAGGAATTTCCTGAGCAGTCTTCATTACATCCCTATATAATTTTTGTCGTGTCTTTTCACTTACGCTGATTCCCCAACACGAACGCACGCTGTACTCCACACTATTCTGAACGTATTTTTAAAAATCCCTATAAAAAACTGATCATGACTATTGTCTCCTTTCATTTTCTTTTTTTCATTATTTGTTTTCTTTAAACCTTTCTTTTGTTGGTTTTAATATAATATCCCAGTTTCTGTCCCCCCCCCCCCATCCCCCCCCATCCCCCCCCCCCCACTTTTTTTTTTTTTGAATGAAGCACCACAATTTGTTTCATTTGGCTTAACTGCTTATTCCTCAGATCAAGCCACTTTATCATCTCATTCTCTCATTCCATGTTTCTATGTAATAACTGGCCACGCCATCTTGTTATCTGCATCCTATCTTACCACGCCAATGACTGTTTGTTTTTGCTTTCTATAATAGATTCAATTTTATTTTAAATCCCACTTTTATTATCTTTATTCCCATATTAATTGTGACCTAATTATATCAAGATTTACCACATTTTTTAAACATAAAAAGTAGTTCTCTTTCTGTCTGTCTGGTGCTTTTTTCTCCATCTTTCAAATATCATCACAAGCTTCTCCCTGTTTTTTCCTCTCCGCGTAATTCTTTTTTTCCCCTGTCAAATTTCCACACCCTACCAGAAAAGAAATCCCCAGGTCTCTGGCTCACAGCTGGACATCAGACAGCCATTATCAGCAGCGGCTACTCTTGGCTTCCTCTGTGACCTCCGGTAATCAAGGCCACCAGTGCTAACAAGGAAACTCGGTTCTCTCGAGAATGCAATCAATAATAAATATATACGATACTGAATTTTAACCTTTGGAGAGTCACGAGAATCATGCAAAACTTACAAATATGATGACTCAATTTTAGAGGTATTATAATTATCTATCAGCGGATTAAGTGTAACTGCAACCCACCAATAGTTGGGCACACTGCAGTATTGCCAGAAGTGTGAACATAACGCCGTCGTTCCCCCCTAGACTTGAATCTAACCTGGTCTAACTCTGAAAAACTCATAATATTTCTGGTTGGAAGACGCCAGGCACAGATGGCCTATGAGTGTGGTAAATACTGAGCTATGGGTTTTCCATTTCATTAATAAGATAGATTCATTATTAAAATCGTTATAGTACTTGTAGAGTTTTAAGGGATTGGGCACTAATTCATTACTAAACATGCACATGAATATAGATTTAATTTTTTATAACAATGACCATTTTCTGAGTTGCTCTATTTCAATGCAATAAGATACACACCACAGAAAGAAAGGTAACAAATTAAAAATCTAACAGTATGGTTAATGAAATCTGCATCTTTAAACTGGGTAACAGTGTAGAGTCTGTACTACCTGAGTCTGTTCCCCAATGTTTAGTTCCAACGTCAAAATTTTGACCTGCACGTGATGAAAAAAAAAAATATATATATATAATGAAAGTACTATATTCTGGATGCTTTTCCTTTTTTAAATTCTTTTTACATTTTTACATTTCCGTTTCAACGATTTATACATATCATTTATACATATTTTCATAAACTTAAAGATTAAACTTAAAGGCACTGTAAGCAGCGTCTGATTTTATTCATCCATCCACCCCGGCTAATCCATCTTTATCTGAGTCTACTGGAAGAAGGCCTTTGGTAAAAAAATATAAACACACGGATAATGGCTGCACTATATCAGCTTCACATATTGCTGAAATTTACTTCACTGCTTCTTCTTTGTGCCTTTACTGTGTATTTGTCTCAACGTGCAAAAACACTCCTTAGTCTCCTTTCTTTCCAGTGTGAATTACAGCGTACTGAAAGCGGTGCCGGAAGACATTCATTATATTCGTTAATTCAATGTGGAAAGAACTTTTTTTGTTTTCCGGTCAGAGCTGATTAAAGTAAATAGCAGCTTTAGAGATTATTTCATGAGCTAGAGGCTGCCTGGAGAAGCTATCCTCATTACGCAGTTTCTCAAAAAAATCTGATTTGATTCAAGTTTATTATGCTTAAGACACTTGGTTATTCACCCAAGACGTCTATTCATTTTACCGGGATTTGAAAAGCTTAAATAATTATCTGAAGACCAGCGTGGCGCAAAACATATCCTGGTCTATAGCGTTGCACATCCTGCTGCACAGCGGAACACAGAAAAAGATAACAACTAGCGAGTCTGTAGGCCACTTTATGGAGCCACCCTAGTGCCGGAAACGTCAGTTTAGCGGTTGGGCCGACGTTTTTTAAACCGATACTCGATATCTGCTGAACACTCTTCACTGGCGATCACGTCAATTCAGTGTGAAATAAACCCGGCCGGTTTAGTTGTGTGATGGAATACGAAACTAATTATCCATCTCATGCTTGTTTTCTGAAGAAACATGGCGGACAGTAAAGACATGGCGCCGTCTTTCTGCTGCCTCGTTAGACCTGGCAAGTTGGATTCCCACTCGCCATGACGTTCCACATTAGGTGTTTTTTAGCAGCCCCCCCTTATAGAAAGACCGATGGCTATCAGTTGGAATAATGTTGATGTGTTAGTTAGCACAACAAATACTTCTCCCTAAATTAAACATCCTTAGCAGCCACAGCACATTAACTGCCTATTTGAACACGAAGAAATTCAAATTGAATTTTACTTATTTGTAGAAATAATTACAAATAGTGCAGCAGAGATTTTGTCTAATAAACTTGGAATGCTAACATCTTCAAAACAATTCGAGAAAAGAACGATTCTCTTCGTCTTATTGATATTTTAATAATTAAAGTAAACCATTAACTGTTGCAAAGAACTTTATGGTTTCACTGATTATCTATATGTCTCCAAACCCAGGTTATTCCCAACAATAAATACAAATGCCTCCCCAGTCTTTTCAGTGACACTTTGGCCTGTTATTTATCAGACGTGTGAAGAGCAATTAATTTTATTTAACCTTATAATATAAACAAACGAAATAATCACAACAACCTTAACAAGGAACGATTAAAGAAGATAGATAAATATATTCAAGCAAATCTTTATCGTATGTATTCGAAACCTTCTGGTGCGAAGACATTCACATGCTTTCCTAATAATGGAGTGTCCTTTTTTGTGTTCCTACACACGACCGATGTTCCTGTACTGAAAAGCACGAAACTCGTGACACTGTTCTACTCAGATGATTTGGTACGAACAGACAGCAGTTTATTGCCCCATTGAGAAAACAGTCTCATGCCCACCTCTCCCACACCCCTGTCTGTCTGTTGAGTACATGAACAAGCAGAGGTCCATACTAAGTAGCATTTGTTGAAGAAGTCATGGGCCGAAACATTAATTTGTTTGACGGATGGTGACCTTCATCTGAAGATCTTCTGTAGTATCGCTCTCCTCAAAGAGCTTAAATATTCCTATCATTAATTCAGCTTACACGAATATGTCCATTCTGTAGATTATGAAAAGTATCGGAGTGACCATACTTATCGCAAAAAGTGCATATCATTTGAAGAAATCAGATATAACTGAGTCTACGATTGGAATGCCTGCCTCGCTTTACGGTTACGAGCTCTATAAAGAAAGACAAGATTACAAACAATTCTATATTAGCGTTACTGTTAGCTTCTGTCATTATTCGGCACGTCCTTCCTTCTGAAAATTCCACGCTGTGCAGAGTTAGTAATTATTGTAGTTTTCTATACCATAGCAAAAACTCGTATAACCAGTGATTTTTATGGAGGAATATAATTATATTTTGCTGACTGCTTCTAATATATTCAGTTGTAAGATTAGGGTTGAGGTTAGGGCTAGGGTTAGACCCAGCATCCGTCAGCAAGATGTCGGACTGGCAAACACTCAGTCTTTTCCGGGTAGATAAGGCCATTATTATAGCGCTACAGTCATTCTTTCATGGTCATTTCAGGGAACCACAGTAATGGCATTGGAAGGGAGACAACTCTCATAAATCCCTCGATCCCTAAAATAGTAGTTGCTTCCCCTATCCTATCTGACCGGATTTGACCCGTCGACGGTTTTCAGTATCACATAATTACCGCCAAAAGATTTTACAACAATGGCCAAAATTTGTTTGTAATTTCTTAATATCTGTTATAGTATTCTGTCTGCAGGTGTAGCTAATATGTAAGGAAGCGAGAAAGAAGAAAATGACCAAAAAAAAAAAAAAACGAACAAAAACACACCAGCTTAAGACTAGTTCCAGAGTTGCATCAGCCTCTAATAACAGTCATATTCTAAAAATGATATGCCCAAAGTCTCCCAATGGTGTAAATGTAATGAGAAGTGGAAGTCATTGACAGCAATAATTATTGAACCGCACTGACAGCAACAGACAAACTCAAACTATGGGAGATTTTACTTAAATAAAGCTTGGTCGTTGTCTTTATTTTGGGAAATTGAGAAAAATTGCCCAGGAACCTCCATGAGGTAAGCTTAACACCAATTGAAGATTTAAACCTATACAGTGTCATTTAAGCATTGCTTATGTTAGTTCTAATAAAGAGATACGATCAACACTTCACAGTTCACTGTTCGTAGTCAACGATATTTGTAAAAGCACGAAATTAGCTGTTCTTCATAAGGACACATTAAATAGAAGCCTGGAGCAGCCCGTCATGTCATACTAGTGCTGAATTTGTAGGGTGGATGAATTATTTAGTCCATAAACACGCTGCCTCTCACGTGATGGAGACTGAAAAAAAAATGGAACAAAGATCAACACTAAATAAAAACAAAATAAACTAAAGAAAGAAAAGGATTTCTGCTAATCTGAAATGATTTTTCGCTTTACGGTAGCTAAATGAGTGAATGACCGTGCGTTTTTTTTTTTATTAACTGTTTTTCAAAGATTGTTTGCATGATTCTTCTGTGTATTTTGAACTGGCCATCAGGCCTACAAGAAACTTGAACTTGAACCTGAGATAAATGTCACATGGGATTTTTATAGCAGTTCATAATTCACTGTACTCTAAAATATCAACTGCTTTGGACTTCTTTTATTTGCTAGATTTCCTTTTCATAACAGTTACATAGTAGATGCACACCCGCATTAAATTGCAATATTCCGATAAAGAACATCTGGCTGACTTTCTTCCAAATAATAATGCAACAACAGGTGAATTCACTATTTTAAGAGTAACGGCAGGAGGCCAAACTTTTTTTGTTTGGAAAAGGGCATGGGCTGAGGGGGCACATTATTTGTTGTCATTATTGTGCTGTTTTGCAGGCTCTAATGAAAGGGCAGAAACTCAAAATTATTTGATAAATTAATTAGTTTTTGTGATTACTTCCCTTGTCCACGTTTCCTAACATTGCGCCGACCAGGCGCAACTTGAGAAGAGTCACCTCCCCTGTATTTTGTTGACGCTAACCGTTCAGTAGTGTATATAATTATCTAGGACGCTGTCGAAATGATAGACAATATAGACAGTAAAATTAATACAAATAAGAACAATAATAATAGACTTATAATAATAATAATGTTGATGCTGCTGCTACCGCTGATGATGATTATGATAATAATAATAATTATGATAATAATAACTATAATTTGGATTTATTCTCCATTCTTGCAGCATCAGGTAACCAGCCACGTCAAGGATGTCATAAGATCAATGACATCATTATGTTCTGCCCCGAATAGGAGCATCACTCGGAACTTATTTGAGAGTGCAAAAGTTAAGAAAAAAATAAAAATAATAAAGCATTAATCAGCTGAAGAGGTGAAATGTGACATTTTACGTTTTACGTTTGTTTGAATCTTAGGGAATACGAGGAAGCCAAATTATTAAACACGAGCATATTTAGTATACAACTTAATACCATCGAAGCAACCAGGTGAAGTTGATGTAAACTATTAATCATTTTGATATTGGTGCTGAGAAACGAAACTATGCACTTTCGTAATAGAAACGTTTTCATTAGTTCTCGCAGACTTAAATTTCGCCTCCCTCTGTTCAGCATTCTTTAGTCTTCCCCAAGGTGAAAGGGATTTACTGTTCTGCATTCTTGTGTTTTCCTTGGGGCTGGTCTTGGAGCATTGAAACGAACTGCATCTTCCTGCTAAGAGTAGAGAACTGCGGACAAAACCCGCCATTATGTAAATTTACATTGTCACCTCCCTTATCTAACACACCATCTGAACACATCTTCTGTTTCCCACAGCGCCACCTTGCGGTTTATTGAACTGTGTAGTGACAAGCTAGTCGCGGGAACACAACACACGTATTGAAATTGCATGTTATTCGTCAAACTACTTGAATTTTAGCTTCAATAGCTTTATGTCCTGTGCTGTTTACCCCAAAGAGAGGTAATTATATCATATTGCGAAGTCTCTATGTCAGTTGGACGACTTCTCGTCTGGTGTGTGTAGCAGTCTAACAACATTATTGCCAATGCAAAACAAACATGGCGGAACCCGATCAAGAAACAGGACTGTTGGATGGGACAGTGTCCCATGCTTTATCTGACAACACGGGTGTCGTAGATGCTACACAGGTTCAAGCTGACCACGATGGGATGAATGAAGAACTACTCCGTCAAGCTTTAGCTGATGCAAATGCCTTTGAATCGTCAATTACATACGCTGAAGCAAGCGATGAAGCAGAAGTGTGTGACACAGGTCAGGAACCCCCCTCATGTGTGAGCAATGGTATTGTAAATACTAATCAGGATGTCACGGTGCCACATATAACATCTAACACAAAAGCTGAAGCCATTCTCACAAGTACATCAGGAGCTATGTTTTCAAATGGTACTGATTCACTTCTGGCGAATGGAAATTCTGAAGTTCTTGGAATGGAACCAAATGGCACATACACAGTTGATGTTGGATCATTGCCTGAGGGTCACATCATTTCAATACCAAATGATATTATATCAAGATCTGTCATTATTTCCCAATCAAATGATGAACAGTTTCAGCAGTCAGTCATAGAGGGAAATGATGACACTCAAATTCTTCAGGACGAGACAAATCAGCTGGTGCAGCAGATAGAACCTCAGTATGTGCAGCAAGCAGAAACCCAGCTCCTACAACCAGATAATTCTCAACTTATTCAGAATGAAACTTTTACACAACCTCATGCCATAACTGTGTCAGCTCCAAGTGATATCACAATGACCCAGGAGGTACTTCAGAATGTCATTCAGCAAGTTCAAGCTCAACAACTTGCCCAGCAGCAAGCTGTTGCAGCACAGAAGAAGCAGTCCTCACCAGCTGCATCCTCTGCATCACCAAACACAGTGAGCTTTACCCTGGTTTCCCCTAGTCAGCACAATGCCAACTCACCACCTCTAGGTTCAAGTCAAAACCCAATTCGAATTATTCAGCAGGGGAACAGGTACACACCGATGCAACAGCTTACCTCTGAACAGCTTCAGCAAATAATGCAGGTTGTTCAGCAGCAGCATGTGAATAAGAACTCTCAAGAAAATGGTGGGACAGTAATATTCAATCCACAGACTAATACAAGAATCATGTACAGGGTCATATACCCATCAGAACTGCACAAAACACAAAATGCCGCAGGTCACACAACTTATCAGGTTGTGCATCCCTCCACATCATCTCAGGAACAACAAACTCCACATCAGAAGCGCCAGTATCGAAAAAGAAAGGACATTATTCAGCCTGTAACTACCACAGGTGGCGAGGAAGACAAAGAGAAAAGTTCTTCTGATGTACCTGAGTTATCGAAGGAAGAAAAAGAAGAAAGGAAGAAACATAGACCAAGAACAAGATCAGGTCGGGTGTCCAAGCCACCTAAACATATGGTGCAGGATTACAAACATATTCATGTTTTGGACTGGGACGAGGATTATGATGATTCAGATGGTGGATACTCAGATTTCAAACACAGTGATGAGGATGGGAAAGTTAAACCTGAAGGGGAAGAAGAACATTCAGCTTCACCAGAATTTTTTCAAGGTACTGTGCCATCAGATTTAATCATATTTTAGCTTTTTGTTCTGTTTCTCTTTTAATTGATAGTCCTAATCCTTCCTCGGTAATTAGTCACCAGTGTAAATTGTATCTCGCATTTTGTCATCTCCCAAGCGGTAGAGTCTATGCAATGACTACACCCCCACAGCAATATATATGCTCCAAACAAAAGCATACCATATGACTGAAACTGGAAGTGTCAGAACACACGGTATTTTCACCTGCCCTTTAAATTGTTCACATTTTGAACTGCTGTCAAAAGAATGATTGTGAGGGAAAGATTAGAGAAAGTGCCCAATCAAGAGAACTGAGAGATAAGGAATCACTTGAGATAGAACAATGACCAGTGTGGAGAAAAGTACAGTTAAGCAATTACATCACCTGCAAGTGTTCCTATATCCTAGATGTGTTTCACTATGGCATCTTACTCTTAGAATTAGATATAATGACATTAATGACAATGCCAAGTTATGGTGATATTTGTAACGTATTCATAAAGGGACTAGACACTTCAACACAGTGCATGCCCAGTGAAATGGAGCACATTTTTTAACATCAACAGTGTGTCAAGTATGGAGAAATTTTAAAGGGGTTCCCAGGCCTTCATGTCTCAATTGGTCACCCACTCATAAAGCCACCACCATCCCCATATAAGTTAATCTGGATATTGCAGAGAAAGTGAAATAATTTTCTACTGGAGAGATCATGGGAAAGAGTTTCGTATGTACTGACCACTTTGAACTCTGACAATGCTGTAGATTTTCGTATTGTTTCTGATTGAAAGTAATGAAAGTATTGAAAGGGCAAGCGGTGGGGTTAGGGACAAGGACAGGGTTAGGGATAGGTTGGTTTGACTGGGTGATCGGGATGTGTATGGAATTGTACCTGATGATGTTACATGTAATGTATAGACATGGAAATTCCATTGGAATGCATAAAAAATACAATTGCTCCAAAATTTTGGTAGAGCACGGTGGGAAGCAATGTTCATTCTATTTCCAAACCACTCAGTAGAACGTTTGGTAATTTGAGCAAAAATATTAGGCCAAAACATTTGTATTTGTAAAATTAAAATGAAAGGCAACATTCTAATGTACGCAGCAACATTCTGATGTGCACAGCACCAATACAGCAACTGCACACCCATGCAGCATAGAGGGAACATTGTTGAGAAGTGACAATATTGACTTCTCCCTACTGTTCTCAAATTTGACTTGAACTGTTAGTCCCAGCATATCTCTTACTGTCATTTTGGGGTGCTTTAATGAGAAGTCTAGTGATGATTTACATTGTACTTTTAGCTAGATAGAACTGAGAAACAGGACTAGCAATGTTCAGCATTCTGAAGTTGATCCTGAACTATAGTGGACTTAGTTACTAAGTTAGTCCTCTACATTATGTTTTTGTAGTAAATGCAGGGCTTGGTGATTAACACTCAGAACAAGAATATGTGCCTGATAAAGGCTGTTTAACTCATCTGGCATCCCTTCCATCAAAAACTTTGCTTTGTGAGAAGCTCTACCTCACCATGATCTTGGGTGTATCTGAAGTTTTGCTCATTTGCATGGGACACACTGCAACATAGTGGAACTTTGGAGGGTGTTGAATCGAGAATTATGCCTATCAGGTTTTCAGTTTGGTACACAATTCAGGAAATATAATTTAAATATTGTTTGTGCACTGCACAGCAGAAAACATTTTGACATTGACTGTCAAAGAATAGGAGTGAAGATTCCTGATTTTGATTGCACGGAAGGTAAATTTTTAGTGGAGGGCTTTAAATTGTTAAAATTTGGCCATCTATGAATCATGTATCGAGACATTTTTAACTGTAGACTTGAGTTGTGTCAGATCACTTGAAAACACCCTCAAATTAACCCCCCCCCCCCCACACACACACACACAAACCCATTGCACATTGGCACAAATCAAATGTAATATTATTAATAGGTCAGTTGATCATGTCATGCTGCCTGTCTTGTGACTGTTGGTGTTGATTCCCTGACCTTCTTACGGTGTGCAGCAACATCCCCGTTAGAAAATCAATACTGATCACATTTAATATGTGCTGTCCCACATACTTCACACTGGCGTTGTTCTTACCCGGTTTAACGTTTATTTTCTTTTTTATAAATGAAACTGCCATGCGTCATTGTCTTTTTACATTACAAAAAGCAGAATCGTACGCTGGAAATGTGAACATTCACGCATGTTATGTTTGCGCTTAAAGGTTTACTGTTCACATATTCTAGCTATTGATCACGTGTCCTATCCAGTTTTCTTGAATGTAGGTTAAGTGGAGATGGAATAAATTCAGCTCAGACGTGGTTAATGGGCTTGTACGTCATTTTGGATTGAGGTGGGTGAAGTATAGGTGTGTCGTGCATGGGCACCAGTCACAACAGCCTGTTCCACTGCACGTCAGCTTCGTGGGAACTCACCGACCAGGTGATTATTAGATGAGCTTTTTATTGTTGAACAGTAAAATTTATTATCCTTCCTTTCTCTCTCTCTCCCCCCCCCCCCCCCCCTAAACCCACTTTCTTTCTTGGCTGCCTGTCAGTGTCACACTGCCAGTTCTTTTTCTAGGTTTGTTCTTTTTTTTTTTTTTCTCTCTTCCTCTGCCCATTTGATCTTATCATTTCTTCATCTCTCTGTGTAGGTGGTTTGACAGGTTTAACTTATAGGGCTCTCCGATTTTTTTCATCTGTCTTTCACATCTGTCTGTCTTGCCATTTTGTAGCACTCACCGAGCACTTTGTATTCCCTTGTATTAAACTTGGTCGAATCTCCCTGCTGGGATTCCCATGTCTTGTTCCTTTTCACGAACTGCACCGAGACAGTGCATCGGTGATTTTCGTGTTTGGAGTTGTCCTTCAGTGTCAGAAAACGGCGATTTATTCCACATTATAAAGGTATTGGGCACAGTCTAATCAGCTGCTTGTCCCACCCCCACGCCCTTTCTTTCTTTCTCTCTCTCTCTCTCTCTCTCTTTTCTTTTTTAAAGTAGAGATTACCTTCTTTTTCCTCCATTCACTACAGAAAATCAGAACCATGTTCGGTCATACTTAAAAATAGCTTGTAAACAGATTTTGTTCTTATTTGCCCGACTGTTTTATGAGGATGGTCATTTGGAAGTTTCAGAATATTTGGAAAGGGTGTTGCCACGTCTGAGACTAGAAACAAATGTATTCTGTGCCATTCTTTAAAACTGTTTCGCTGTCCTTTAGATTTTCTTCATTTGTAAGAATCCACTTCGCCGAGCAACGGCTGAACAGGCAGGGTTTTTTTTTTTTCGTTTTTCTTTTTAGCTCTCTTTCTGTGTGTGTGTGTGTGTGTGTGTGTGGTGGGGGGGCACAACAATAATAACCAAATACAAATTAGGCCAGCCAGCTTTTAGCAGTGTATTTTATAATGCCTCCTGTCGCCTCCCTCCTTTGGATGGTGAAGGGTATCAAGAAATGAATGCAGCGCTCTGATCCAGATCTCGAGTGGGAACGATTAATCAGAACAGGAAAACCGCAGCATTTGAAAGTTCTTTTTTTTTTTTCTTTCGTTTTCAAGTGCATTTTCCACATCAATGGGACAGGAGAATGAATGAACGAGATGCAAGAACAGGCGAAAATGGCATAAACAACTCTTGGTTCAACATTCAGTGATATGACCGTTTAATGTAACAAAATGTTGGTAGAGCTTTCTGTGATATGAATATCGCGCCTCGTGGGTCGTTGTGTCCTAACAGTTTCCTGGATTTTTTATTTTTTTTTAAGCTGATGATAGCTACTTGAGTGTAGGCAACATGTGTGCTGTTTTCATGACTGCCATTATATCAACGTGTCAGCTGTGTTTTCACATTATAAAATATCAAACTGCGTCTCTGCTGCGTGACAATTCGAGTGATTGTTGTGGGATACTCGGGACCTCCATTGATCTCCCGCTTCAACTGAAAGGGAAAAATCAATCTTTTTCCCCTGGGTGGCTTTGCTAGAATCTCCGGAGAAAACGGGCTCACATTAGACACAGAAAGCCTTCAATCTTCACTGGGTCTGATTTTATCTCGGCAACCTGTTTGTAGACGCTACGTATCAATTGGGCTGTTTGGCAAGGTGATGCCAGACTTTCACGTGCACTTTCCATCCTTATTTCTTCTTTCTTTTCTCTTTGCTTTCAGTCTTAACCTTTTGTCATTTATCTTTTTGACAAAGACGAAATGTAGCAGTTAAAGAAAAAGTAGTATGTGTAGCAAAGCCTCCCGTGAGACATAATACAGAATCGATGCAGTAAGAGGCAAACGAAAAGTGAAGACACTCGAAGCCTTCGGTATGTGTTATCTTTGTCAAGGAAATTTAAAAAGAAATTACATGTAAATGGTAACAGGGTGGAAAATTGACCCAAAATGACAATAATCGTTTTGCTCTGTCCTGTTCACCTCTCCACATTCATTACTACTTTTGGATTGTTCATTCCTTTCACGTTCCTTTTAAGTATTCATCTTTTTATCCAACTATATTTTCCCCTTAAAGTGATTACAAAAGCTTCATATCTGCATGCTTACATCCTACCTCCTCCACATCCTCCCTTCAAATACACACATACATTTAAATTACATGTACTCTTTTCGTTGTGCCAGTCATCCACCCCTGCCCAGCATCTTATCCCTTTTTGAAGTTTTTGCTTTCGTTTCCTCCTACATCAGGCAAGATTTCCTGTACCTATTTATTTCTCTGTGTGCAAGTCTTGTACGAGGTCTTCGCTTACCCGATTAGGCTCCCGGCGTCACAGCCCTCCCCCAAGCCCGTTGTCGATCTAGTGTTTACATTTTTATAAAGTTTGACCTCGGTTCAGGCGCGCCACAATCACACAGCAGGAAGAGTAAAATGGTTCTTCACAATATGTATCTTAATGTGTTACAGAGAGGATTGGGACCCGGTGCTGGTGGTGGTTGCTTGTGGAGCAGGCCTGAAACTAGAACTGTGTAACTGTTGTCCCCTAGGCGGTAAACCATGGTGTGGTAGGCAGGATTTGATGAAATCATTATAAAGGAATGTGTCGTGGGAAGTCAAAGAGATTGGGAGGACTTATGCGAGATTGGGAGAGAAAAGAGAGAGATTATTTTCGGCTTCTCATGGATGATCGTTTGTGTTGCATGGCAACTGGGAAAGAAAGTATCCTACATCCTGCTTCAGAGCACTCATTAAGATAAATTGTGTTAAGCCTGTACAAAAAAAAACAAAAAACAAACAACCCTCGTCCTCCTCCTCCCCCCCCCCCCCCCCACCTTTTTGCTCTCTCTCTGTCTCCCTCCCCGCCCCCCCCCCCTCTCTCTCTCTGTATGTCTGTAAATGAGTAATGAAATTCAGTGTTGTGTATTGTTGTTGTAGTTGTTTTTAATCACTGGCCTTTCATCTTTGAACTGCAAGTTGTGGGGAGCTCGTCAGAACATAGTAAAATACCAACGGCAGAAAATAAAATAAATAATAATTCGTTTTCTTGCTTTGGTGGGAGGGAAGGGTGAGTTTTCCTTTTGCCGAATACAGTATACGACCACTTATTTCAAGAGCTGCTGCTTTCCACAAAGGCAACACTGAATCTGATCGCTGTAGGCTATGAGGACTGGGAGTGAAAGAAGGAGGGAAAGGTAGGGCGGCAGTAAAGAATGAATCGCACACCATGCATGCGTGCTTAGTTTGAATAAGGTGGTAAGACAGCGCCACAATTCTAAACGTAAAGAACCGAACGCGTCCCTGGCAACGGCAACTTGGCCATGGCGACATTAATGATTATTAACATAATTACTGAGAGCATTGAGAAGAACTGAACACATAGACACCAAAAAGCACGTTAGATTTGCTGCATTTCTATCCCGACCCAGTTTGGTTTGCCAATCGTTACCAAATAAATTAAATAAACAATGGGGACACTGCACGCTGTTAGTGGTATCTTCGACCTCCTTTGCATGGCACATAGTATCGACCTCTTTGAATTTGTGAGTGCAGTACCAACTAGGTCAAAAGAGAGTATGATTAATTGTGCGGACCAGCAGACATTTCAGGCTTACGAGCCTATGTAGTGTGTCTCTTTGATCAATAGACAATGCAGTGGTTTATGTCCAGTAAAGCCACGTGACATGTGCAGAAAGTTGAGAAAGCCTAATATATATGCACATTTCTGTGGCTTATTTTTGCGTATAGATTAAACGAACAACAGTTGCATGTAATTTGTCGCAGCATTGTGCGCCCCTTAGTTGCTCAGCATGGGGAGTTTAATTTTTTTCAGTTCATGGCGCCTTTATTACTCATCACTGAAACATTATCCGCTAGAAAGCGCATCGTTGGAATTTTATAGCTCTGCGCAGTTACTGCTAATGGTGCCGCCCCTGGAAGTAAATTAAGCAATAGAAAATGAAGGGTTTTGTTTATTTATTTCTTCCTGTCAGTTAGACGGTTGTTGGTCCTTAAAATGTGAAATAATGAATACCAAATGCATACAGACTTGACATTGTTTTTCGTGCGATCCTTGTCTCGTTCCCAGTGTCTCATTCATACTTAGCCTCGCCCGCTCCGGCCTATTCAAGGGATGGGGGCCATGGAGAGGGCTATCAGCAAAAGGGTTCTCAGGCTGTCCTTTACGTTATCGCCTTTTTAGTTGCAAATTGCAGATTTATTGTGTTGTGTATTTCAATGATTTGTCGTCATTATTAGTTGTCTCATTGCATTACTATATGGTGTGATCCTTCATCAGTCCCTTGGCCACATGGCAACATTTAGTCCTCTTGGAATGACAAGGTTCTAACTTCCTTCCGTCATCATTTGAGAAATAAATTGCTGATCTAGATGGAAGTTTCATGTGTTCATAGCTTTTAGAGATACGATTTTTTTGTCTTTTTAAATAATACTTTGACACCTAATGGAGGATGCCTGTAGAAGTAGTGTGTGGTGGTGTGTAATTCAGTACAGCCAAAAAGTGGAAACTGGACCTTGTCATTCTGAGGGGCCGATTTGCCAATTCTCATTCTTCTCTCTCGCTCTGAGTCTCAATCGACCCCCCCCCCCCACACACACACACATACACATTTTTTTAAAAACCTTTCATCACGGGCCATATTTCCCTTCATTTGTGTATGTGTGTGTTTGTGTGTGTGCCCCATTACATTAACGGTCGACACAGTGCAAGTCTTTGACTCCTTCGTAATCATTCACCGTTGTTTGCCCATGTCCCCACCGTTACCACGCACGCTCCCGTTAATATCTCTCGGTTGTTAAGCTCCATCTCTGCAGGAACAGATTATTATTTCCTCAACATGTTAGTCCTGTCAGTGACACGACATTTTGGGCTTAAGGCTCACCCTGCGGATCTAGCACGGTGCTGACCTCTCCAGTGGTGTGTTATGCAATACACACACGCACACACACACACACAAACACCCATACGCCATAAACACGGGGCCTCGAACCGTTATGAAAATAACCCCGCGTGTGTGTTTGTATGTCACGGTGTGACTGTGTGTGTGTCCTGATGATCTGTTCAGTACATATACTGGTGGTAGACGGGCTGTATTTTTCCACGGCTCCGTTCAGATTAGGCTGTGGCAATGGTTTTCTTTAGTGTGGCCCTGCTACCTGACCCATGAATGTTTCATGTAGTTCACAAGATAGGTGGTGTTGGCCTTGTTAGTCCATGTCCTGGCTGTTTCAAGTTCCCTAGCCTAGTGGTGTTTTACAGCTAGTTACACATGGAGATCACACTCCTCCTCTGCTCCACCACCCCCCCCCCTTTCTTTTCATGTCGTGACTTCTCGCCAGCCTTTCTGATTCATGGCTTTCTGTAATTGTTTAGTTGTTTTTAATTTCTGTTTCTCACACCCCCCCCCCCCAAACCCCTTCTTTTTTTCTTTTCTGAGAAGCCTAAAGTATTAAAACTATCCCGTCATGTGTTTTCACATGTTGGTATGGGGGAGGGCGGGGGGATTGCATTTCTCTCACTTTCTGGCAGGAAGCTGGCATGGAGTTGGGCTGATCTATTTAATGATATCAAAAAAGTGTGCAGAATAAATTTGCATTTCGGTATCGGTATGCGTAATTATGGATGCGTGGAAGCAACCGATGGTGAATTTCATACACTATTTCTCTCTGTCTGTCACTCTGGTTTTCTGTCTTCCTCTTCCCATAAGATTAAAAACACGCCTGTTAACTTATCGGTCTTTCTTACTACGCTGATGTATGTCCACATCGTGTGTGATCAGAATCTGCCTGCTTGCCCAAAGGTGTTTGTTCTGATCGTTCTTACTGTATGACAAGTTAATTATCAGACAACAGTTAACCTGCTGTAATTCATATTGCCAACGGTGATGATAGCGATACTCTCAATCCGTAATGACCGGCGGAAAAGAAGCTGAAAGGCCCTCATTTGTCAAAAATTGTACAGTCGTTCTTATGTTGAATATTTAGAATATTCATATCTCAAAAGAGCAGTTTTTGAGTGGGTTTGAGAATCGGGGACGATCATTTTTTATTTTAAACATTTGTCATAATTTGCGTTTTGATATACTTATAATTGCCCATTTTATGCTGTCTGCAGAATATAACAACAGGATAAAAAAAAAAAAAAGGGAGAGAAAACTTAGCATATGAGCGGTTTTTCAAAAAGGCAGGTGCCCTTGCGACCTTGCATTTCTTCTCCCGTGTGTATGTTTATAGTTTCGTATCGGGAACAACTACAACGCAGAAGCAAAGGGACTGATTTCTTGTCTTGTATTCATGATAGGAGGTTAAAAATGGGGTCAAAATGTACGCCACTCAGTCCTTTTTCAATTCGTTTGAGTCTTTTGTCGAAATTGCAACAGGTCACAGTAGTTGGGGTTTGATCTATTAATAAAATACTTCGTCACGATCATTCTGTGTAAACTTTTTTTTCTCTGTTTTTGTGGGTCTGTGTGTTGGTCTCTACGGTTAACTGGAGCTACTGTTTGCCTGTCATTGGTCTGTTTTGATCTGAGTGTTCACCTCATTTTTGTCACCGATGGGCCTTAAACTTTCTGGCCGGTTATCATCTTTGTCAATTTTTCCACTGATTGTATGTCAGTTTGAGATAGGACATTGTTTGATGAATTTGGTTGGTTCCCCAAATGAAATGTGAATGCAATGTGTACACGAGTTATAAAAGAATAGTTTGTAGGAATTTGTGTGCGCTTGCATCATTGATCTGATCCTATTGACAGTGTGTGAAAGTTACCATTGTTATTTATTCAGTAGAGGCCATGTAGCCGAACTGCTTTCAGTGGGCATGTATTTGTTGTGGTTTAAAAAAAAAAAAAAAGTCTCTGCGGTCATTTCCTCAAAGAAAAGGCTTGTGGCTGGCGAGACAGTTACACGAGCAGTACCAGCTCAGACCCTTGCACTCTCCCAAAAAATTCACTGTGCTGAGAAAACTTAGTTTGGTCATATAGTCCTAATGGTCACACCGTTTGTTGCTGTTGTTGTCATTTGGTCTTAATTAGTCGTAGGACATCAAAGGCATGAAATACATTGTCAGCTATGTTGATTAATTTCTAAAAAAAAATAATAAAAATCACAGGCTACTCCCACAGCATGATGGCATTGACCTCAAGTTTTTGGCTCATATGAAAGTTCAACAATCGTCATATATTCACTGGCGTAAACCAGCCTCGATCATTCTTGCATTTAACTTATATTTGTGCAGGCGCCCGACAAAATGAGGCACTTCATGCATTTTGGTGGTATGGAGATATTTGTACCACCAGATAGGTTATTCAAAGCCTTTCATTTGGTAAAAAAAAAATATTGCTGTAATTCAATTAGCAAAGAAGATAATTATGGCCTCTCAAAGATAGGAAGTGGCAGAACCGCAGTTTTGAGAAAAACGCTTTTAAAGTTTCAGCTTTTCATCAAAATTATTGATGATGACTCAGTTTATCCTTCTCAAACAGGATTATCATTTGGAAAAGTAATAGTAAAGAGGATAAACTTTTCAAAATACTGAAAATGCAAAAACCGATAAAATTGACCCTCTGATGCCTTTTGACGATTTTCTTGAATAGGGGAGTGCCGAAATGTGCCTCGTTTTGTCGGGTGGCTACAAATTTAAAATATAAAAAAAAAGCGGGGAGTGGAGAACAAAAAGGCACATGTCTTGTTTAACCTCTATCACCTATACAGAGTGTCGTGCGTCCAGATTTACTTTTTTTTTTTTTTTATTAACATCACTACATGTATTATTTTTCGTAACTGGTCACGGGTTTCTTTCGTCTACTAGAACAGTGTCATTTCAAATTTTCCACTGTAATTTATTTTAGCTATCTGCAGGGATATTAATTATGTTAGGTTGAGTTGGAAATTGTCATTTGAATGTTTCTTCGCAAAAAAAAAACAACAACCACCAAACAATAGATTCTATGACGATTTGGAGTGATGTGAGGGCGCTCTCAAAGGAAGTGGCGATCCACGTCTTGTTACTTCAATAACAGTTTGACGTAGAGACGACAGACGTCACTAGATCTTACGTATCGTACCCCCGTTTGTAGTCCACTTCTCATCAGCTGAAAGGCTGATCGATAGCAAGCATGAAAAGTCACTCACACTTAAGCCCACAGAAGACGTCCTTGATAATCAGTGTCACTGAAGACAATTCATATTGAAAGGTATTTCATTAGTGCGGGCATGTATAAATCTAACCAGAGCATCTAATGCATGGGCTGTTTACGCTGTTAAGAACTTCGTCCGGCAATAACTGTCAGATTGACGTGTCGAAATCAGTAGAAGTTGAAATAATTTATGTTCGCTTTGCAAATATTCAGACAACAAAGAGGACGCCGGTTACATGGTGTAAAAAGCCATTGGTCAGCAGGAATGTTGAGTTGTAGAGAGATGGAGAAGTTGCTACCCTCACAATGGCGTCCCGTTATCATGTAGTTAATATTATCAGATCAACTTGTTTTGTATGGTATCCAGACTTCCATTCATCGCTCCACTACCATCTTGTCTCAAGGGTCTTATCCTGTTTATCCTGTCATCCACATATCAACAATGTCTGTACTCCGACAAAGGACACTGATCGCCCCGAAGACGCTGTGCGTTGGGTTCCTGATAAGGAACATGGGGAGTAAAATAAGCTAAGAAAGATTTTTTAGGGGCGGGGATGGGATGAGAGTAAAAGGTACAGGAGGTCTTGGGACTTCGTACTAGTTCCCGAGTCATAAGAAAAAGGTACATGTATTTGAAAAGGTATTTTTAAGGTTATTTACGTAACTTTACTTCCAGATGTCGGCTATTGTGGTAAAGATTTGCATAGATCTATTTGCAGCTGCGACGAGATGGATTAAAAGCTCCCCACTTTTGTCGCGACACAGCGTTTTTGCGGTTCACACTTTTTAGACATAAGCGCCATCTGCGCTGTCAATAAGTCATTGATGTTAAATTAACTGAGAGTGCTGTGTGCGTGCAAGTGTCAGTCATTCACGCTAGGGAAAAAACAAAACAAAAACAGGGAGAGGAGGAGCGGACATGGAGTTAATGAGATTGCCGGGAACTTCTCCCTAAATATGCAACCTGACGTCATTTTGGGCTATTGAATGCAAAAGAGGCGTGTTATATTTATTTCTTACGTGGAAAGTAGGAGACAGGATTTCACACCCGAACCCACCCACCCCTTAAGATATTAAAATTTTGTTAGTTGTCGGTTTTTGGGGAAATACTCACAATGCACAATATATACTTTTATTTGTTCTTACTGTTACATGAAAAGAATAGAGCCATTCCCTGTAGAGGAAACTAACGCACCCTAAAGCTGGGTTCTCATGTACACGGAAACGGCAACGGAAACGTCAAAACCCCTTCAAGTAGTGAAATAGAAAGAATGTTTCCGCACGCCGTTTCCGTACGCATGGAAACACTCCTTCTTTTTATTATATGATGAATTTTTAGCCGTTTCCGTTTCCGTACTCACGAGCACCCAGCTTCAGTCAGCTGTTCGCTTTCATCTCCCTCCACCTTGGACCACGGCGACCCAACATTCATGTATATTTTGTATTTGCCATTAAGAAGCGGGCCCCAGGGCCGTGTTATCCATGTAAATCCAAATTCATTTCGCAGAAAATTTTCCGTCCGCCAGTCCTCGTTCTCACCATTTTATGTTCTCACAAAAAAAAAAAAAACACATTCAGGATCTGTGTCAGATAATTTAGTCTACAAATAGGTCGGGCTTTTCCGTGACCCCCTCATAAATGCAGACTGGGAGCTTGCATTGCTAAAAACCTTGAACTTACAGAAGGCATAAAATGAGCTTAATCTACAGGTAAGTCATGATAAATTCATAAAATGTAAATGCAGTAATGAAATGTGGAAGTCCGAAATCGAAACTAAAAACTACTTTGAGATAATAAATTCCAAACATTAAACATAATAAGATCTGTACAGTTACGTGGATATATTTCATGTTCTTTTTTTCCTTGTCTGAGAACTTCGCTGTCAGTGTCAACTCTCGATGCATTTTTGAGCAGTGTCAACAACGTTAGTTACAGTAGTAACAGGGCAGAAGTCCCAGGCCCATTCATTATCTTGTTTGTTTACCGAGCACAATACCCAACCTGTGGTGAAAATGCAGTCATAATTATTGTGGAGTAAATAACTTTGGTCTAAAGGCGCTTACTAACCAACCAAGGGAATTGTACTTGATTATTCTGACTTCTCTTTACGGACGAGAAAATGCATTGTTAGGACTGTTCTAAATTACCGTTGTCAGCAACATGGCAAGCTTTGGCAAGTATCGGATCTGTAGATAAAGATCAGTATTCGTTATTGTACATTGTGTTTGAAGTTCATGCTATCTGATGTCCCTTGGGTGTTGCTCATGAAATGGTGCTTAATGTTCTGTAAAACATACACAGGTGGTGTATTCTCTTATTGTTCTTTTTGCTTGTGTTAGACTCCACCACCCCCCCCCCTCTCACACCCTCACTCTCCTCCTCCTCCCTCTCCTCCTCCTCCCTCTCTTTCTCTTTTTGTGTCTCTCTCTCTCTCTGTGTCTCTCAATATTCTCACTAACTCCCCTCACAAACCTGTTGTTGCGGCTGTCTTTGTTTGTCTTTCAAATATAACGTTTTGTTAATTCAAATTTTTGTTATATTTCTTGTACTTTGAGTTTATTTATTTTTTTGGTGGGGGGGGGGGGGCATTCCATTACATAAGACAAACCCCCCCCCCCCCCACACACACACACAATGTCGTGTTTTCCCGCTTCACTTCTTTGATTGTTAAGAGTTACAGGTCTCATCTTGTATAATACCCCATTACTCCAAGCGGGGTCCCATTTTGGTGCAGCACGGGGTCGTTTTGAAATAACCCGCTAACTTGAGCTGGTTATTTGATGTCTCCTGTTGGCAAATTGATGAATACGGAACGATTAAATTGAAAAAAGACTGCGGGCAGATTCTGCTTCAGATAAATGGAATTTCCAGCGTGGTGCCGCTTTCTCCAGTAATTACGATTTGCAAAGATAACGGACATGACTTATTGATGAAATACAATGGTGTGTAAAATTCAGAGTTGGTGGCGATGCCTTGCCTGCATTGCAGAGAGCTGATGTGTACAGAAAAACCTCTCCTTTCCCAATCAGTGAAACGGGCTGTGCACCAGTACGTCACCGTTGTTCTCTAGAATTGTGATACTTTCTTTTGGCTGCTTTTCAGGCGAAGCAGGAAATTTTTATTTTATCACAACTTGTCTAGTGTCGATGACTTCTTGAGAGTTTGCTATTCGCTTATTTTTTCGACACAGGAGTCTAGGACCAAGAACATTGGGTGCGGGTGTGAATGTAGTTGAACATAATAATACATGTATAACAAATCGATTTTTCAAATTTTTAAGTTGCTACAGAAAGTATCTAGATGTATAGAGGGGGTTCACTTCCGCCAAATCGCGAAACTAGGTTGCTGCGGTAAACAAGAAATTGAACAATTGAAAGAGACCTTCTTCACCAAAGATATTGTGCATATCTGTTTACTGTGGTTTGTTCCTATTTTTGGGCTGATTGAAACTATTTACAACCGTTTGTAAGCTCCTACGCCCCGTGGAAATGCGCAAACCGGTATTGTTTACCGCAGCGACCTACTTTCCGCTCTACGCTAACAGTGGTTTCGCAGAGCCCACCCACCCCGTGTCTCGCAGTGCAAATCGACCAATAGTGAACCCTCTCTCTATAATTATACTGGTTACTACTAGTTTTAGAGGACGGTGACGTAAATAATGTAAAAACCAAGGAATGGGAGTTCTGTTCACTGTATGTATCTTCCAGTTATTCGGCTTATTGTACAACGTCGTTTACCATTGTTAATTATGTAGGGCGACAATCTCCGGCCCCATCATAGTTCATAGTGGTGAATTTAATCCATCCATGTGACAACCTTGACGTTAGTTATATCTGTGCTATTGAAATGCTATTCCAGAATAACTGGGCTCCGATGTGTGTACGGGTTTTCCTGATCTGTTTCGTGTCACAGTATAATACGGATTGATTCCTTATGCCCAAGGAGAAGCCGGGCTAAATGGCAGACTTCGACATTTCAGCGGTATAAATCCATTCAGTGTTATTAGGACTCACGTTAAATGTCACACGGTTGAGTTCCCGAGGGCGCCCATGTCTTGTCTTTGATGCCTTTATTTCCCACAGAACCTTTTAATTTTTTTTAAAAAATTGAATGGATTTATCAAATGAAAGAGGAAGGAGAGGGGAAGAATTACTCGTGCAGTTCCAAAATGTCACATCTAGGTTTTCTCAATATAATTATTTGCCCATTAAGTGTTTTACCCATCACATTGAATACGTATGATTTATTCGCCAGTCCTGTGGCATTTTGCATATTATTATTAGATGTTGTATCTTCAGATATTTAAGAGTTTAAGGAATTCACAATTGCAAATTTTACTTGAAGGAGGAAAAAGGGAAAGCAAGAGTTAGAAATTAATTTTGTAAGTTTTTCTCTGACGTACGAACCATGGCTGACTCCAGACTTATAGGAAGGCCTGACGGGGATGTATGATAGAATAGCGCTCATGAAATAAGTGGTTATCTGGCTTTGTAATCAGTTATGGCTCTCTTTCTCTCTCTCTCTGTCTCTCTCTCTCTCTCTGCCCCCCCCCCCCCCGGTCTCTCTTTCGCCGTTATTTCAATTTTGTTTCCAACCCCCCATCCTCCCTTTTGGAAGCAGCTGTAAATCCTTACAAGATCTGTTTAAACCAATGGGTGCCGCGTGGCTGTTTTATGGCCAGTCGATCCACTTCTTTCATCAAGTGGAAAGGTCAATGAGCAGTGAAGGTTATGCTTAACAGCGATTGGTCGCGATTCGCTGCACCTCTACTATAATCTATATTGCACTGACCGGTGACGGTTTGTCGAACCAATAACACCGAATATAAGGAAGAACATATGACTTGCTATAAAACACATTTTTATTGCTTCTGAATAGGTGGAGACTTCGTTGCAGTTAAATAGCCATAGCAATGTAGCATTTACCTGCACCTATGATGACTGCATGCACTGGTGATCCCTTTCTGAATGATGAAGTTAGAGTGAATGACTCACATGATCATAACTTTCATAAGCATTTTTTTTGTTGTTTTTTTCACCCTCCGCCCCAGCGAACTATATTTTGAATGACAAGATTATTCCATTGTATGAGTATTAGATGCATTCGCCATGATACATTTTTTAAAATCCACAAACTAGTCAGAAATAGCAGGTGTTGGTAACTTTTTTTTAAGCGTCCCACGACCGAAAATGAACCTCCAGAAATATTAGCAAGCTAATTCTGGATGAAGTCAGGGAGTTGACTTGATGAAAACCGTTGATCTCAAATACACGCTCAGTTTTACCAGGCAGTTTCTGCCCTGTAATTGCTTCCTAGAATGGCACAGTGCACGACTGATTGCAAGGAAATTAGATTCATAAGGCAGTTTTCTCTTTCTCACGGCGCTCTCCATTTTGACAAACTTTTCGCGCGCGCACGAGGAGGCGTTGGAGAAAGGAGAGGAAAAGGACGCAGGACAAAAGAAAGGAATGAATTTGAGAAGGAATCCAGGGGAAAATGGATTTTATTTGATACCCACCCCCACCCAGCCCTCTCATCCTTTTGATAAGTTTGCAGAGCCGTGCAAATCTGCCTGCTTCTGAAATTTATGAATGGTGTGCCCGTGTTGCGAATGGCATTTTATGTTTGTGTGTGCGGAGTTATGCTTTTTTTAATGGAAGAGTATAAAGCTTATTCATTAAGGATCGTTTGTCACAATTTGCCCCCGTGTTTCGCATACAATCTGCACGTTTGTCTGACGTGGTTTTGCCGAAAGGCAAGATGAATGACACGGCCCAAGAGCACGTGTCCTACATAACTTGTTATATGCTCACAGGAGAATGGGACTGTGTTATGTAGCTGTGGTGTTGAATAACATTTTTCTTATTGCCCATACTCTCAGCCTGTATGGTGTTTATGGTTCAGCGAGGCAGAGTATTTCGGTGTGTAGTTTGAGAGTTTACCTTGCGCAGGAAAAAATAAGTCGAGGAAGGAGTCAGGTGAAATGGGAGGAGGAGGAGAGAGAGAGAAAGGGAGAGGATGTGAAAAGAGGCTTGTGCCTATTATTAGTCTCCACCAGTGCGGAACGGCGCCCTGTGTTACAGCAGGTGTGCGATAATCACATGGCATCTGCATTTCCCTCACCTTGTCTTCCCGTATGTCTTACCATAGCACTGGCGAGGTGCCCTTCACTCAGAAATGTTTGTTATCGCCAGCGTTTGAACTTTACGAGGGGCAGATCTTTATCCGTGGATTGAGATTACCATCATTCGCTCACGCGGCACATCAGTATTGACCTACTTTCAAAATGATCGCTCATCTTTCCTGCACGAATCATTTTCCTACAAACCAAGATTTTAAATGACGTCAGCCATTTTGAAATTAATTTTCTTTTCATTAGTTAACTGAGGCTCTGTTTTGTTGTTGTTTTCATGTGATCTGTGAAATAACAGAGGGTATATATTACGGGAACTGCCTGACGATGAATTTCACTGTTTTGTTTATCTCGGGCGGGGCACTCTACCCTGCATTCATTGAATATATGTCAGCCCGTATCCAATTTTTCTTTTCATTTTGTCATTCCCACTCGCTGAGCTCGGGAATTGTGTGCCAAATGAAATAAATAAAACAGTCACAAAAATGCGTACTCTTTCTGGTACGTCGTGAAGTAGATTTTGCACAAGCTATTACGATTGCTGCTTCAAATTATTTGCCCATGACAGATCAAACACGCTGATCGGAGTCATTTTCGGTATAGCTGTATCGATTCTGCAAATAACGGGAACAAGTAACAGTCTGAATTTACTCGTCATTTTACGTCGACGGTATCAAATAAACCTACTTGATCGATTGATCACGGCCGCGTGTATATCGATTTGCTGGCCTGTGTGTTAACTCGCTGCTGTAGAGGAACCGCACACCGTGTGTCAGATCAGGCACAGCGTGCCAAAATGCATATTATTTGGAATTAATAAAACACATCATGTATTGTTAAGTTGCATGTCAAACGTGTATTTAAGTAAATAGTAGCCACCATCAGTCCGTAGTAAAAATTAAAAGCAGTTGACAATGAGCAGTGACATGTGCATGTTTTAAATTCCACATAACATCGTGAGACAGTGTTGAGGTCACGAAACAAAATGAACTGCTGAATAATTGTACCCTGCGTGGGGGAAGTTTCCCTTCACAGCTACACGGGAAACCAGTCAAGGCGTCTTTAGGAACTACACCTAGATATTATATTATACATGTATATCTTTTCCCCGAGCTCGGGTTGTTGAAATGGCAGGACATGGAAAGTTTTTACCTCACCAGATAAAGACTCTTTAAGTGTAAGAACAAACAGTTAAAAGACGGATATGGTATCGGTTTCAGATTACATGGGTCTTGAATTTATGCCCACCTCTAGCGCTTCCGTTACAGGTATGTTATGAAAGAGAATTCAGTGTATTTAACGGGCGCTATTCTTGTACTCTGGGCTCGCAGGCCCCGTCCACTTTTTTAAATTTAATTATTGTTTTGTGTGTATGTGTGGAAAGGAAACATTAATAGCATGTGGTTGGGGATGTCTACACCCGGGAGAACAGTTGGCCAACACAACACTATACAGGTGTCGCATTCTCCCTTCAGTCTGCACCGGCATCTTTTCACTGCCATGTTTCCAATTCTGAATACCGTGGCATAAAACATATTTCCAAATTGAACTGAAGTCACGCATAAATTAGTTATACAGTAATTCTGGTTTCATTTGAAGAGGAAGAAAAGGAGGAGAAAAATATACGATGCATAGTATAATAAATATTCAGTGAAGCCGGGCATCCATCATTCTGGTGTTTACAAATTGGTATGTGGTAAAAGGGAGGAGAAGTATCCCATGTACATGTATGTTTTTACTGTGGTTGAATGCATAATCAGTGATCCTGCATCTGATGTCGCTTCAGACCTATCATAATGTTGAAAGGCTAGGCGGACAGCAGCACATCTGGTATAACAATCATTCACTAAACAAAATCGCGACAAATGGAATAAAATATGTTTGCGTCTTTTCAGCATACACTTTCCTCTTTTCAGTGGCGATGAACTCTCTGCAGCTGTCACCTTTTCCCTTGCAAATGTTCAAAGTAGCTGGATTGTCAGTGTTGTGAAGTAAGATCATTGTGGGACATTTATGTTCACATGCACTCAGAATGCAACTATGTTGTCGGCCAAACAAGTCGGGAGACTTATTGTTCTAATTTTGTACTTAATCCAAGTGGAATGGTCGACAACGTGTTTTGCCAAATAATAATGAAATATAGAGATGATGACGTGTCAGTATTTTGCACTCCCTCCTCCATTTTCGTTTTAGTTTCTTATTTTTCTGTTTCTCGGTCTCTGTCACACTTTTCTTTTGTCGTCCATAATCGTCCGTGCAGAATCATTGTTTTACTCGTCATGGATCGTTGCCAGTTCACTAGTTGTCTTGGACGTAAAACGTAAAAAGCCCTATTACACCTGTGGCCGTATGCATAATCAATGCGTAAACTAAAGTAAATACGTTAACTGGTGTTAACACGAGAAATTGTATTCATTTCTTGCGTTAACACCAGTCAACGTTTTACTTTAGTTTACGCATTGATTATGCATACGGCCACTGGTCACCACAAAAAAACACCAAACAAACAAAAATGGCCGTGCAGTTTGTTTCAAAACCAGTCACCCAGTCTGCTAAAAATCTGGCGACTTTTACGCATGACCTTCTTTCGTATATTGAGCCTCTTCAATATTTGAAATAATATTTTAATCGATCCACAACGATCCAAATTTGGAATGCGTATGGCTTTACCAGCAAATACGTTTCAGTTTATAAATGTTTATACCTTTGCATTCATGTGGGCGATTCTTAAGCGGTTTTGCATGTTTCAGAATTCTTGGACACGGCAGTAAATGTCAGGGCATTACGAGTTCAAATGCTCCCTGGAAGAAACACTTGTTTGACGTTGAAAGACCTTGAGATTGTTCAACATACCGTTCGAATGAAACACACGCACATGCTTATATTACTTCTGGTGCTATCTAAGTTGCTCCACCCCAGAAAGAGCCATTTTCAGGGGCTGTGGAAGCAGTTTGTGAGATTATCAGCCAACGGGGATCTGTACGTTGTGTAAACTACCAGCTAATTAGAGAAAAAAAGATACATGTAGATCTAATCGCACAGGTGTGAGCCACAAATAACGTTCGGCTTCAATTTTGTATTCTGGGAAGATGTTCAAATGAGTCATGGCTTTCATTTTCTTGACACACTTGTTTACCAGTTCAATCATGTCGCTGGGATGCATTTTGTTTGATGACTGCGAGAGGGAAAGCTCTGTGCAAACAGAAACCTCTTGGTAGTGGTTTTGGACGGTGGGAGGGGGGCGGCGTGGTGATGACTCTACTAGCAGTGTGTAGAGTGTATGTAATGAGCATGATATTCCATAATGTGACTAGGTAAGGAAATCAGGGATGCCAAAAGTCCGGATTTTCCGGTATATTCCTGTTTCCTCGGTATTTTCCGATTTCCTGTGTATTTAATTGTATTTTGTGTGTTAGTAATTGTTTAAAAACTGTTAAAAAAATTTTTTGTTTTGGTGCAAACACGATGACACGCCCATTTTTCAGGTTGTTGTTTTTTTTTTTTTTTTTTACAAAAATCATTTGGCATCCGTGGGAAATGATGTGGAGGGTCGCGTCGATATTAGGAGTCTGTTTTGGGTTTTGGAAAGTTGGCAGCTTTGTATTAATCATCGCACCATAAGAATTTCAGTAAGACAGTAAAATTTCAGAATTGACCGAAGATTATAATGCAGTGATATAAAGCCCAGTGGCCCCCTCTGGGATCACGTGGCACAATGTAAAAATTACGTTTGCGGCTCGCAGCCACTTGTTTTTTTGTTTTTTTTTTGGTTTTGCGGTTATTGAGAGAATCAGCAGGAATTTAATAATAAAGTCTGTGCTGTGATACATGTACAAACCAAACCTCACTTTATCAGGAGCGACACGTGTCATTTGGAAATCTCTCTCTCTCTCTCCTTCCCCTCCCCCTCCCCCTCTCTCTCTCTCCTTCCCCTCCCCCTCCCTCTCTCTCTCTCTCTCTCTCCCTCCCCCCCCCTCTCTCTCTCTCTCTCTCTCTCTCTCTCTCTCTCTCTCTCTCTCTCTCTCTCTCTCTCTCTCTCTCTCTCTCTCTCTCTGGTTTGATTCATCGCATCAGGTGGGCCAATTTCCTCCTGTACATATTGTGTACATGTGCTACCTTTCTTATAGATCTTTCCGCCATCTTAAGCTGCCGGTGACAGAAATTGACCGTCAAGTTGTCGATATTTGCCAGGTAACGAGAGAGAGAGAGAGAGAGAGAGACGCTGAGAGTGGGTGAAAATACTGCAGGAAAAAGTAAAACAGAAAGAATTGTTTGGAGTAAATCAATATATTGTGTACAGTTGAAATACATTTTTTTTGTTTTTTTTGGAAGGGGAGGAGGATCAATAATCATAATTATTGCAACCTGGTCCACAAACACAGAATAATTATGCACACGTTGTTATTGCAGACACTGAAAGGGCCCTTTTCTATTACCGTTAACGGTCAGCCCATGTCGTACGTCCAGTAAAAGACCCGATTGGCGAAATTGTAATTTCGCAGTTCAGGCCCTGACTTTTCCGGTGGTGTGAGATTTGTCGCAATCTTGTGTGGCCCTCTGTTACCTCGGGCAGGAACTGATCAGTTCCAACACAGTGTCCTCCTACGTACGGCTGTATGGAGATAATAATGTCGCTGTAATAGTTTAACGCCTTCTGTGTTCTTGATGAACTTGACAACCAAGCCTTTTTTGTTGTTGTTGTTGTTTAGGCGGGAGGCAGTTTTGTGAAAGGTGGGGCTGCCCTACGAATTCGTTACCCAACCTTTTCTTTTTGTTTTGTTGGCTTTGTGTCGTGGCGGGGGGGGGGGGGGGGGGAGATTTTATTATTATATTTGTGAATGTTGGTTCTCTTGATGGCATTGATTACCCAATCAAATTAAGTGGACGTTTATTTTCAAATGATTAGACTAATGGACGCAACTTGTTGTCTTATTCGACAACGAAGCCTCCATCGCTTTAAAGTTTTATTGTTGAGATATCTCCGGTCATAATTTCACACCAGAAATATACAGTATGTCATATTATTGTATTAATGTTAAATTCTATTTATGTCATTCAGATTTTTTTTTTACATGGCAAATATTAGCTGCGTTTGTGACCCGGGGAAATTCCACATAAATTCAATTTAAACAGAATGTTGCCCAGTCTAGAGCAGCTTTATTCAGTAGACCAGAATAAACCAACGTTCAGGATGTATATACATTTGGAATCTTGAAGAAGACAAAACCCAAACTATAACATTTCTGCATGCGTGGACAGAGACAGCCGTGATAATTTGATTTGTCGGACAATGTTATCAACAGCAACAGGAAGTGACACACTTTCATTTGGGGAAATCGGAGAAAGGAACGGGGAGGAAGGGGGGAACATGGCCCAGTCCGGGGACCTGGCTGCCTTATTGATGTCCTATTGACGTGCAAGTGCTGGCTGTTGTCTCTGTCTCGGCGCTGCAAACAGTGTGGCTTTTTTTTTTTCTTTGGTCCCATTCTGCACAGACATAACTGAATACAAAGTGCCAGGATTGTTTCTTCTCTTTCATTAAGCCGTTCTCCTGCTGTTGGAAATGGGTCAGGGGAAGAACTCAGAGCCAAAGTAAAACCGACAAGGTTACAGTGGTTTTTAAGTCTATTCACACGGGAGTACGTGAGGGCGTGCATGCTTGTCAGAAAGAAAGAGTGTATATGCAGTGATCACCTTGATTTCAACTAAGTTTTCAAGGCTTTGCATCCAAGCATGGGTTTGTTTTAAATATGCTTGCTCCACGACTATTCAAGTGCGGAATCTGCATAATGGCAAAATAAAATTGCAAATGGATTGAGATTATATGCATGTTATAAATTGGAGCTTTGGGGGAAGAAACACTGGCGTCTTTAAGAAGCAGGGGGAATTTTGAAGACAGCAGGGTACAGACAGAGACAGTGCGCTATCGCTGATAGGCCTATAATCTGAGACAGAACGCTAGCTCTTGTTCCAGTTTTGTTGTCCTTGTTGTTCCAAGTTATTGGTGTTTTTGCACCAACATCAACCACCCGTACTTAAGAAAAATGATCAATCTTTAAGCCAGATCGAGCAATTTCACCAGAAAGGCGGTCGTGTTTATAGCTGGGTCTGAGTGCACATAAGCTCTGAACATTTGAGTCACCGTGCCCTCGACAGCGATCTGGAACGAGCTGAACGCCACATGACCGGGGATGCGCGCGATTTGTAAACTAATTTATAAAGTAATTTATTGTAATATAAACAGTTATGTCAGATTTCTGCAGGCACGTGGTGAAATTTCAAATGTTTCTTTGCTGAGCCCAGATGAAAATGGCAAAATAAGTATAAACATAATATACATGTATATAACAAAGAAGAACATTCTTTTATGCACAGACCTACGGTGATCTGTTCACGTTCATGTGCAAACCTCCTTGCGTGAATGGCAAATCTGAAGCTTTGTAGTTGGTCCCCTGGTGAACACTGGTCGATGGTGCTTGCCTCACGCAGCTGGGAATTGCACTATCCTTTTATCATACCTAATCCATAACCAGCTCACGGAACACACAGGAGAAACCGTCACGGTTCGTTCGCCGAAATGCATCAGTTTGCCAGCTGTAATTTATTGTAAAACCTTTTCCCGCTTATTGTATCTAGTGTTCAGCTCCCATCCCCAGCCCATCCGTCCTTTTGTTTCCCTAAGCCTGACGGTTGGTCATCCATCAGTCACATGGTCTGTTGTCAAATATTTGATTTATCACAAATTGGAACAGTCGCGGCAGAAATTTATCGTTCTCTCAGTACTCCTTCCCCCCGAACAGCCATTTTCGCTATGGAATGGTGCGACCGTATTATTATCGTTTTTCGGGTAATTTTATTTTTGGCCCAGCTTTTAGTTTGCAAGCTGGCGTTATTATTGAAGCAGAGTTTTCCTCACCTGCAGCATAATTTGTTCCCACTAGAGTATCCCCATTATGGTTGCTGATTCAAACGATGAAGGCAACCCAGTCTCCAGATGTGGAAGCTACAGCATGTCTGTTTTCAATATTTATGCATCACACTTCTTCTTTCTCTCCTCCTCCCCCGTCTCCCCCCGGGCTGTCATTTGCCAGGAAGTGTTTTTTCCTATTACATGTATATACAGTAAAGATTTTATTTGGTGGAAAAGAACAAAATCTGCTACATTTCATTTCCTGTGGGCTTTGTCTCGCCCCCATCCAATCCATTCTGCTTTCCATTTTTAACATTGGTTGATGTAACATCAACTTCTTGTTAAAGAGGACCAGCAGTGTCCTCAAGTTAGCCAAAATCGACTGCCGCCTTATATTTTCTCTGGTAACAAAACCCATTTTATTGATCAACATTAAGTTAAGAGAAGATGAGCTGAACGTTACACAGTGACGCCTACAAAATATGTATTAAAGTAAAGGGGCTGTAACATCGATTGCGTGAGACACTTGCAAATTCATAGACTCAGTGGTTTTTATGATATTTCGTCATACATAGTGTGCAGTGTAATCTGACAGCTGAAGATGGCAGTGTACTGTTACTTAAATTAGTTTGTCTGGTTTGAAATTATTTCGAAAACTCAAACCCTATAGTTGCAAGTAGTTTTTCTTCTATTTCTATTCTTTTATTTCTCTGGTGGATTTTGGTTGGTCATACTTACGACACTCCTAACAAAATGGCCCGAGGCTCAGTGGGGTTATAATTATAATGTTGTAATGTCTTCTGGCATATGTTTCGGGACCGTAAAGCATAGGGTTTCAAGAGGCACCTCCATTACCTGACCACCACTTAATAAATCTTACAGTCACAAGTCCTTGACATAATTGTCATGATTAGTTATCGCCGACATGGAGGTGCACCTGACCTGAAGTCCTTGGCCATGAAAGTATAGTCTGTGTTGTATTGCGTCGTTGTTATTAAGTTAGTGTCAGATTTACTTGACGAGTTATGGGATTATTGGAGACATAATTACACCGGTGGGCTGGCATCTTTCCGACGTTCTTGTAGATGTTGCTAATATTGAGCTATTACGTCAGTGGATGTTTCTTTGCATTTTTATTTAAGTTGCACGTGATGAGCAATTCAGATGGATGCTCGTGATTGAAAGCGATGGCTTAGCCAGGCACTTGTTCTTGTATGAAATAATTGCCTTATGTTCGGAAATGCATTTTGAAACCCGGAAGTTTAGAAGTTGCAGGAAAATACACAAATGGATTTCTCCTGTCGGTACATTCAAGCTTATTGTAAACTATCTTACAAGTCGCCGTATTAAACATTATTTTGATCAGCGGTGTGTCCTTCCTCGGGTACATGTGGAACCCATGCTTTACTTGGAGACCTGGAACCCCAGATATGAACCGTAGGAAACCCAAACCTATTTTATCACTACATGTGTCAGATTGCAGGTGCATCCAAGAAATGCTCAACGGCTGAAATTTCCACGTAAAGAAACCGTTTGCACGGGCAGGAGAAAGAGGAAGAAGAAGTTGTATATTTTACAGTTTCCGATGGATAATGCGGCACTAAGACGAGGAAATGGTGTAATTCAGTTTCTCACTGAAACTTCAACATTTGTCGCTTACATGTCTTCCCCCCACTTCTCCTCTGCCTCGCCCCCCCCCCCTTTCCCACTTTTAGTTGCTTCTGTAACGTTTTCACTTAGCAGTAACAATTAATGCACTTGAACTTTTTTTTGTTTGTTTTAATTTCATCTAGTTTTCTTAAAGAGTAGATGAGGATGTAACGAAAGAAGGCGGAACGAAGACAGTTTGTGTCATTATAAATTTTGCAAGATTATAATTATGATACTATGGTGCAGAATGTCAAGAGTGTCACTGTGACTTTCTGTATTTTAGGGGGTAAACATGAAGATTCAGTACAGCTCTAGTGTGCAATTTAAATAGATGCAAGTTCATGCCCAGAATAATGGTTTACTTTACACATCTGCCTAGGTTGAAGAATGAATGAAAAGATGTATTTGTGGGTGGGCGTTGAAAGCATATGATAACGGAAATTTTGGTTGTTTTGAGACAACAGTTTAGTGTCTTATCGATAAGCAGATTCGGCGTGAGTTCTTTCAAGAGCGGTATGATTTTCAACCTAGTGTGCACAGAAATAATGTGTGGTGATTTTAGCAAGCATGCAAAGGGTGGGGGTATCTGCCTTCGGGATTCGATGTCCCGCTGAGGCATTCGCGTGGAACGTTAGTTGTGTTCTTTTATTGACGCAACAGTACATGTTTTAAATTGTCCTGGCCACTAAAAAGGTCATCGTTTCAACATAACAAATGTTTGAATGGAGCATAAAAGATCGGTGCATTATTGGTTATCACCAGGATGCTAGACATGCACTTCTGGCTTTCATCAAGCCTTCCACCCCCTTTACCGACCATAGCCTCCTTTCCTCATGTACCATCAGCACTACAGACCATTAGATCCCTGGCTATTTCAGTATCTCTGGAAATGACACTGCCGCCAAACTTGCGAAAGGAAGTCAAGAATGAAAATGATCCGCAAACGCAGAACCACAGAGGTATTCTAATTCAAACAAATTCCGTGAAATGCGGTAAAGGAATAACAGATTAATATAGTGCGACCAGCTCTCAAATTTGCTGGCACCATTTACTTTGAGATGACCCAACTCAGGTCAGAAGAAAGCAGACTTACTACAGGAGACCGCAAGGTAATTTTCAAATATAACATACTCCAGCTGACTATTACCCCAGCCAAACATTTTCCACGCGTATTGATTTACCACTGAACTTTACATTATGAAAGTTTCCACAACATTCCATTCAAATGCCGGGAAATGGGATGATTCCTCGTGCCACTACTACAATCAACAAAACTGAACAACCTGTGTGAATCGTTTAAAAACACACATTTTTGAAGCTGACCGGCTGAAAATAATGAAGAACTCTCAGAGCTGGAAGGAAAAGACCCGTTTGTTCATGTATTCAGAACAGGTAGACACACTGGCGTGACATGTGGTAACCGAGATATTTAAATATTCAAGTACCATTCGACATTCCGGTTGGAACGCGACGAAGAAGGTCAAAGGATTTACTTGTTCGTAGCTGTGGGCTGACTGAAGACACAGCACTCAAAGCAGTGTGGTATGGCCACTTTTATATGACGCACATATTGGTTATACTTAACTTATACACCAGTAGTACAACAGACAAAGGCAAGGTTCATATCTTTAACTTGTTCATGCGTATAATGTGCATGATGGGGAAGAGGAAAGTTCGGGCGAGAGTCACAACGCAGTCAAATACGAGTGTGCGTTCAGTCACTGGTACACTGATATCAAAACACAAGTTACAAGAAAGCGTCTTAACTCCATGCAGATGCTATTTCTCCGGAAAAATCAGAAATTACGCCCCTGCACTAGTTTTTCACGCCAATAATATGAAAGGTACTGCATTGTTCTGAATTTTTGCCCCAGACTTATGTGATTCAGATTAGATTGGCGGTTGTGGTTAATTGCCGCGTTAATATCCGGGTTTTTTCTTTTCTTGCCTAGTTCCCACCTTCTCTGTAGATTTCTTTTTTAAGTAGTTATTTCTGAATGTCTTGGTTCCCCCACAGAAGCCAGACAGTCTTGAGGTTTGTTTTCACGATATCGATCGTCTGTTGGAAGGCAATAATTTAGTCCCATGTTTCCCATTTTCCCATCGAAAGCAAAACTTCTAAAGATGATTAAACTGGCAGTGACATTTTGCTTGCCTAACAGCGGAAGAAAACACTTTCAAGATAATAGGGTTGAATGTCAAATGGCGGGTAATTGCATCGTCATATAATTTCCAGCCTTTGTCAAGTAAATTGATTTTCGGGTACAGATGAAAGTGGATCTTTTTCAAGCAATCGACTCGCTTACCTGTAGCAAGCATTTTGATCAGAAAATAGCTCCAAAGAACAGTTTATTGGCAGTATATGGAAGGCCAATAGCAGTTTTAATGATATGACAATATTTCTCTGTTTATTTGTTTGTATGGGTGAATTTGAGCACATCTGGAGTTGTTGTTAGTGATAATTAAGGTTATCAGTTTCAGGTGATGCCACTGTAATTTAATTAACAGCGTGGCAAAAACCAGGAATATGAAGCGGAAAAGGGGCACACTGCCTGTTCACGAAATCAAAGTAAGCATTTTACTTCAGGATTTATGTGTTTATTATGGAACTGCATCTACTAAACGTGCAGTAAACTAAAGCCATTTTGCAACAAATTCCATGCATCCGTCCTTCGAAGTATCTACTTGGTTAATAGTAAAGTTATTACTATTACTGGTAGTATTTACTGTACGTGTAGTCGCAGTTACTATACTGTGACATGAAAGACGAACTGCTTGCATTAACACCTGTTGCCTACGAACTCTATCGCCCTTATTGCCTTCCTTTCTCTAAGAATCGTAGCCTCAAGGCAGCGACGGTAAGGACACGGTTGTGTTTTGTGTGGTTGTGGCAGTGCTACAACTGTGCAGTTTGCAATGAAGTTGAGATGAATATACTCAAACAACAAAATAGATCGCTGGACATGACAATGCAGTGAATGTTGTTCTTGTGAAAATAGAAAAGTCGTGGATCAGCAGCCGGAGTAAACTGTGCTACCCACCCCACCTCCCTACCCAGTTTTTTCGCGCCTAACCTTCTTTCCACCCTCAAGAGTTGCACGGCATAGTTTGGAATCGTGACTTATTATTTTACATCAACACATCTAATACTTCAAGATGATATGCAGTCGAGCTGAGCAAAAAAAAATTTAGATGTCTTGTTTTACTGGGATCCCCTTCAGAGAATACGTCTTCCATTATATCATTGTCCAGCCTATTTAACCGGGAGATCGATAGATAGGCCTACAGATAATGACAAATATAGCGTTGATGTTAACCGAAAGACGAACTATGTATAGCGTCAAGACTTTATTTTTGTCCAATACGTGACCTGTCTGAAATATTTGTGTCTTTCGACGGGCTCGTCTGCCAGTTTGCTTGCTTGTAATTGTTTGCCTGTCTGTGTGTGTGTGGGGGGGGGGGGGGAAGGGGGAGTTGTTTCGACCAGAAAGTACTAAACCTTTCACAATATTAATCAGACAAACCAGATTTTTTTTTTTAAATTGAAAGAAGAAGAAAATAACATTTTCTCCCGCAGGCTTTTCTGGTCATAAATAGAACAAAACCAATTTCTTCATGATGAAGTCATCATTCCGCCCTTATGAGAAGAGTACACTCGAAAATACAATAATTATTTTAAAGCTACAGGTGACAGGGGCTTCGACCATAACATGTAAGTTTAGTTATAATAAGACAAAATGCTATTAGCTAAATATTTGGTGGTATTATTTGAATTGAATCAACTTTGAGCAGGCCTGGTTTTGATATTTGAATGAGATTATAAGGCTATACAAGCTGTGGAGCATTGCCAGTGTAGAAAATATATACACTGTAATATGCTGTGGCGGAAGAAAATATCAGCCTTCTTTTTTTTTTCGACCACCGAGGCTTATGCATGCAAGAACATCCTGAATTTCATTTTCACCGGCGTTGTCCAACGGGTATAATTTGTACTGACTGATTGACGTTCCTGTGACATGAATTTACTGGCATATTTGAATTTTTGTTCTCACCAAGGTCGAGATAGGGGAGCGGTGGCGTAATCTCAGAAAATGCAGATTATCAGGACTCTTTTTTTTCTTTCTGTTAAAGGAGGGAAAGATACAGAAGATCGTTTTTGCCCTCCGCCACCGCCATTCGTCCCAACAAGTCATTTTAACTAGATGTGTGCCACATTTCACTAAGGTTCTTTACCGTGTCACTTCATGTATGCCTCTTATTGAGTTGTGATATGTTTGTGTAAAGAGGTGTAAGATATATGTACCATGTATGTGCTGTAAACGCTTTGTGAAAGAGAATTTCCCTCTGGGGATAATAAAGTGATTCTGATCTTATCTTAATTTTCTTCTTCATAAACAAAATATAATGTAATTTTTTACTCGCCAGAATTAAATTGCCGGCTTGCCTTTCAACCTGATCGATTGAATGTCATTTGGACGGGAAAAAAAAAGAAATCAGTGATGCTGTTTGTTATGATAGTGATGGTGATGCATATAATACATAAAATTGTTTTAAAAAAACAACAGCTATGTATTTGTGATGTTCCATCGGTCAGTTTTGAGCATGAGAGAGTCGTTCTTTGCCACTGACACCGAAGACTTAGCATTCAAGTACGTTGCAGCGACGCCCATTCACCTCCAGACAAGCCCACGACATTTTGTCCCAGTGATAATGTCACTCGGCTTTCAGGGCTTCTTCCGTTGTAAGAGCGGTGCTGGTGGGTGCGATTTCCCTGTGTAAAATAGAAAAAAACTGTTTTACATTTGTATTTCCAAGGATCTGTCAGACATCTCACTTTGACCCCAACAGCTATGGTATCCACGGCTGATTTTTGTAGGGCTCACAGCTCTCAGAACGGTTTCATCGCCTTTCCTCTTCAAATTCCAGCAAGTTTATGCATTGCGGAATCCAAGGCACATACTGTCTTTACTCACTGAATATTATAATGGACACCAGAATAAACTTTTTTATTACTACATTAATATATTACTGCCTCAGATTTACAAGTGCATATAGCTAGAGGCGCAGTCTGCAATCAATTTCCATATGAAGTGGTAGATAAAGTAGAATAAGTGGTAAAATAGTATAATAAGAAAATGTTATGATCAAACACCCCCCCCCCCCCCTTGTAGCCACGTGCACCCAAGAAGGAATGGGCAATAATTTGTTTGGGATTCTGCTCCAAAGTATTCAAGCCCGGAGTTTTATACAAGACTCGGTCGATGGTATTGTTATTTTTCAAACAGGAAACTCCGTGAATAAATGCATGATGTTTGTGTGTGTAACACACCTGACATAATTATACAGTGTGCAAGATAAGAGTGGGTACCATGTTGAAATTCACGTACAGAGATATGTTAGTGAAGCATGACTACAGTGTGATTCAGGCCATCCCCCACAGAGAGGGCCTGTATAGAAACTGTTACAGTTTTGGCCACTTGGTATCTGTCTGTCTGTCTGATTCATTGATTCTGTGAGTCCATGAAAGCTCTCTCTCTCTCTCTCTGTCTGTCTCTCTCTCTCTCTCTCTCTCTCTCTCTCTCTCTCTCTCTCACACACACACACACACACACACACACATACACATTACATTCTGATGTTTCTGGAAGAGAGCTAAATTCTTGAAGGTTTTCACGTGTAAGTAAAATGAAACACCAACCCCTAGAGAGTGCATTTGGTCAGGCCACTGTGTTATTTTCTGTTGTTATCTCTGGCTCATGATGTTGTTTACTTGTGAGAGTGAACCTTCCTGCACATGGACCATTGCAAACCTGCCGTGAGCCGTCATTTGCACTGATCAGTGTGGGGAACAGTGGACCGCTAGGCGATGTTGCCCCGTTCCCTTGGCGTGATGCTGCGATAAAACGTTGGGGTGTTTGTTTACCCATGCAGCAGCTGATAAAACGTAAATATAGCATTTGGTAGCTCGGTGTAGTTAATGGTGTGTTGACAGCCTTTTATAATATGCTGTGCATCCATATTTACGCAGATGGGATTTTTTGCCGTTCGTTTTTGTGTTGTGCACAAAGCTCTGAATCAGACAAACAAATGCATATTAGTGAAAGTGGCGTTAGAACATGCCGAAAGTCAGAGAACGAGTCAGTGTATACTTTAGGGAGAGCGAATATTAGATTGCATTGCGTATTGCACAACATAAGAGAATACCGAACACTGTAAAGATTGTCTTGACTAAGAGATTGACACATCGGTCCACCAGAGTCACAAGTCATTTACCGTGTGAATCTGGGTTTGAGCTGATATTTGTCATGGTATTAGGACCACCACTCCCAACCCACCCCCACCTTTTTTTTTTTAAAGACAAGAGATAAAAACAGGAAACACAGTGAAGATAATCAGATTTGAATGTCAGAAACAACACAGTTGTCAAACGGTCACAGAAGTGAATAGTATTTGTAAAAGGAGAAAAAGGAAGGGTTTATTGTAGCCGGATGTGCAAAATGTAAAATACCCGCTCTGAAGTGCCGACTTGTCTTGAAAACAAAGTAATAACAGTAAGAATGATAGAAGAAAGAAAAAAAAAGGTGGGGGGGGGGGGGGGGGTTAGTTTGTAAAGTATCGATGGCGCCCGGATGCCTATTTTGATATTGCTCTTACTGCCTAACTTGTCCTCTAACAGAGAGTTGAGAGAGTGTCCATAGTTTCTGTGGAAGCTGTCATTGTCCATTCACCTGCTTATCTTATTGGGAAGTTTGTTAAATTATTCTCAACTTTTGACCAAGCCGGTTACAAGATTTCCAAGTCATTGATGTTTGTCAGTGATTTTCATTTTCACAGGTTAGTGTTTGCGTTTTCAGGGTGAGCAATTGTTGGTCGGATTAATTTTCTTGTGATCTGCATTTATTAAGCAGAAAGTATTTTTGTCACTTGCAATTTGTTTTCAAGTTACTTAAGGTATTAAAACAACTTCATTATCAACGACCGTATTTACACTCCTTTCTTTTGACAGTAAAAAATGAAAAGATTCCCTTGAGTACACATCCATCGGTTGGGGATAATGACTGTAACAATGTGATAATGTAAATCTGCATTCGTTATTAAGCCGAAAGTATTTTTGTCACTTGCAATTTGTTTTCAGGTTACTTAATGTATTAAAACACCTTCACTATCAACGACAGCATTGACACTCCTTTCTTTTGACAGTAAAAATGAAAAGATTCCCTTGAGTACACATCCATCGGTTGGGGATAATGACTGTAACAATGTGATAATGTAAATCTGCATTCGTTATTAAGCCGAAAGTATTTTTGTCACTTGCAATTTGTTTTCAGGTTACTTAATGTATTAAAACACCTTCACTATCAACGACAGCATTGACACTCCTTTCTTTTGACAGTAAAAATGAAAAGATTCCCTTGAGTACACATCCATCGGTTGGGGATAATGACTGTAACAAAGTGGGATGACTACAAATAGGAGGGAAGCAAGCATGATAATTATAGTCTCCTGTAACCGAAGTTGGCAAGCGAGATATATTTTTTACAACAGCATTTGGCACGCACTTGCCGCTATATTCCAAAGTGATTACCGTCTCGACAGTGTGTCCCCAGTCCCGGGAGATTGAGTAATTTTCAGCGGACATGGATAATGTACACGTCTGCTGACAGTGCTCACGAGTTGGCCTGTAAACTCGGCGTGACAGAATGCCAGGGGTGAAAGAAATCAACACGCCCACATGTCACAGGAATCTTGTTTCGCCAGTATACTGGTTGTAAAGGTTTGGGCCGGCTGACATTTGAAAAAATGTTGAAATCGATGCGGCGACAATGTCAGTTTCACTGTGTGAAATTGAATTCGACTCACGAGCCGCTGCAGTATCAGTAATCTAAAATGTTTGCTCACATTGTATTTCTTGCTGAGTAAAACTGCCATTTCAGGATGTCTGCACCCATGGCTTCTTTCCCTCCCCAACCTACAGCTTCACGTCACGCTTGCGTTGTGAAACTTCCATTTCAAGATGTCTTCACTCACGATTTCACAAAGTCCCCTTGCCTACTGCATTATGGTCTCTCTTTTCTAGTCCCTTTCTTCTTTTCTTCCCTCCCTCACGTCTTCCATCTGACATATAATTAAATGTGTGCGTGCGCGCCTACATCCCTTTTTTCCCATTAACACTCGCCAGGAATATCAGATTAATGACACAGTACTGCTGCAATATCGCATGGGCATACATTTTGTATGAACTTCCAGTAATTCAGTAATAATAACTGTTTAAAAAAAAAATAAAAAAATATCGTGATTGACTGCAGTAATATGAAGGAAAAGCGTCGACTCCCTGTAAATATTATCGATGTTTTATACAAATTGCATGTGTCAGTATTACCAGCTGAGACTCGTGCTTGGAGCCTGAACTACCAATACACGGTGGCGGGCCGCACCAATTCAGTACTGTCTATGCGCAGGGCAGTGTTAGTTGCTACCTCCACTGTTTGAGTGTGAGGGCTGTTGAATAAATAAAGTTCCGCTCAGAAGCGAGTCTCAGAGACAGACATGGTGGGAGATGGGCCGTTTGTGAGCGCTTCAGCGGCTTTCCCATTGCCTCTGTTAGGATGAAGGCAGATAACACCACATTTTATAGTTCAGAAGTAGAACTGGTAATATGTGAAATTGATTGCATTACGCCCCCCCCCCCTCCCTCCCCCCACCTCATTAAAAATTGTGTTTCCGTAATATACCCTGTGTTAAAAATTGACGAAATATTGTAAAAACCACAGAAAAACTGTGGGGTCGCAGCAGGGCTATAAGCAATGTCAAAATTGGGCAAAAAGAAGTATGTAGCGAAGCCCCGCGTGAGAATAATACCCAAACGACACAAAGCAAACTAAAGAGAAGACAGAAAATGGTCAAATTTGGGCTTTCGCCTTTGTCAAGAAAAAAAAAAAAACAACAGAAAAAAATGAAAAATGGAACAGAAAACAATCGAACAATAAAAGATTTCAACAGGAAATGTATACAATCGAAGCGAAACAGGATATTATGTGTGCTTATCTGCGAGTTCTTGCTTGGTTAGCAGCACAAAAGCTGTGTTAAAAAGTAGATGATGTAGCTCTGGTCTACGGCCTTCTGGCGCTGCTACGATGCCAGCCTGCAAGATAAAACTATGAAATTTAGAGCTTGGCCGTGGACAAGCCAATTTCCTGTTGTCAGGGATTCTTTAGATGTGCGGAACTTGTAAATGATACTCTCCACTCTGGTGCTGGCGCCCAACAGGACCGAGGGATTCGATCTTGCCCACCCAAGGATCGACTGAGAGTGTGACGAGCCTGAATAATAATTTACTTTTTTTTTTTGAGTCCTGAAAAACCTGATCTGTATTCGGTATAACCCAGTTACTGTGGTATATGTTGCGACGTCCATAATGTTATCCTTTCTTCCAGTATCCATTATCATTGATATATTGTTATCCGTTTTAATTTGTCAAACCGGGGTCTCTGTAATTATCAGACATCAGAGCTTGCTTTGTAGTCTTTTTATTCATGGAGTGGAACTCAGTTTCATTAATAATGCAGTGAGGCAGAACTGTCTAGATAACTATTAGGGACAAGGATATACAAGAGACATTAAATGTCTATTAATCCATCAATGACATCACATTGTTCGATGGTCAGCCGGCAACTACTGTCGAAGAATATAGAAAACGTCTTGCCTAATTCAGGAGGTATCAGGTTACATTTGCCCAGGGTCACTATAAGGCAACCAACTCACAGCACTCGTGTGCACGATTTGTGTAGAAAAGTGAATATCACACCTTCACAGCAACAGAAACTAACTCTGTTTTGTATGTTGCTGATCTTGTTCGCGCACTCTTTTTTTTTATTCACAAGTTTATGCATACAATCATGATCGATGAAAAATATGTCACACATGTGCTGCTGCCCCGTTATCTTGAGCCAACCATCTTGACAAAAACACACAAAACATGAACAAGAAAAGTGAGGTGTAAATGCCAAGAGCAGCGAACCTCCTAAAATAAAGACCTCAAACACAATATATCTTACATGACCAAAGCACACTCTATATGTAGGTTCTTTATGCAGATTGCACGACCCCTAGGATGTTATATATCTCTTGTATTATTACTAGCATAAACGAACTTGAACAGGCTGCCATTATATAACTGATGTACCAGTAATGATGTTCAGCTGTGCATTGTCCTGCTTTGGTTGTATGTTGGCAGCTGTAACATCCAAGATGTGTCAGAATCCACCACACCGTGACTATCTGTTCTGGCAAAAGCACCAAAGCTTAGCAGTGCCCTATATTTTGGAAATATCACTGCTGGCAGTATTGTATACACTGACTCACTGATAGAACACATTGTAACCAGTAACATCTGCGAAAGTCTTCTATCCCGCTCTTTCAGGAACCGGTTTCATGACCCACCAATGATACTGATGTCCTTACATGACATGCTTGTGAAAAATGGGTGAATGGAACAGGATGCAAATGGATAATGTATGCATTTTCTTGTTTAAATAACAGATGATGATCATCGTACAGTTTTGACCTTCATCTCCCAGTCTGTCACGAGTAAGCTGTTTTATTTATAGATAGTTCACATGCATCTAATCAAGAAAACCACCCTACGTGTTATCAGGCCTCTTATTAATTTCTCCCTTGTTTGTTTGTTTGAAACAGTGCATCCAGTTTCGCTTTCGACGCCCATTAATTGCTTTTTACTTTCGTAATTTCTACTCTCACCCTCCGCCACATCACACTTTTCCCCTTCTCCTCCCCCTAATTTCTAGTGACCTATTTTGAATGTGTCAAGGGCACCCCACTACAAGGTCAGTTCCCGCGCTCACCTACAACTTACCTTACGCCCATTTTGCCTGGGCCGTTTCTGTTCATACCACTTCTGCCCTGTGGTTTATGGCCGCATCTACTGGATTGTTGTATAATTGTGGACAGAGACAGTACTTACACGATACCACAATACTGCAATGGTCCAGTTACTAAACAAGTCAGTGGAAAAAGTGAAGAGTCAATATTGATGAAGGAATTCGTCCTGAGTTATCAGCACAGCAGAATGTTTCACCTTATGTCAAATTTTAATTGAGAAGTATAATACTGGATGCATATTGGTGCCTCCTCCTCCTCCTCCTCCTCCTCCTCCTAGTCCCGGCAACGACAGAATGTTTTTCACTCTTTGTAATGTGATTTATGTAGAGGACATGAAAAGAAACACAGAAAAAAAGTTGTGTTTGACAAAGCCATACGATAGAAACATACAAGAAAACCGTACAAATAATTTCTAAAAGAATGAAATAACCCAAAGTGTCACATTGGACCTTCATCAGACTTTAAAGCTGGGAAAGCTGGAACCGTTTTTGAAAGAATTGGCTATAATGAATGAATGAATACGAATGGGCAGCTGTGATTGATCCTTCCATACACGTTGAGATAATCAGTCGGTAAATTGACCTCTTCATGACATTCCTTGCTTTCCGAATTCCCCAAATGTCTCACAGCGCACGATACCCGGCTGTCTCCCCCAGCGATATCATCTGCATAATAATTTAGATAATCCGCCGGTAATTTGACCTCTTTATGACATTCCTGATAAAAAGTACATGAATGGATGGCTCAGTGGTGTCATTTGTCGTTTCAGTTGAATAAACACCGCGTCCGAACTCACATTATCTCCACCCATCTTTACCCCCAAATCCAGTGTAATCCACATTAAATTTATGACGGGTTGTTACGCCTCTGTCTAAGCTCAGTACACGCCATGCTACAAGTCAGCAGAGCTCAACTGGCATAATCGATGGGGAATCTATTAATCAAACTCATATGTGCATACTGATTCGTCATGCGTATTACCGGGGTTCTTCAACTTTTGTCAGGCAAAAACTCTGATGCCCATCGATTTATTTGTAATTGTTGATTCATTTTGTATGCTCTCTCGGTTGTTTGGTTTGTTTTTTTTTGTTCCTAAAACGAACGCACGAGCGAACAATAGGCACACAAACACTCTAGTTTACACGACTGAGCATCACAGCAAACAAAACAACCCCCGGAGAGTTGGATGTGAGGATGTATTTGTTATAATTTGAACAACATTCTGCAGTCAGAGTCAATTCAAAGGCGATAATTCCGCTAGGTAATTTCCAGTTCCCCTGCAGTCGCACTTCTTGTTCCACCCGCCAGTACAAACTTGTCTCTCTCATGTAAGTTTATACTGGGTTTGTTGTCTTCTTCTTCCCTCATGATTTCAAGTCATGTTGGCGGTTTGTGTATCACGTAATTGGTCGTTATTTGACTGGAGACACAGGCGCTGACTTTTGTCGGTGTTGTCGTTGAGATTCTTTAGCCGTATGCTGGGGGAATGGGAGGGATAACATCCGTAAGAGTGGTCAGCATTTTTGCCCTCATCAACTTCTTTCCTGATAAAATCAAGCGCACGAACAGCGTCTCTGTGGTTTTATCCTTGTTTGCCCGGAATTTCTCGACACATTGATTCAGATTTTACACTTGGCCGAGTTCTGTCTCTTACCAGACGGATATCTTTTCCTCTGAATTGCTCAAAACCACAAGTTGAAATAAAGGTAGGCGCAAAGACAGAAAGGTCAGCCTACCTAAATCCATACAATGGCCCCAATGCAGTCAAGGCGACAGTGCTAAAAGATGTAGTTATTGTGCGTTTACAAGAGTGGGAGTTGTTTACTTAGTAGATCTACAGCATCGGTGACAAATCGATGATGAGTGGGGCAAGTTTTGTTGTGAAATAGGGTATACGGTTTGGATAGGGTGAATGATGAATTGGGGTCCCTAAGTGGTAGTTGTACTGCCCTACCTGACGCGATCTGCTTCAGCAAATGCATCAAACTTATATGTGTCACCTTTCCCGCGACAATTGTGACATCTCTCTCTTCATCTCGCCGCATATTTGTGGGATGTTGGCTGGTTTAGATGCCATCGCTGTTTTGTTAACAGTATTATTATAATATGATTAGAATTATTCGGTTTGTTGGCCACAATACGGCTTGCACAGCACTGGGCTCGATCAATATCAATGCCTCTTTGCGCCAACCCAGGCTCTGACGAGACTGATGTTAAATTTACTGTGACAAGTGTCATTTTCTTGTGCAGCAAACCGAGACTTAACACTACTTTATCTAGTTCTGAAATAAGCTTAGAGAAGGTGTGAGTAGGCTTGTCACCGCCATAATCTTCCTCTGTCTTTCTGCATTGTCCATGAAAACACAATGGAAGCCAAAGGTCATAATCTTTTGTCTCCGCGCACTGTCCTAGTCATCAGCAGTATTCTTATATAAGTTTGTATTGCCACAAATGGCAGTTACTTAAGAGCTCAAAAGAGGAGGGGGGGGGGGGGTGTGAAACTTTCTTTTGGTACTGCCCTGGAAACAAACTGCATAGTAGGTACCTTTTGTCTGGAGGAACGATGTTCCGCACACTCCAACAAACTAAGAACTTATCTGTTATCTAGTCCTAATTACAGCAAATGTTACATTGATTTCTTGGGAATGTAAGAGCCAAGGCTGCTCGGTGTGGTCAGACACGCTCAAACCATTTGATTTACTATGTATATTCTGTGTTGATATTAGCATTAATTAGTTCTTAAAGCAACTATTTTTGCTACATATAATATACTAATTTTATCACCTGAGATACATGACAGGAAGACTGAGTCCCATACAGAAAACGGTATTGTTTACAGGCGTACCATTGTATTTTCATTTGCCAGTTGCAAATTCAAGACCTTTCAAAGTAATTAAGAGCCAGTCCTTAAGAAATTACCATTAGGCGGCAGCAAGAATTATGAATGTTTCATGTTGTGCTGAAGAGCACAATGAGAGACCGCGTGAACTGTGAATTTCCACTCTTTGACTTCTTGGAGATGTTGAGAGTAGAAATTGACCTGCCACAGCGCAGGCTTCAGTGTATTGATTGCTATAGTGTATCGTTGATCTCACGCGGGGAAGAGTTCCGCTCTCTCACAACTATATTTCTGCTCCACCTTCAGCCCCATTCCCTGCTCACTTCACTCTTCCAGTTAACAGTATGGAATTGGAGCTGAATGAAGAATGACGGCATTGTTTGTTTCTGAAAAATTTCAGTCCGTTTTGATTTCGTCCTTTTAAATTAATCAGACAGTGCCAAAACCTGCTACAAGAGTTCTATTTAGCATAGAGTCCTAGAGATAGCAGACACCTTTTTAAACCAATAACTGGTGATATGGCAGGGGGTTAACATCATCCACAGTGGTCCGTATTTTGATTGATTGTGAAATGTGGCTGGAGGAATGAGTATTTCACACCCAACCACGGGCATGAAAGAGTGATTGCCCGGTATACAAGCCTAGTGCAAAAAGAAAATACACTCGAGCCAAAAAGTTAAGCAACCCTGGGTTATGCTCAGAACTGACAACTTTATTTTTCAATTAATTCAAACACGTTCATTGGAATCAATTTATTGTTATGTAAGTCTGAAATCACATTCAATTTCATTTTACCCACCCCAAAAATGGGGCTTAATGACTTAAACAAAATTTTCTTTTATACAAAAACAAAAAAGTCAATAATTGAATGGCAAGAGTTCACAAAATAAAGTTAGTGAAGTTTGCTTAACTTTTTGGCTCGAGTGTATCTTGCCTAGCAGGCCTAACAGAGCCACTGTCCCTGCAAAATTTTAAAAAAAAAACCAACAAAAAAAAACTACCACCAAAACACACAAAACATGAACAGGAAAAGTGAGGTGTAAATGCCAAGAGCAGCAACTTCCTAAGTAAAGACCTCAAACACAATATATCTTACATGACCAAAGCACACTCTATGGATAGGTCCTATATATGTAAGATTGCACTTCCCCAAGGATGTCATATATATATCTCTTGTATTATTACCAGCATAAAAGGACTTGAACAGGCTGCCATTGTATAACTGATGTGCCAGCAGTGATGTTCAGCTGTTGCATTGCCCGCTTTTTGGATATTTGGCAGCTGTAACATGCAAGATGTGTCAGAATAGCTGTAGAATTTTATATGTAACATGAGCAAATGAGTAATAACATTTATACAAGTATTTTATTCCAGTTTAATAATCTGTGTTTTTTCATTTCATTGTGCTTCAATTGTTGTCTTGGGAAAGTGTAAAAAAACACAACAGCAATAGCAAAATAACAAACAAAATGTAGATTCATATTAGCATTAAGTCTCTGATGCCCAGAGGACTATATTTGGAACATTTTATCCAGTGCACTGTGCTCTATATTCAGACGACCTTTTTATTGAAGCTGTTGTTAAGGACACACAGTATTTTACATTATAAGTCATTGCTGAAAAGTGAACACATCTCAGTACATGTATTTTCTCTATTTGGCTATGTAATTAGACTGGACTGCCCCCCCCCCCCCCCACCCCCCCCTTAATTGATTGAATGTTCTTTTTCTTTTCAATTTTTATTATATTTCTTGAGTTCATTTAACTATTTTAAATGAGATTAGCAGCTTTCAGGGTGGGTTTTTTTTTCAGACACCAGCGGACTGATTTTAAGGAAGGCAAGGAAAATAAGATTTAAATATGTCATAAAAAATTGAACTTTTTCCCCGGCTAATTTAATCCATTATTGTTGTTTCAGCACTGGGAGCAGGGCGCCCTAAGAACCACAAATGTCATACCTGTGATAAATCCTACATTGGCCAGGCTGGGCTGGCTCGCCACTATCGGCTCAACCCTGACCACTGCATTGGTTCAACAGAAAATGGCAGCATTTCATCATTACATAATGGTTCCCTGGATGGGGAGGACAGCAAAGGTAGGAGATATCATAGAATATAATCCATGGCCTTCTAATATTTTTCCTTTTGTGTGCTTCATATTTGTTGGGTTTTTAGTTACTTATTTATTCAGGGTTCTTGTGGATCCTTGGAATTCCATGGATCCCTAGAAAAGCCCTGAAATTTAAACGAGAGAAAAAGAAATCCTGGCATCAGGCCATCCAAGAGTTTCGTCCTTACCTGAGAAGACTAGGTGCTTAATCCTACCTACCGCAGGATCAGGGACAGGAAATTCCCCCAAATTTCCAATATGCCTGCCTCAACCGGGAATCAAACCCAGTACCTTCGGCATGAGAGGCGAGCATCATGCCTCTAGACCAACGTGTCTTGTGCATGTTAAAGAAACCTCGGCAGTGGGAAGGCGAGAAGAGCAGGCCTGACCAGGCCGTGCCCAGGCAGAATTAAAGACAACTAATCCCTACCCCCAGCCCCAGTGGGATGGAACAAGTATACAAAATACAAATGCAACTACAAAAAACAAGAACAAGAACACTACAAAACAAGAAATGGAGGGTTGCCAAAAAAAAAATTAAAAAATACAAATATAATTATAATTATGTAAATTTTTCTGTCATGTGTAAGTAGCCCGGGAATGCAACATTTTTAGTCCTGGAAAAGGCCGGGAAAGGCCCTGGAATAACATTCATAAAGAGATGCAAGAGACTTGTTTATTCAGTTATTTATTTATTTTGAGACTATATCTCAGTCAGAGTCTTAGTTTTTAAACTGATTTTCTATTTTCATTGTCCATAAAGAAATCCTAGTGTATCACAAGTATTTGTTTTAGTTTTAGTTTTAGTTTTAGTTTTCACATCCTTTTGCTGATTTCACTATTCTCCCTCTTCATTTTTCTTATGCTCTCACTTTCATATTCTCATTGATGTTTCTTTTTTAGTTCATATTTCTGTCCATTATTCTGTCATTCCTCTCTTCATCTTTTCTTGTTCTTTTGAGTGCAACCACTATATAAAAAAAAAAAATTCTGCATTCTTCTGGCTCTGTTGCATGTAGTAACCAACCTGAAACTTGAGAAATACAGAATCATTGTGCTGGATTGCTTGCAAATATTTATTTAGTGAACAAGACTGTGTTGATAGGCTGCATCTCAGCTGTTATCTGTATGAGAGCTTGTAACCTGTTTAATTTTGGTATATCTAGGAAGAAGATTGGGATTTCCAGGTACTTCACTTTTTAGGTGCAACAAAAAAAGTATTTGAAATTTCTCCCTTATGCATCCTGTTTTCACTTTTTGTGCTCCTGAAAATTTGATTCCTGTAATTAAGCAAAGGAAAGTTACAAGTTTCAAGAGACTGCTAATGACATCCAGAAAGCAAGAAGATGTTTAACTCCATCTGTTTCATAACAGTGATCAGGCCATTATTCACTTGGTTATGTTCATTTCTTTAGATTGTTAGATGGCATTCAGAGTAATGCATTATACTGATAGTACATGTATATTTGATTTAGTTTTTGTGGAGGTATTGTGTCCCTAGCAAAATGAGAGCTTACAGTCAGGATGAAGAGTGTCAGTGAAACACAACATTGCACAGGTCATGCATGAGCAACATATTTTCCACTGTATTAAATTCTTCCATTGATAGCAATATTTATGTTCTAATATAGTTACACATTTCAGTTCAGATTTTGCAAATATGAGTTGCATAACTTCACATTCACTGCAGGCAAGTAAGCTGAAAAGTGTGGTTCTGTTTTTATATACAAATGAAAACATCCTTTTTTACCCAGATGCACCACTGCATCTTCAAGATGGCAGCTCGTCAAGGATGTCAGACTCAGCAGCAGAGGTGGCCAAAGTCATCTGTAACAGTGTGGAGAATTTCTCAGAAGACTCCAACACTCAGGATTCCCTGAACTCCACTGGTGCCACATCACCTGTGGTCAGGCGGGGGCGGGGCAGGGGTGGCTTCAGGGGCAGGTGGGCTCATCTCAAACACAGCGCATCTGTGCGGAGGAAGAACAAATTAAAAGAAGTGAGTGGATAAACAGTCATATTTTTGTTATGGCAGCACTTGCATCTTGGGTCTATTACTCCTAAATGCTGCACTACACATTCTTCCATTAGTCAGTGTTCATTTCAGAGTAGTTTTGTTACATGGGTTATTGACAATTTTATAATGATGGGGTAATTGTGTTTACATTATATACTCCTAAAGCTATACAAAACCTGTTGTGTCGGATCTAACAGCATTCCCAAGTCTTCATGTAGCATAAGGTCTCTAAGTTTTATTTTTCAGTCGGACAAGGAGCATTTGCTCTATTTCAGGATTGACCAGGGACCCAGTTCTCTCGAAATCACAATTTTCATGCAAGTTGATTTTTGCAAGTATACTTAGCCAAATTGGCAGACAATGCTTATCTTTAAGTTGGTTGTAACAAAATCATCTTTCACGAATTTGATCAAGAGAAAAGACAATTCTTTATTGGGTTGAGAACCACAAATGTTAATAGAACATATGGTAGAGTACACTGTATACATGTATCTCTATTTGCAGTTGATGAAACAGTGCACAGATGAGGACCTGATGGAAGTTGTGCTCCCTCGTTTAGTCAACAGCATCTCCTTGTGGGAATACCTCATGATGAAGTCAGAGAAGGGTGGGGCCAGACCTCAGGTACATTGGTCTTGTTCATTTATGATATAGGTTCCAGTGAACCATTTTGTTCCCCACGGCATAAAGGTGGTTTTTGAATGGTATGTCTGCTTTCTTTTTTGGTTTTGCATTGTTGGCCTTGTCAGATTTATTGTCATGTTGATAATATGTTAAAGCAGCTACTCTTGGTAGTTTGCTGTTTTGTTTTGTTTTATTTTAAAGCTGAGCACAAACACGAGCAACTTGCAGACTTTCAAAATGATAGACCTACAGTTTCGAATTTTATGTTCAAAAGTAATACCAAAGAGCAAGTCCATAGTTCCTCCTGGTATCTGTCCACGCTTACTTTAGGAACTGAGAATGCTAAAACAGAGCTGATGTGAGAAAGTGAATAATTGCCGTAGTTTGCCTTCATTACCACAGCCAAGACGTAACTGTCATGTACTGGTCATCTCTTTTGTTCTTTGTGCATTTAATTTTAGGACCAGAATACACCCTAAAAAAATATTGTTGAATTTTCCATGAGGCAAGTTACAAGTGGTCTCAGAACTGTTATCTCATCCCTTTTTGGGGAGGGTCAAGGGCTTTTCACATTAGGGATATCAGTACATAAGATTCACTCAGTCCTTTGTGTTGCACACTGCATTTTGATTCATTCAGAGCAGTGATATTCTCCTTCAACTTGATCGTGGTAAATTTGTTTTGCAAGCCCATCTGGTGTATCATATTGGTGTTTGTTTTGTTTTATTTAAGCATTAACGCACATAGAAATGTCTACTTATTTATGCTACATATCTTGTGTCAATGCTGCCTTGACATTTATCACTGTTTTTCTTTGAATTGTCAACATTTTGATTTTTCATTCTAATAGTGATACAGCCGCACACTTGAAAGTACCTGTGAGAGGAAGCAAAGGAAATAATTGGCATATCTATAGGGTGGGAACGAGGAAAGGGATTGAAAAATTACTTGGGAGACCAAACACATATGAAATCCCAGTCACTGCACAGACAGTCAGGGCTTGTTTCATATGTCAATTTATATACTTGATTTTATGTCAGGAGGGGATGCTGCAGTGTTTTGTCCCCGTAGAATGACAAGGTTCTATCTCCATTTTTTGGATGAACTGAGTTATATCTGAGTTACATACTACACACTACTTCTACAGGCCTTCTCCATTGTCCATTGTGTGTCAAATGTATCGAGCACATACGGTGTGTAATTTCTAAGTATTACTAAAAAGAAAAAAGCTGTATCTCTAAAAGCTGTGAGCACATGAAACTTCAATCATCAATTTCTCAAAAGTTGATGGAAGGGAGTTAGAACCTTGTCATTTTAAGGGTACGGTTTCATGAGCCATAACATTTACTTGAAAAGGGTAAAGTTGTATGTGCATGATTGAACCAGATTTTACTTTGTGTGTTTGGCTTCAGATTGATGTGATCTACCGTGAATTTGAGGCCCTATGTCAGCATGTGAGGCAAGCCTGTGCTGACTATATGGGGCCTCTGTCACAGGAAGAACTGGAAGATGATAACCTGCAGTGCAAAATGATCAAGGTAAAGTGTCAAAATGGGATATGGTAAAAATAATTTTCATACATATTTGATTTCATTATTCAATTACATGTTGGTATCGTTTTTTTAAAAAAAGAGGTCGAAAACATGCAGACACCGAAGATTCAGAAATAAATGGAGCAAAGTAAGTAAGTACTTCCTATAGTCACCAAAAACATACCAGATGTTGAAACTGGGGAAAACTGGAATCTTCCTGGGAATAAAATTACCTGGATTATAGCATTTGATATTTTTGTTTATATTTATATTTTTTGTTTTTATTACAACAGGAAGTCTTTTTTTTTTTTTTTAACTTTTCAATACATCTTTTACATTTCTTTTTGAATGTCAGTTTTTAAATACTCAGCCAAACCACTCAATTTTGACTGAGAGAAATCTCCATTTATTTGTCATGTGGATTTTTCTCAGATACCAGACAAGAGCCTTGCCGTGTGCTTAAATATGGAACCGGTAACATACAGAGTGAAGGAAATGCCACCCGGTGATAGCAACTCCTTTTCCTCATTACACAACAAGTTGTCTGCAGCAGCCATTAAACCATCCTCAGACTCTGCAGGTGTATCTTATGACAGACTCCTCACCAGTGAAACAGAGAACGGATCACTTTCAACAGAAAGAACACTGAAGCGACCACTACCCCTTACTCCCCAGGAGCAAGGGGAAGGTCCTTTGTCAAAAAGGGCTTGCATTGTCACAGTGGCCTCACCTGCGACATGGAATCATGTACAAACTCCTGCTTCTGTGAATTCGATTGTCAGTACACTTACAGCCACTGCCAGTGTCTCAACTATCACAGAGGAGAAAGTTAATTACGCTAGATCTGATTCATCTTTATCGTCAATCTCATCCATATCAGCATCATCAGTTACCTCACCACAATCACAACCTGCACCAGTCTCTGGGCAGTCCTCAAACACTGCTTCATCTTCATCAGCTACATCTGCACAGGCTATCACAACCTTGTCATCTTCATTGCCATCTTCATCCAAATCCAATTCCACTTTCAGCAATGTGCGTTCACCATTCATTCACATCTCCTGTCCAACAACCAAGCAGCAGCCAGTGTCTTATATACTGGCTGGTCCCAGAAAACCAAATCCAGTCTCCAGTAGAGCTGGCAAGACACAGTCTGTGCCAGTCATCATCAACCAAACAACAGGTGCAAGCAGCTCAACAGCTCAGGTTTTGCCATATATTGTGGGTGGGGCAAGTGGATCAGTAGCAGGAATGCAGCAGAAAGTGATAGTTGCTGCTCCAGGAAGTCAGGCTCTACAGCCAGGCACTGTGCCCATTGTGCTTGCCACTCCAGGGACCCAGCAGTCTGGTAGTGCCACAGTCCTGTTGACATCAGGGACTTCCGCTACAGGACATAGAGTTGTTGTCAGCCAGCCAGCTCAGACAGGCCACCAGCCATCACGAGTGGTCCTCACCAATCCATTAGTATCCACCAAATCTCCAAAACTTTCAGGTAGTCTGGCATTGTCAGCTTCTGGTTCAGCAGTTCATACCACAACAACCTCTACCACCACATCTTCTAGGTCACTCTTAGGATTGACCAAGCCAACGGAGGTGAGAGTCTCCAGGCAGCTTTTCCATGACACAACATCCCCATCAGTTTCATCATCAAGCCTTACTAATGGCCGCAGCACGAATAGAACTACTGTTGCACCATCTTTAGACATTCAGACTGTGTTTCAGCAACTGCCTGCAACCACCACTGCTGGTTCCTCTTCAAGTTTACCAGTGACTGTCATAGGAAATGGTGTGTTGAGTAATGGAAAGACCGCCTCTACAAAATCAGGAACCAACAAAACCTTGGTGACCCCACCATCAGGCCAGCAGTATATAACCAGTCCAAACAAAGCAGAACTAGGACCTCAGTTAGGTGTAGCAGACAGTGATGTTGAAGACTTAACAGCGGGTGTCCTGTCATCTATTGAATTCTCGGGAGATGACCTAGGTGCTTTGAGCACTTCAGCTGATACTTTGAATGGTTCACTCTCAGTTTCCACAAATTTGACTGACTCGGTTGTGACAGACATGGCAGCCAATTCTAGTGTATCTGGCTGTGTGTCTCTGACTCAGTCTCAGGCAGCTGGTGGCACTTCCAGTTTTGCAGCCACTACAGACATGGCACATGGCCTAATGTCAGAATCACATTCATTTGAAACTGTCCAGAATGGCAATATAAATGGCATGGATGGCATGACATTGACAAATGGCAGCTCATCAGAGTTTTCCAGTGGCACATCATCAGTAAAACAGAAAGACGGGGGCATTATTAATCAAACGTCTCCACTGACATTGACATCTTCAGTTTTATCATCATCTTCATCATCATTATCAGCAACATCAGATTTCATCAACCTCCCTTCTAAATCCATCTCCACCCTCATCCCCCCATTTTCAAAAGATTCTTCCAGTTTTGCGCAGTCGTCAACATACCATATGGTTACCAATGGTTCTCTTCCCAGCCAAGTCCTTAAATCAGATTTGAACACCACTTCTTCCATCATGATGGCAGATATGTCAGGGCTGACATTCACTGATCAGGTATCAACACACAGTACAGATACAGTTTCCAGTCATCTGAATGGGATCTCGCCACTCCTATCCACAGATGATGTAACAGAAGCTACAACAAGTATTCTTGAGGGCCAAATTCCTGGCACCGAAAACCAGGACACTGACAATCAGATCCTTGACACAGGTGATGTAACCATGACTGATACCTTCACTGGCGAGGAACTGTTTTTGTCAGAAGGCACAAATATCTATCAAACAGATGATGGAACCTTGATTATTCAGAGTGCAAATGGTAACACATACCAGCTGCATGGAGCTCAGGGTATGTCTCTTGAAACAGTTCAAGCCTTATTATCAGGGACTCTTGATCAGCTGGCAGGTGGAGACAGCATTAGTGATGGCAGTCAGATGAATGTGCAACTTCACTGATGTTAGGCTTGTTTTAGTTTGTGTAATTAAAATCAGGATTTTATGGTTTCGAGGCATTGTTACAACAATATTTCTTGCATATTATGGCTTATTCATGTCAAGGTTGATTCCTGATTCTCATTTTTAAGGAACTTCATTATGTAGCCACTCGCCAGTAATTTTGCAGCATACATGAATTTAGACATTAGGCATCCTCAAAAATGGTGTTAACCTTTTCATGTCACAAGGCTTATGCATTTCACCTTCCCTCTGAGTGCTCATATTTCAAAGTAATTATTCCCTGTAGACTCACAAAAAAATTCCCAATAAACCTACAATGTGGCAGTACTAGAAGTGTACATTACAGGTTATTAAGAGTAGAAGACAGGAATATTAGTTGTTTTGTTCACAAACACACATTGTACAATGTGAACTGCCAACATTGCAAACTCGGAATTTGAACGGCACGGCAATAAAGGTTTAGCAAAAAGTGACTCTGCTGTAGCATTCAGCGCATCCATTGGTTGTAATATTGGGACACTCAGGCATTGTGCAGGGTGATGTGAAAAGGGTAACAAATTTAGAATGTGAGGGTGTGTAACTACTTACTTATTTAATTCTGACCTGGAAATTGTTGATGGTCAACCAGTTTACTTTTTTGGATAACTCACTGGATGGAAGAACAGTGGATGGAATGAAAGATTTTGAAGGGGGTAAATTTGAGAATTACTATTACATTAAACTTGTACATTTGGTGAAAAGAAATGTTTGTCTTACAGCAATCTCTGATAATTCATTTTCACAGCAGGAAAGAAGAACATTGTGGTGTCACTGTCTTTCAGTTCTGGATAGCTTTCTCAAGGAAACTAGAAAAATAGAGGACGGGATAATTAAATGTGATAAGATTGATTAGCTTTGAACACTAAAGTGAAAGATTTTAAAACCTGACCCTGCCTTGATGATGTCACTGTTGAAATAAGAATTTTGTTGAAACTGTTGCATATTTTTTGTTGTAGTGCAAAGTGATACTGGTTTTGTTAAGTGTGTTTAGAACAGACATTTTGTTATATATCTATTCCAGTGTGGTAAACATACTTACCTCAACTTGTCAGGTCATGTCAATATGTACAGCCTGATTCAAGGCACACGTGAAAAATTCACCGGCATATGTGAGTGTGCATGAGAAAACCCACAATATGTCGAAAACATGACATTTTGAGTTCTGTACACATAATAAAAGACAAGACATTTCTGATAAATTGAAGTCAGTGACCCCCCTAAAACAAGATTTTGAGAAAAGGGCATTTAATCCTAAAAGTGGCAATAGCTAATTGACCCATTGATATTGGAGTGATTGCTGTTAGGAGACCGTAGTCTAATAACTAAGCCGTTATAGAGATCATACTGAGTAGTGTTCACTGCTCATCTACAGTTTACCCTGTAACATGCCACGGTCCCCTAAACAACAGCCAAGTCGGAAGTTTTTTGATCTTGTTAGGAGACCGTAGTCTAATTACAAAGCCGTTATAGAGATCATAGTGAGTAGTGTTCACCACTCGTCTACAGTTTACCCTGTAACATGCCACGGTCCCCTAAACAACAGCCAAGTTGGAAGTTTGTGTCGGACCCATAATTTTCACTTCAAAGCTGTTTTTCTCAAAATCAGCTCTGTCGACATATTGTGGGTTTTCTCATGCACACTCACATATTGTTTGCTATCGTATGTCAAATGTTTGTAACAGTTTCTTTATAGGTCCAGCATATTGTATACCTCTTCGTCTTAGTCCCTTCAACACCCTTGGCAGTACCAGCAGGTCCTAAACCCTGTTAGGTTAGTGTCTTATCTGGATGTGTATATGTCACAGAAATAGATGTTAATCCACTCTCTGTGTATCTGTAGTATGTCCTGGTACATCCCATTTGTCAATGTCTGTGCAGCCATTCAGTGGTGTCAGATTTGAATTCAACGAAGTTCCTTTCCTAGGGTAATTGGATTCTAGACTGGCAAGATGTAGCGCCTGACAGTAAACAGCAGTTTGCATCGAGAAGTGTGCTGTGAACACAGATGAACCAAGCACATGGTCAGGAAGATCTTGGCCATTATTTTGTAGCTCTACTTGTATAGGTCCCAGCTACTGCAGTATGGGCTAACAAAAGTGTAGTAAAATGTTGACATCCACATTTGTAAAAGCCTGTGGTGTGGAAGGGGTTAATGCCTATGCTCCAAGAATTGTTCAGAAGTAAGTTCTGTTGAAATCCATGTAATAGTAGGTAGATGGACTCTTTTGCCGATTCCTTATGTATTTACTGTTTTTAACATTTTTTACATTATTGTCAGATTGAATAAGTACTTTCTCTAGGTGCGATTGTTTTTTTCTTGCGTGCCATTATTAGAATTTGAAGTTGTGAATCCTGGGGTTTTAATCAGCGGTGTTTAGAAATCTTTGGGATCCCAACTGAATATGAAATTTATAGGAGCAATACATTCTGCTTCAGGCAGGCATTAAGTATAAAATGAGGCCAAACATGCTTATTTCTTGTTGACTCTAGACTGAGAATTTAGGATTTGGTCAACTCTTTCATGAACTCAGTTCCATATTCCTCTTGCTGTAATCTCGTTGACCATCAGTCAGTTTTTGCTAGCATTTTCAGGACTATCCCAGACCATCTGAACGATTTAGATCACTTGTCTCCAAATTATTTCACTGGACTCCAAGATAAATGGTTACACAGATGATGGAGATAAATATAGCTGTATCTGTCTGATCACTTGCCAGTTACCAAAGAAATTTAAAATAATTCTCACCCTAAGGCTTGTGTCGAACCCCAATATATACATGTACATGTAATTGGTGTGTATTGTGCACCACAATAAATCTCAGCACTATTACTATTAGGCTCTCTCAGAATTAAAAACCCAGAATGCTGAATTTGATCATGCTATCGGCATTCTTTCATGATCTTGCTCAAGGCTGTTGGAACACTGTCTTTACAAACCAGCTTGACCATCACATATGCAGCTTAATTTAATTAAAGGCTCATTTATACATACCTACCTTTACCCAGTTATAAAATGTATGCTGGTCAATAGATTGGAAGATGCTATAGTTTGCGACTGATGAAAGTAGGTCAGTTGGAGGTAGACATCAACAGGATTATGTGAGATTTTAACAAATACATATATGATGTATAATGTTACCTAGCAGCAAGACAATAACCATGTACATATAAAATAATTTAAACCAATGTTTTCATTGTGGACTGGTTGAGATGTATACTGCTTGAGTCTTAGCCCAACAATTCATTTGGGTCAGCAATTTCATGTTTTAACATTATTTACCTGGAAATATCAGGTGTATGGTCAGTTTTATTTTATAATCTGAGCCATTTTGTTAACGTAGTAGGAAAATGCTTTGTGAATGTCTCACTATATGGTTTAGTTAAGATTTACAGCCACTGGGAGGCTGTGAGATAGGTTTGCCCACCTGTCTGTATTTAATTTGTATTGTTTGGAACTTACAACCTGTGGGAGGAATTTGGCAGCAAGTAGATTGTATACGAATCTGCAACTGAAAACATTCTGAATTTATGTTGTTACACATCAGCTTTATTTTTTTTTATCATGTTTTCATGGAGCCAGAGATTCTCTCTGGAACAAAAACTGATCATCTCATAGTTGAAATCTAAACCCCATGTCTAATGACTTCAGATGCTGGCAGTGGATTTATTTGGAAATAAAATAGTTATTCTAATCCTACAATCAAAGTCCTGTGACATAGTTTGTTGACTTATTCTGCGGAGGCACATATTTTCATATTGTCCAGTGGAAGCATATTTTTCATCATAGGCTAACATATTTTACTTATGAGCCCAGACATTGTCCAGGAAGAGAAAGTAGATTATGTAGATTGGTTGTCTGGTTGATGCTGGCAGGATTATTACTGAAAGCACTTTTTGTATTGCCAATAGATTCAGTGTAATTTATTTTAGAGCACTAATCTGGGTAATGGATATATACGCTGTATGTCATGGAAAGTTGCTCGAGTTGCAATGGATGCAGATAAAATGTCTCAGTGAAACAATTTCAGATAACTTTTCTGTAACAGATACATGTACTAATTTTTGCAGTATAGTTACTATTTAGCTTTTGTCTCTGACAGTGCAAATGTTTCTGTGTAATCTCCTCAGTTTTGATCCATGTCAGTGTAACTCGTGGTTTAGCATAAATAATCTTATTCACCTCTTCCTTTTTTTAATGCTGAATTATCATTCAGTAAATTTTCAGAACACATGCACAAAAAAAAGTGACATCATTATACTATATGACAAACTTAAATTAGGCACCACAACTTTAAATCCACCATACACACATACAAAAAGGAATAAGCCAATACAAATTATTACATGTACTTTGTTTTTCATCCATTCATTAATCTGCCATACAGACAGGCTGTGCTGAGTTTCAGTCACATTAAGAACAATTTACAAACAGTTATCGCAGGTTGGAGACATTTTTAAAAATAACGGAAAAACACACTGTCTTCACATTGTTTTGTCTTTAATAGCAGATATGATGACAGGAAGCATTTATTAGGCTTGGTACCGACACCACTGCACAGATTTCAAAAGATGAACTGGCCATCCTGTCCACCGGATGAGTCCTACTAAGTATACACATAATGGCTTTGGCAGGTGTGTCCGTCAGCAGGGCGGGGCGTCATGTGCATGATTTGCAGAGGGAATTCATCAGAGAGTGAACGCCATACTGCAGTAGAACTTTCAAAGGCTGTGCAATGGAATGAGACATCAGTGCCAAGACCTAATAAACGCTGGCAGTGACTATATCTGCTTTTATTTGATAAAACACTTTCAAGACGGTGTGTTTAGTACATAGTTTTTTAAATGGCCTCTGGGAGTGATAACTGTTCATAAAATGAGAAAAACAAACTAATATGTATTGGCCTATTCCCTGTCTGTGGTGTATGTAGTGTAGATGATGACATCAATACTTCAGTAGCATGTCAGCCAGAATTTTTAATGCATACCAACAGAATTTTCAAGGATGTCAGCCATAAACCCAGTGTTAGTAATAGAAACGTAAATGCTTAGTTTAGTGTGAAGCAGTTTGACACCTTGTTAGACATAGATTTTGGCTTTTTTTGTTATTGGTACTTGGACATTTTAATTGGCATATTGTCAATACATGGTTACAGGTTTGGTGTTTTTCAAGCCATTTTAAGTATAACAACATGTTTGATCGATAGAAAAGGAAATTACGGAGTAAGGGAATAATTCTTGCTAATATTTTGGAGCTTTTCTGTAATAACTGCCTATGAGCTGCTCTACTGTCTCCGTGTGTCCAGATTTTGTCACTCAGTTTTATATGGAAGAAATGGATAATCAAGTGAAGGACAGACTTTGGTTAGGTAAAAAAAAAAAACAACTCATTTTATCTTTCTTTGGCCAAGTCTCATTTTTTGGGTTTTTTTTTTTTTTTCTGAGCAAGTTTGAAGGAAGATAGAATTTTGCAGTGCTGGGCAGTGAGTAGTCTTCCCTGCAAGATCAAGATAGTAAGTGAAGAATGAGGTGACTGAGTTTGCTGGTTTGTTGTAAATAATCATAATTGTACAAGTAATAATGGTTATTCGTAATTGTACAAGTAATACTGTAATAATCTCAAACCCAGGCCCACCCACATGACTATGAATCATTAATGGGATCAAGTTATTCAGCATATTCTTAGTTCTTTATAATTGTATCAGAGGTAAACAATCCACTATAGGTGCAAGCTTGAAGTACTACTAACATTTTTCAGCATTATTCATTGTGTCTGCAAAGTTATCAGAGATGGAGATGATGATAAAGATGTTCTGTCAAACCACATGCAATACAGCCTGAACCAGTACTTGAGATGGATAACACATTCTGGAGTTTGTTTTTAAATTCCATTCGCCTGTTTAACTTCCTACAAATAAAGTGAGATGCCATAGAAGTTGACCCAATTATACTGCTTGGCTGATGTTGAGGAGGAAAATTGTAGCCAGAATATATTCATTTGAATGTTGTGTGTGTTTCAAAAAGTAGTTACTGTTATATACTTTACATCAACTTTGTTTTTGTTTTGCCAGTTTTTTTGTTTTTTTTTCTGTTTTCCCTCCTGAATTTTATGTTCCATCAAAATCATTCACATCCAATCATTTACTCCATCATTTATTCACCCTTCATTTTTCATACACAGCACTAAAAATGCACTTTAATTAAAAAAATAAAATAAGTCTACACACATGAAATGAAATGAGTTTGTTTTCTTTATGTTATTTTATATCCTTTGTCCAGCCACGGCCTGCATTGCCTTAAAAAAAAAGGGCCAGTTTCTTTCAGCAGTGCCATAAAGAAAGTGTCATGCATTTTCACAACCACCATAAAAACCACAGAAAAACTGGGGGGTCGCAACAGGGCTATAAGTATAAGCAAATTAAATGTCAAAATTGGGCAAAAAGAAAAATTGTATGCAGCGAAACCCTGCATGAGAAATAAAACCCAAAAGACTTTCAGCTTCCATGCATTTGGCAGATGGACGTGCTTTTGTGCTGCTAATGAAGCAAGAACTCGCAGATAAGTAACATATCCTGTTTCGCTTAGATTCTAGACATTTCCTGTTGAAATCTTGTATTGTTCGATTGTTTTCTCTGTTTTTTTTGGTTTTTTTTTTCTTTTACTTGAAAAAGGCAAAAGCCGAAAATTTTGTGTATTTTCTGTCTTCTCTTTAGTTTGCTTTAAATATCTTTTGGGTTTTATTTCTCACGCAGGGTTTCGCTACATACAATTTTTCTTTTTGCCCAATTTTGACACTGTCACAACCAGCGTTTACATCCAGGACTGGTCATCATTTGGTAAGGGGCATTGTTTGTGTTTCTCTTTTCAAAGCTTCTAAAAGAATGTTTTTTATTCAATCAACAGATATTGAAACTGCGCATTAAATAAAATGTGCTATCCGCATGTGTAAATTTATGTGTGCAAAATTCATCGAAACTTGAGTGTGAATATTTAAAGTGGAAAGAGATCATTCCACTTTCTTACAGTACAACCATAAGTGACCACCAGAACAGGAAGGATTATGGCTTGTTCTGAATTGGCCAAAAGATGCTAACTGTGATGTTTCCACTTTCTCTCACTAACTTTCTTCTGACACCAGCCGTGATGGGCACGGCACAAACACACTAAATAATCGACTATCTCTCTTCTATAAGTTATAACAAACGATATCTGTATTGCTTACATATATACAATAATTATTAATTCATTCAATAATAATAGGAACATAGGTCATACAATTTCATGTGAATTTCGATGGAATGAAGTTGATGCAAATCAGTACATGCTAATTAAATGGCTTCGTAATATTCAATTTCTAGCACATTTTATAAAACACATGGGAACATTCAGCATAAGGAAACCTCTCCTTTAGGGGTGTATGGCGCTATCTGGGCACTGGTTCTTCCTCTCTACCCTGGCTTGACTGCGCAGTTAGATCAACAGGTATCGGCAGGTACCAATAGGTCGGGAAGCCAAGACGCTACGATGTCGTTAATCAAAGGACAAGAAGTTGAGAAGCCAAGAAGGTGTTGTTCTTCCTCCTCTGTAGAAAAACAATCGCAACGTCCTAATCTACTGCTGGAAGGCATGACTTCCATACTTACTCCATGACGGATATTCATCATTGATACTGTAAACCGCTGACACTGTTATAAGTCAGGCTGCAGCCCCCATACTCCATAGGCTCCCATATGGGCAATAGAACAAACGCTCAATACAGTTTTAATGATATTTACACGTTCCCCACGAAGAATAACGCTCTCTCTAACAGACCCCATCCCATAAGGTTTCGTAACATATATATAACGGCGTTTCCGTGACTCTCTCAGAGGCAGTAGTTATACCAAAGTAAACCCACTAGATTTAGGTTCTACAATCATGAACATTAAGTAAAATACACATACATCGTACAATTAACTTACCACTCAGCAACAGCCCAAATGCCGACAAGATACCAAAGATACCACGCTCTGACAAAGGATGTTTGCGGGTTCCCTGACCTTCCCCACTCACAAGACTAGTACAAAGTTACAGTTGCGGTTGTGGTCTCCTCTTCGGCACGAAGCTGGTGAGTGCTCTCAGCGGTCTGAAGTTGGAAGGAGCGTTCGGGGATTTATACCCAGTCAGGTAGCGTCCCAAGACGCTCACCGAGTGTACATTAGTTATCCTAATAGCCACCCCCGTCGACTCCACGTCAAATACTATTGAAACAGCTCTACCCCCCAAGCAATTCCCAGGTGATCTGATCGACAAGTACGGCGGTCAAGTAAACACTACCCTTTTCGGGTGTCAAAGCGCTTCAGTTGCATCGGCTACTTTCCCCCTCTGGCCTACAATAACTCTGTCTCCCCGCCGTTAGCTATCTTCCCACGCTAGCTATACCTTGCCTGTCTGTCGCCCTGTTACAATCGCCCCCACTTAAGTCGATTTTCCCTGGCAAAATCGGCTAATAAAATTATTAATCTACTGGTAATCTAGATAGAGTGTCGGCCCATAGAGCGTCTCGCCCCCTGATGTTGCTGACTCGAAAGTTATATGGTTGCAGCGCCAGGTTCCATCTAGTTACCCTCGCGTTCTTCTGGTCTTTAGTTCGCATCCAAGTTAGAGGTCGGTGGTCCGTCTCTAACACGAAGTTTCTCCCATACAGATACGCCTGCAACTTACTAACGGCGAAAACTATGGCCAGGCATTCCTTTTCAATTGTTGAGTAGTTCTTCTCCACAGGTTTCAACTTTCTGCTAACATATACAACTGGATACTTCGTACCCTCGTCTTCTTGAAGTAGGCAGCCACTCACTCCAAGGTTAGATGCGTCTGTCTGGAGAATCAGTTCCTTGTTCCAGTCTGGCATCCGTAGTATCGGCTCGGAACTCAAACAAATTTTTAGGGCATTGAACGCGTTCTCCTGCGCGTGTCCCCACGCGAACTTTGTGCCCTGGGACTTCTTTGTGAGGTCTGACAACGGCGCCGAGATTGCACTGTAATTTGGTACAAACTTCCGATAGTACCCCGTTAGCCCCAGGAAACTCCTCACTTGTGTCTTGGTCGTCGGTCGGTCACAGTCGACAATGGCTCGCACCTTACTCTCCTGCGGTCTTACAGTCCCCTGTCCCAGCTTATGGCCTAAGTACTCGACTTCTGTCATCCCTATTAGCGTCTTGGTAGGTCTAGCTTTTAAATTTGCCCGTCTCAGTCGCTCGAAGACATTCCGACAACGTTCCAAGTGGTCAGGCCAATTTGCACTGTGTATAAGACAGTCGTCTACAAATGCATCTACCCCTTCGCCAGCATCTTTTAATACTTTCCTCATGAGCCTGTTAAATGTGGCGGGGGATCCCTTCAACCCGAACGGCATGACCCTGTACTGGTATAGCCCAAACGGTGTGGCGAACGCCGTCAGGTGTTTATCTTCCTCGGCCATCGGAACTTGATAAAAGCCCTTTGTCAAGTCCAGCTTGGTGAAATATTTTGCCTCCGCTAGATTGGAAATAATGGCTTCTACCTCAGGCATCGGTTCGGCGTCATCGGCAGTCACAACATTTAGCCGCCTGTAGTCGTTGCAGAAACGATGTTGACCATCGGGCTTCTTAACTAATACAATTGGACTATTGTACGGGGACTCGGACGGTTCGATGATTCTGGCCGCAAGCATCTTGCCTACCTCAGCATTGACAGCTTCTCTAGTTGAGTACGGTAGTTGGTAGGGTCTTACCTTCACAGGTTTTTGATCTAGCAATGGGATTTTGTGCTTGATCAAGTCAGTGAGCCCCGGTACATCCGTAAATATATCTTTGTATTCTTCCATGAGCTCTTGCATCTGTTCTCTCTGATCCTGATCTAGCGTATCCCCTAACTGTACATCCCTGTAGGTTTCGGTCTGTTCTAGCCTAGGCATGACTGTCTCCAGAGGCATCGAAGTCGCTTCCTCTCCTTCATCGGTCTCGTCAATTATAGCTGCAGCTATTGCCTCTGTGTTTTCCTGTTCGTCTTCCCTCTCAATATACTTCTTCAGCATATTCGCGTGATACAGTCGTCTCTTCCCCTTGACGTTCACCATGTAGTTCACTGACCCTCTCTGCTCTTCTACTTTGTAAGGCCCTTTCCAAGTCATCTGTAGTTTCGATCCGTCACTTGGGAGAAGTATGAGGACGGAATCGCCCACTTGGAATTTCCTCTGTTTGGCCCCCCTATCGTAGTATTTCTTCTGCCTGTGTTTTTCGACGCTGCTGTTCTCGGCTACGACTTTCATGGCATCCTCCAATCGTTCCCTCATATCTACCACGTATTCGTACGATGACCTCGTTTCTGACTCCGCTTCCCCAGTCCACAGATTCTTCAGTATTGCAAGTGGTCCTCTCACAGGGTGACCGAACACTAGTTCAAACGGCGAAAAACCTGTACTGGCCTGTGGGGTTTCGCGATACGCGAACAGCAGTGGACACAACATTCTGTCCCAGTCCTTGGGTCTGTCATGAGCTACTCGGCGAAGCATATTCTTCAGCACTCCGTTAAATCTTTCACACAGACCATTGGCCATCGCGTGGTAGGGCGAGCAGAATATCTGTTTCGTTTTGAGAAGTGCACTGACCTCTCTCATCAGCTCACCGGTAAACTGTGATCCCCTATCTGAAACTATTTCCTTTGGTATGCCTAACCGAGAAAATATTTCCATTAACGCTTCACTGACCTGCTCAGCTGATATCCCCCTTAAGGCTACGGCATCCGGGAAACGCGTGGCATAATCTACTAGCGTCAAAATATAACGCGATCTCCCATGTTCCGTACGCAGAAGTGGACCAACCAAATCTATGGCGACGCGCGAAAAGGGCGTGTCGATCAGGGGCGTCGGCACTAGGGGTACCTTTGTCACCCTACCTTTATTGGATGTCCTTTGACACGCGTCACACGATCGACAGAAACGACCTACGTCCGCACCTATCCCAGGCCAAAAGAACGACTGCATTATTCTGTCCTGTGTGCGCGAAATTCCTAAGTGTCCCCCGAACACTCCTTCGTGAGCTATCTTCATCAGCTCACTTCGGTACTGCTTAGGTACCAACAACTGCTCCACATCAGCACGTCCAGCCCCGGCCTTCTTTACCCGATAGTAAATTCCCTTACTCTCCTTTATGTGAGTACCTACCTCAGCCGATTGCTCCAACGTGGCTCTCTCCCTTAAAACTCTCAAAGTTTCGTCCTCTCTCTGGGCCCGGGCTATCTCACCTGGTGTGAGTTCCCCTATCTTGGCCCCTACCCTTACCTCCTCCGTTGAGTTGCCCTTGGCCTCCTCATTATCTGTGGTCTGACTCACTTTCGCACTCGCATTCTCACACTCATGCTCTTCCTTGTCAATCTCCACCTTGCGAGATCGCGTGAGTACCACACTTATCTTCTCAAGAGACGCCCCCTTTATGTTTCCTATAATCAAATCGGCCACTGGGTCTTCCACTACTAGCGCTTTGAGAAGCCCAGTATAAAATGGGGTTTCTACCCACATTTCCGCGACAGGAGCAGACCTTCTCGTCCCGTCCATCAGGACATAACTCCTGTTCTTCCCAGTTAAGCTGTTAGGAGGCAGTTTGTTCCTTTTTATAATCGCACACGTGCATCCCGTGTCACGAAGGATAGTAATCTCTTTATCCCCTATCCTCCCCTTCTCCAAAAATGGAGCGGATAAATCATTCTCCGGAACATCGTCTTCGGGCTCATGTTCTGTCGAACCTTCTAACTCAATACTCTTACCTTCCGTCTCCCAAGAAATGAAGGTCTGTGGCCCAACGCCCTGCTCAGCCCCTGGTTGAGTATTCGCCCTGCCCGATGACTCCCACTGACTGTCATCGGCTTCCTCATCGCTGGTTAGTACGACTGCGGTCGTCTCTTTCTGTCTCTTCCTACAGAATCTCGCAATATGGAGAAGTGACCCACACACAAAACAACCACGCCCACTCTCACGCTGGGACTTACCTCGGTTGTCCTCGACAGTGGCAGCAGCACCCTTCTTCGTCCTGCCCTGGTCACACTGCCTACTCAGGTGATTGGGAGAGCCACAGTTGAAGCATACCGGTTTACTCACTCCTAAACCCTTACTTCTGCTCTCCTCAACCCTCTTACCTGACTTCTGCTGTTGCTCCAGCCCTCGCTTCGACTGATGAGCCTCACTATACAAGTCCGCCATCTCAACTAACTCATGCACGGACTTGGGGTCCCTCTCTTTCAAATATATGGAAAGATTACAGTCGACAATCTTCAACATCTGCTCCCTGACTAACAGATCCGTAATCCCTTCCATAGTTCTCTCTGCGTCTGAGAGGTCTACCCACCTCTCAAAATATCTCTGCAATCTCACGGACAGCTGCGTATAAGTTTCGTCCTTATCTAGACGACTCTCCCTAAACTTACGCCTATAACCCTCTGCCGTGAGGTGATACTTCTTGAACAACACCTTCTTTACCTTCTCGTAATCCCTACTGTCTTCATCGCTGAGACCGGAATAAACATCTAACGCCCTGCCAGTTAACAATGCCCCTAACATGTCTGCCCAGGTGTCTTCTTCCCAATCATTTGCCTGCGCGAGCCTTTCAAATCTTTTCAAATACGAGTCGAGATCCTCGCGCGAGTCATCAAAAATGGCAATTTTAGGTACCTTCGGGGCAGCAGATTTTCCATTCCCTTTACCATTGTGACACCCGTTTTTGGCTAGTTCCCGTTCGCATTCCATTCTCTCCCTTTCAAATTGTCTTTCCTTCTCCTTTTCTTCTCGTTCGCGCTCCTTTTCTTCTCGTTCGCGCTCCTTTTCTTCTCGTTCGATAGCCCTTTGTTCTCGGTTTTGGGCTTTCTCTTCGTCCCACCTAATTTTGAATTCCTCATCACTAATGCCTTCTTGTCTGGCAAGCTTCAGTGCGCCCAGATAGTCCATCAGCAATTGACCTGTAAACAAAGCTAACAATAAAGCGTGGATCGTAACTGTGAAGTTAACAACAATATTCCTGCAATAGCAAACAACAATTTTCTCTGTGACAAAAGATAAAATTGAACAGTCAATGCACAGGTAAAATCAGAGCATGTCGCAGGCACTAAATGTCAATCTCTCTCACTCGCCTCAGGGCAGATGACCTGTCCACACAATCACACAATAGCCTCTTGACACGACCCAGATCAAAATTAAATGTTATTTACTAGCAGGATCCCACTTCTGACACCATTGTGATGTTTCCACTTTCTCTCACTAACTTTCTTCTGACACCAGCCGTGATGGGCACGGCACAAACACACTAAATAATCGACTATCTCTCTTCTATAAGTTATAACAAACGATATCTGTATTGCTTACATATATACAATAATTATTAATTCATTCAATAATAATAGGAACATAGGTCATACAATTTCATGTGAATTTCGATGGAATGAAGTTGATGCAAATCAGTACATGCTAATTAAATGGCTTCGTAATATTCAATTTCTAGCACATTTTATAAAACACATGGGAACATTCAGCATAAGGAAACCTCTCCTTTAGGGGTGTATGGCGCTATCTGGGCACTGGTTCTTCCTCTCTACCCTGGCTTGACTGCGCAGTTAGATCAACAGGTATCGGCAGGTACCAATAGGTCGGGAAGCCAAGACGCTACGATGTCGTTAATCAAAGGACAAGAAGTTGAGAAGCCAAGAAGGTGTTGTTCTTCCTCCTCTGTAGAAAAACAATCGCAACGTCCTAATCTACTGCTGGAAGGCATGACTTCCATACTTACTCCATGACGGATATTCATCATTGATACTGTAAACCGCTGACACTGTTATAAGTCAGGCTGCAGCCCCCATACTCCATAGGCTCCCATATGGGCAATAGAACAAACGCTCAATACAGTTTTAATGATATTTACACGTTCCCCACGAAGAATAACGCTCTCTCTAACAGACCCCATCCCATAAGGTTTCGTAACATATATATAACGGCGTTTCCGTGACTCTCTCAGAGGCAGTAGTTATACCAAAGTAAACCCACTAGATTTAGGTTCTACAATCATGAACATTAAGTAAAATACACATACATCGTACAATTAACTTACCACTCAGCAACAGCCCAAATGCCGACAAGATACCAAAGATACCACGCTCTGACAAAGGATGTTTGCGGGTTCCCTGACCTTCCCCACTCACAAGACTAGTACAAAGTTACAGTTGCGGTTGTGGTCTCCTCTTCGGCACGAAGCTGGTGAGTGCTCTCAGCGGTCTGAAGTTGGAAGGAGCGTTCGGGGATTTATACCCAGTCAGGTAGCGTCCCAAGACGCTCACCGAGTGTACATTAGTTATCCTAATAGCCACCCCCGTCGACTCCACGTCAAATACTATTGAAACAGCTCTACCCCCCAAGCAATTCCCAGGTGATCTGATCGACAAGTACGGCGGTCAAGTAAACACTACCCTTTTCGGGTGTCAAAGCGCTTCAGTTGCATCGGCTACTTTCCCCCTCTGGCCTACAATAACTCTGTCTCCCCGCCGTTAGCTATCTTCCCACGCTAGCTATACCTTGCCTGTCTGTCGCCCTGTTACACTAACTATTAACATAAACAAATATTTCCCACACTTTACAACTTGCGTGCTTGACAGTGGTTGTCGCGATGTGGGTTACATGGGGATATTTCGACTGACACTCTTTCGAGGTCCGCTCCCACAATCGACGAACACACAAAAGTAAATACTTGCACTCTAAAAACTAAATAAATCAATTGCTTTCAATTTTAGCAGAACTGTAGGGCAGTTTAATTACAGGAATTAATGTAACAAATATAATTAAAAATAAAATATCAATTCAAAGGCAACTGAATCTAACTAATGGAACTACAGCTTTTATAAAGACTAACGAATTCAATCTAACTACTTGCAGGTCATATGAGTTATATGGCAAATAGAATCCGCGCACGTGGCGACGGATCTAACAGTTTAAATTCTATTAATTCAATGAGACATGTTAGGATATGGACATTTCCTCCAGACACGCCATGGAGAATGCTTGTACAACCATGCGTTGTCTGGTGGTAGCTCTGAAACTGTCTTCAAAAGTAAGTAGAACGGTTCACTTTCATCATTACAAATTAGTATGGACTCTCACCATGCGGCCCTCACTGGGAGTGAGAGCGCTGGATGTAAACGCTGTGGGTTTATATCAAACCAAGTAGCTTAGGCTCTGGAGCTTTAAATCAGGCCCCTCACAATGGACTGCTCAACTGCGTCTCTATGTCTCTCATCTGGCTGAGGACTATCGCCGACCACCTCGTAAATGGATTGTCTACATGTGGCCCAGAACTAAGTTCTGTATGGCCTTAAATACTGGACTGCATCTGCAGCTTACCGTCTAATTCCTCGATTGTGATTGGTGCAACCACTTCTAGCTCAGCTGCCGAACTGAGTTATTTTAAGTAACAGCCCAACGCAACGACCTTGGGTCGACATCAAAGGTCGAATTACTTCATACAATATAATGTAATTTTATAGCAATAAATTCTTAACATGTTCAAAACCCCGAGCTTTTACTCTGGATCACGGTATTTTCTGTACATCAACAGACGTCTCAATAACATTTAATTCCTATTCACCCCTTCCCTCTTTACTAACCCTAGTTCAAAACACGAGATACAACAAGTGCTCAGTCATGCACACCTACGCTGTCCGTCTATCCTTCCCCACATCTTCTGTCTATCTATTATAAAAAAAACTGTTCAAAACAACTTGTTTACGAGACCAAGTTATGCTGGCTCGCACAATAATTACGTTTGTAAAAATTACTCACTGCTCTCTCACAAAAATTTAGTCAGTGGAAACATTTATGAATTAAATCTGTTCTTGACACATCCCCCACCCCAGTGAAAACTTAGGGTTTGAACGACATAACTGTCTACTAACGTTGCTATGTAATAGTACTTTGGAAAGGGCTATATAGTAGAAAATATATCGTTACTGAAAGTCAAAAAAAATTTCTAAGAACGTGCATTATCGATGGACAATGGCATATGTATATTTATATGCGACGTTCTGTGATAATATATAATTATTGTAGCACTTAAGAATTAAAGTCATAAACTTCTCTCACACAGACATACTGTAAAGACTGAAATATTGAGCAACTAGCTCATCGCTTCATTGAGCGTAATTAATACATTCAGAGAACATGAACGAACAATAGTTAATTAAAGTAATGGTATCCTGGCAGCAGTAGGTCTGGTCGCTCGGTTTGCCATTTCCTCATCTCATTGACCCGCAGACAAAGGCGTCAAGGTTGTCTGAAACTCAGGTCATGGTCAGGATGGACGCTAGTGGAAAAAGGAATCACATGGAAATTTTGAGAAAGAATGTCCATAATTGGCAGGACAATATAATGTGAAACCATCCACGGTCTCCGAAAAAGGTGAAAAATGCTCAACCTCAATGTTTAACAGACTATTTTAGAACACTAAATCAAACGGGACAATACATCAGCTTGTAAATTATCTTCCCCAGGTATAGCCCGAATAGTAAATTTGTATTCCTGGAGCGCAAGGCTCCATCTGGTTAGTCGAGCATTCTTGGCTCTGTTCGACTTAAGAAACAGTAATGGTCGATGATCCGTTTCAATTATAAATTCGGACATTAATAAGTATCGAGAAAATGCATCTACCGCGTAAACAATTGCGAGGCACTCTCGTTCGACAATTGCATAGCGCGTCTCTCGGTCAAGTAATTTCCGGCTTGCATATAAGCACGGTCGCAAGAAACCGTCACGCTGTTGGAGTAACACGGCGCCTATTCCTTTATCTGATGCATCCGTTCGGACAATGAATGTCTGGCGTATATCGGGTAAAACAAGCAGGGGGAAAGTAGAAAATAAATTCTGAATAGTCTGAAGGGCATCAGCGCACTGAGGCGTCCAGACGACTCTATTTGGAACATTTTCCTCGTTAGATCAGATAACGGGGCTGAGAGAGAGGAAAAGTTTGGTATAAATTTCCTGTAATAATTCAAAAGTCCCAACAAGCTGCGGACTTGCTTTTTAGTTTTAGGAGGTTGCAGTTTCAAAATACTGGATATCTTGCGATCGTCTGGAGTCTGAACCCCGTGGGTTATGGTATGACCCAAAAAGTTTATATGGTGATATCCTAGGAACACTTTACTGGGTCGCGCGGTAAGGCCAGCTCGGCGAAGAGCGGCAAAAACTTCACGAAGGGCCATTAAGTGGCCAGCCCAATCAGCCTGAAAAATACATATATCATCGAAATATGATAGAACGCAGCGCAATTCATTTAGTAAGATGTTCATCATGCGCGCGAACGTGGCTGGTGCAGTAACCAGTCCAAAAGGCATATATTTCCATTGCATTAAACCCAAAGGGGTTTGAAAAGCTGTATATTGTCTACTTCCTTCTTCGAGAGGAATCTGCCAATATCCTTTGGATAAGTCTATTTTAGAGAAGATACTTGCATTGGATAACCGCGCGAATAAGTCTTCCTGATTGGGAATGGGTTCCGCATCATAGATGGTTATAGCATTGAGCTTTCTATAGTCAATACAAAAACGCACGGTATCGTCTTTCTTCTTGACCAAGACAATCGGCGAGCAATACGGACTTGTTGATCGCTCTATGACGCCTAGCCGTAGCATGGCACGTACTTCTGTAATTATCGTTTCGTGAGCGTGCAGCGGGCGCGGGTACGGTTTAACAAACACTGGTACGTCTGTCTGAAGTCGTATTACATGTTGGACTAAAGACGTACAACCCGGCAAATCAGTGAACACCGTGGCAAATTCTTGGAGCAGGTGTGTAAGATCCTGTTTCTGCGACGGCGCAAGCTCATCATTGATATTAACATCGTTTATACTCTCGGTGGCCTGTAATATGGGCAACGATTTGTCGATACTCAAAGGGTCCTCGTCGTCGACAGTAACTAAAGCCGCGTTGGCCCTTGGGACGACATGAACGGAGTTGTTACGACGATCATCGCTAGGCAGGTACTTTTTCAGCATATTAATATGAAATATTTTCCTCTGCCCACGAATATCTATCAAATAATTCACTCTGGAGAGTCTCTTAAGGACTCTGTATGGTCCCTTCCAAGTTAGAAGGAGTTTGTTTTGCGTTTGCGGCAAAAGAACAAGTGTCAGATCTCCGACGGACAAGGCGCGCATTTGGGCGCCCTGATCGCGATAAAATTTTGAAGAACTCGCTCTAGCGCATGCAAATTGCAGAGCGGTTTTGCATGCATTAATAATTCGTTGTCGGAGATCGACAACATATTGATACGCGCATCGCGTATCATAATCGTCGGTTTCAGAACCGGCGAACAATTGACTAAGCATGGCCATCGGGCCACGTGGTTTACGTCCGTATAATAACTCAAATGGGGAGAAACCCGTGGACGCGTTCGGGAGTTCCCTATAGGCGAAGAGAATAGCGGGGAGCTGACGGTCCCAGTCTCCAGGTTTGTCGGCGGATACGCGTGCTAGCATAGACTTCATGCTCGCATTCCACCGCTCGCAACAACCATTTGACTGCGGATGATAGGGGGACGTTAATTTCTGTTTAATTCCCGCTAATTCTAGTACCTTTTTGTATAGATCAGAGGTGAATTGTGGTCCTCTGTCTGAAAGAATCTCGGTCGGAAATCCGACTCGCGAGAAAATAGTAACAAGCGCCTCAGCGACATGGTCAGCCGTAATGTCTCTCAAAGGAATAGCCTCAGGCCAGCGCGTCGCGTAGTCGATTACCGAAAGGATGAATCGATGGCCTCTGTCTGATTTACTAAGAGGACCTACTATGTCAACCGCGACACGCTCGAATGGTGTTGAGACTGGTGGCATCTCCTGGAGGGGTGCGCGTGATGCTTTACCTTTAGGTGTACGTTTTTGACATACATCGCAGCGCGCCACAAAACGGTTCACGTCCGCGTATACACCAGGCCAGAAAAAATGAGCCAATATCCGTGATTTGGTTCTGGCTGAACCTTGATGGCCTGAAAATGATGTATCATGCGCGAGACGCAGAATGTCGCGACGGAACGACTTAGGCACCACGAGCTGTTCAATGGTCTCACGTTTATTTCGGAAATTTCTGTATAATAATTCATTTTTAATGATAAACGGAGAGGCATTTCGGTTCTGAGGCTGAACTTTCGCAAACAGCGGTTTTAGTGATGGATCGCTTTGTTGTTCCTTATAGAAAACTGTAGGCGTGACATTAAAATCAAACGCAGGGGTTTGTAAAGTACCATCCGGTGGACGTTTTGACTGTTGTCGTGTGGTGACACACGCAACGTTTTCGTTCCAAACTTTTAACTGGCCGTCAGGTGTATCATTAACCTGTGGTAAATTACCAATAATTAGATCGGCGACCGGATTTGGTAATACGCATGCCGTTACGACACCTGTAATGAATGGCGTGTCGATGTATATCTCCGCGAGACGGAATCGCTCGACGGAGCCCCCGAAAGTAATGCAGGTTGCCTGTTGTTCAATCAGCTGGGTCGGTCTGACCAGTGATTCCCTAACACCGATAGTGGTGCAACCTGAATCGCGTAAGACAGACGCGGGTATGGCGTTAACATGACCCTCATATAAGGTCAATGACCCGTGTTGATGGAGGGCCGACATAACCGGAACGGTGCCCGTCATGGGCGACGTAATTTCAACGGTACGGCTACTCTGTGTAGCCGGAACAATGACGGTGCAAGCATTTGCAGCTTCAAACTGAACCCTACAATATTTTGACGTATGACCTGGTTTATTGCACCGATAACACCTAATGCTGTCATATATATTACGTCTGGGTTGCATTGGAGGTGCATTATATGGATTATTATAATATGCCCAAGGAGGTGGACATGGTGGGCTCTGATAATGGTAGCCCTCGTTAACGTCACGACGGGGTGGACCTGAATAGCGAATAACATGTCCCCGAGTGGGAGGTCCAGCACGGCTTGGAAAACCGCGAGCTTTATTGGGCGGCGGTTCGGAATATGCACGCGGAGGCGGCGTCTGGCGATGAACTGGTCGAGAATTTCTTGTACCCATTGGCGCAGTTCCACCGACTCCGGCATAAAACGGTTCGCTAGTTTTGGCTTTAGCCAGCGAACGATTAGGGTGTGCGGACGCGTACTGTTCTACTAAGGACGTGATTTCCGCTAACGTCTTAGGTGCCCACTCTTTAATGTGGGAGACTAGTTCTGAATGGCACGCGTTAAATATTTGGTCCTTCAGAACGAGCTCATAAAGCCCTTTAAAATTACCGTCAGCGACACCAGCCAGCTGAATCCAGCGGTCTAAGTAGTGCTTTAGGCGGTCGACGTACGTTGAAAAATTTTCGGACGGGTCTGGCTTACAAGTCCGGAATCTTTGGTGAAAACCGTCCTCGGTGTGTTGAAAACGCTTTAAAAGAGCCTTTTTAAGGATGTCGTAATTTTTAGAATCCTCGATGTTGAGGCCATGGAATACTTCAAGTGCACCTCCCGTTAATAAATTTGCAAGGCACGAAGTCCATTCAGTTCTTTGCCATCCAGCGGCTACCGCGTGGAGCTCAAAACGATGAATATAAGAATCGATCTGGTCGACCTTATCATTATAGGTTGGAAGCTTTGGTTTTGCTTTAACATTATTCGTTGGAACACTTGGAGCCGCGGTCGGTTGGTTTCCTTGCAGCTCTAATTTCTTTAGGGCAATTTCGTGCTCTCGATGAGCCGCTTTGTCGGCTCTTTCTTCTATTTCTCTCTGTCGTTCTCTTTCTTTCTTTTTCTTTTTCTCGTTCGCGTTCCGCGGCCTTCTCGGCTCTTTCTGCGGCACGCTCTTCTCTAGCTAGGTCTTCTTGTAGTTTACTCTCGCACCAAGAAGCCAGCTGGTCCTCGGGTATGCCTAACAGCTTCGCTGAATTTATATAAGAAGTGTAATTGGCCATTATGATTAGTTACACTCACAATAGGTCTCTACAGGAGATCTATTAATGTTAATGGACAGGTATCCGGATAAATTCACGCAATAGCCCGTCTGACAGTGTACTATGTTATCACTGTAGTATTTACGTTAATCCGATACGCGATAAAAAATATTTACTTGTTTAACTCCGCGATTATTAATCCCTGAGGCGATTTGCACTCGTCGGGTCGACGTCCCTAGTAGACGACAAAATACAAACAATGTTCCTTCTTCAATGAAATCGCAGTGTCCTTACTGTTATCACTGCCGATGTAATATATAAATACACGTGAATCAACGAATATTAGATCGTTGATTAATATTTTTAGCTATTTTTCTATAGCTCTTGTATAATTGCAATTGCAAGGTAATTTTATTACCGGTAGTTCTCTTTAAAGAACAATAACTTCAGTAATTATATACTGGATATTCAAGGCAGGTGCACAACTGCACTTGAATGGGGAATCAATATTCCCAATATATAAATATATACTCTGGCGTATCAGCCTTATACGTCACAATAACCAGATAAACTCAATCAATGCGTCAATGTAGACACATGACTCACACAGGCATTATATTAAACAAAGGAATGTACCAACACGATAATGATAAAGGTCTAATGAAAAAAAAAAATACACCAAACACGACGCTAGACAAACAAGAAAAGACGAACGATAACAGACCCTACAAGTTCTGAATATAATTACAGATAGGTGAGAAGAGGACAAGAGAGACGTCTTCCTAAAACAACGAGGAAGATGGAACGCTACAATCTAAACAAAGTGTACAGATCCCTATCAAAGTCCGTTCTCGCGAATGCGACTTCCCACAGTTTCAATAACCACTGGTGTTGCGAGACCGCACAATCTGTCGTCGAGACGGCAGAGTCTGCGACCAAGCCACCACTTTGGCAGGGGGGACCCGCAAACGTAAGAACGCCCTCGCCACCGCCCGTGAGTTCCTAAACACAGAGAAAAAGTATAAAAAGCCTGTAAAACACCAGGAGGAACACTCAACTCCCCAGACGCAGACAAAATTTTAGGATGGAATCACTTAACTCAAGGAACTGGTGGAGATTCCTTTAGCCTTTGCGTACACCACAGTCAGTCTTTTTTGTCTTTCACCGTTCAGTTATGTTGACGTCTCCTTGGCCTCGATCCTCGGGTCAATGGGAGAGCCGGAAATATGTGGAACAAATAATGAAGAAAGCAGTATACAAACTAAATAATAAATAATTTTAGACTAGCTCAACGTGCGAGACCACGTGAGCACTGAAACTGAAAAGAAACAAAAGTTAATCAAAGAGAAAAACGATATACTCTAATCTAAATAAACTATAAACTAAACAATGGTGTGTAGTGTCCCCTCCAGTGTCGCGATGTGGGTTACATGGGGATATTTCGACTGACACTCTTTCGAGGTCCGCTCCCACAATCGACGAACACACAAAAGTAAATACTTGCACTCTAAAAACTAAATAAATCAATTGCTTTCAATTTTAGCAGAACTGTAGGGCAGTTTAATTACAGGAATTAATGTAACAAATATAATTATAAATATAAATATCAATTCAAAGGCAACTGAATCTAACTAATGGAACTACAGCTTTTATAAAGACTAACGAATTCAATCTAACTACTTGCAGGTCATATGAGTTATATGGCAAATAGAATCCGCGCACGTGGCGACGGATCTAACAGTTTAAATTCTATTAATTCAATGAGACATGTTAGGATATGGACATTTCCTCCAGACACGCCATGGAGAATGCTTGTACAACCATGCGTTGTCTGGTGGTAGCTCTGAAACTGTCTTCAAAAGTAAGTAGAACGGTTCACTTTCATCATTACAAATTAGTATGGACTCTCACCATGCGGCCCTCACTGGGAGTGAGAGCGCTGGATGTAAACGCTGTGGGTTTATATCAAACCAAGTAGCTTAGGCTCTGGAGCTTTAAATCAGGCCCCTCACAATGGACTGCTCAACTGCGTCTCTATGTCTCTCATCTGGCTGAGGACTATCGCCGACCACCTCGTAAATGGATTGTCTACATGTGGCCCAGAACTAAGTTCTGTATGGCCTTAAATACTGGACTGCATCTGCAGCTTACCGTCTAATTCCTCAATTGTGATTGGTGCAACCACTTCTAGCTCAGCTGCCGAACTGAGTTATTTTAAGTAACAGCCCAACGCAACGACCTTGGGTCGACATCAAAGGTCGAATTACTTCATACAATATAATGTAATTTTATAGCAATAAATTCTTAACATGTTCAAAACCCCGAGCTTTTACTCTGGATCACGGTATTTTCTATACGTCAACAGACGTCTCAATAACATTTAATTCCTACTCACCCCTTCCCTCTTTACTAACCCTAGTTCAAAACACGAGATACAACAAGTGCTCAGTCATGCACACCTACGCTGTCCGTCTATCCTTCCCCACATCTTCTGTCTATCTATTATAAAAAAAACTGTTCAAAACAACTTGTTTACGAGACCAAGTTATGCTGGCTCGCACAATAATTACGTTTGTAAAAATTACTCACTGCTCTCTCACAAAAATTTAGTCAGTGGAAACATTTATGAATTAAATCTGTTCTTGACAGTGGTAACTTCTGGAAAAATCTAGACGTGGCTGTCATTAATGAATTGAGCTATTTAAAGGAGATCTAGGACCAAATGAACATGGGGTATATAAAATAAATGTAGTTCATGACATAATGCCCATTATTACTGAAGCATTGCAGTTTGTCTCTCTTGTAAATCTACAAGACCAAAGAAAATTTGCATTCACTACAATTTAACACAGTTTAGACTGTGTCTACCAATGTTTCAACATTCAAATCATTCACCCCAATTGCAGCAATAAAAAAATGTACCAAAAAATTCACACTCGATACATAACCAATGTGACCTCATAGAGATGATAAATTTAATTCTGTCAAATGTACTAACTGAGCATCCTGACTTTCACATTATATGAATTTCAAGAGCAGTGACAATTTGCATAGAGATCTGTTATTGTGCAATCAGAAACAGGGATGTTATGAAACACACTGGCAACTTTGACATTCTTTTGTTTAATTATAAAGTATCTCTATTTGTGCATGCAGGGTTGGATGACTATCTAACCTGAAGGCACTTACAAAAAAAAATCAACCATCAAATTGAAAAAAACAATATGATAAAGAAATCACTGATGGAGAAAATTCACAAACTTTATATAAAATAATCGGCCAATCACCATAAAAATCATATAATAATAACAATATGTCAAATGTCTCTTTACAAGAGATGGATCATTCCAACCTCCACTGCTCTGACACCTTTTCAAAGAATCTTGTGGCTCATCTTGGTCAAGAAGGACATAAACATGAGCTTCCAATGAATAGACTTGTTTGCACATAACAAGTTCAAAATAAACATTAACATACTTGACCCTCAATTTTCTTAGAGGTTTGAATTCAAAGACATTAAGAGTGGAATGCATTAAGATCTAGAAATGAGAGCTGATCCTATTTACACATTTAAAGCATGCAGAAATCATGCTAGTAATGATACAGTAAGGCCCCCGTCGATCATGAAACGATCATTGTTGTGCATCCAGTTTATCAATTGTCCTGTCCTGTCTGGTTGTCTGGGGCAGCGTCGTGGTCTGTGACTGTGGAGACCAATGTGCGAGTGGTAGTCTCTCACACAGACATAACATTAATGCACTGTCTCTGGTCTGTAGAAGCTAATGCACTCCTTTCTTCGGGCCCGCTTCTCCGCCTTAGAATTCATCAGCTTCTCCTCCCCCACCCCGAGGTGCTGGTTCAGTACTGAATCAAAAGATAAACGGCAAGAAATTTTATGTATTTGTGACATTATTTTGACTTCAACAACTGTCATGAAGATAAGCTGTCAGTCTGACCAATGGATGCAATTGTGATAGCCGATTGCAAATTATACTAAAAAACTTCATGAACATTGCTTCAGTGAAGTTAGACCATAATGCATACACAGGTATTGTCAGATACAAGCGATCAACTGAGAGACATGCATAATTTATGCTGGGATATCTCCAAGCTAAATGCTTATGTAGGACTACGGCATGCTAATTTTTGCAGACACATAAATGAAATCATCTGGTTGTGATTGATGCAACAAACACCAAATCTACATACTGTCGGGTATTTGCCCTATTGTTATATGTCAATGTGCACTTTTGCCTTTTCAAGAAAATGATTGAAGTTTGGTCAGTAAAAGGGCCAAAATGCATATAAAATTATGTCACAAACATGTATCGCGAAAAGTTTTTAACCAATTGGAATTACACTTATACATAATGAAATTAGGAGTCAGAGAACCACTTTCATGACAAAACCTCAATATCGGCTTCACAGAAGGCAAAAGGTTATCTTCCAACTTAAACAAATGCTGCCATACTAGTTAACCTGTAATGCTTGTGAATATCTACCTGCAGAATCATATCACATGCCCAGTTTCTTTCAGCAAAGCCTGAATATGGTCACGACAAGAGGACTGCATGTATGGCTGATGCATCCAGCAAGTGGAGTAAAACATGGCAGTTGACCTGTCCTCAGCAAAGGCCACCTGTTTGATTAACTCCCTTTTAAACATCAACTCTTGCTTAAAGTTCTGGTAAATCTCTTTCACTGTGCATGCTATGAAAAAAGTGTAAAGACAACAAATGTAAGAAAAAGTATATGTGTTACATTTCTTTTTTACATTCTAGAGCAGATACATACAATAAAAGTTGCACTTTTGCTAAATACACTATGCGTTGACAACACTCAATGACATAATGTGACGGTGTCACAAATATTACGGTGGTCTGAAGACATGGCCGAAGGTGTCGGGTGCTTGGACTCTTTAACAACCCGAATACCTGCATGGACCAAGACGACTCGGGCGTGTCAGGATGCTTAAAGGGTGTGAATGATCCCGATGTCGTGGAATTCCCGTACCCAATGAGCTTGAAGTAGGTTTGGCGCTGGGTAAAATGCATTTCATTTCGTCAATCCGAGCACAGCGTCATTCCTAGGCCGGACACTCAGACTAAAAGGATGGTTGTTGTTTCTTTGTTCCAAATAGCTTTGTTCTCATTGAAACTTAGAGAATTTCCTTTACTCTGTTGTGAATATTACCTATTATATCATTCCTATGCCTGTATGTTCAATGCTGTATAGTGTGGCTGGATGATCAGTCCTAAGCACGTGGTTAGTTGCAGAGGTTATGGTCACCTAGATTGGCTGTAATAAGAGTTTGATGCTACACTGTATGTTAAGTAATATCGATGCTGTGGTCTTTTTCAGTTACTTCACTGTGTTTGGCAGTACATTATGGTCTATGATACTACTGATAAGGAGGGATGTTGGTTGGTTCGTACATGTACACTTGAATAAATATTTTCATGTTAACCAAGAAGGTGATATGTGCGGGAACGAGGTGTTATGCAGTATATTGTCCTAATTGTTGCAGGCTGTGTGCATTACTGTGTGAAGACAGCCGATACTGGGGCATTGTGACACCTTACAATGGCTCTGGGCCCAGCCAGCCTGTCCATGGTTAGTGAATATTATGAACGAAAGTAACAAAGTTGGTCATTTTCTCCCAGTTTTCACTGATGAAAAACCTACCGACAGATGCCCTTATGCAGCATGCCCTAGTATTACATCGCAATTCATCATTTCAGACACAGAACGGTTTCTCAAATATGCAGATGGCCTCTTTCTTCTCATTTCACATGTAGACAACAACCAACATCAAAGTAAAATTTCCCCAAGATTTTCCCCAGTTTGAACTTCAGACCGCCAGCACTATTACATGAGTATGACGAATAGTTACGAACAGTTGCATCGTAATAAACGTAGTCGAACGATACGATTTTGTTAGATATAGTAGGGGTGACAGGATAGATCAGATAAACAAGCAAAAACAGTGTGGAAAAAACAACATGAAAAAATTATAGTTGCGGCAACCGAATAAACAAAACACGAGGAGCAGCATTGCTATACAATATTATATTGATTTCCCGCAGGACTCGGTCTACAATATGTAGGCCACAATATCGGCCTCCCGTGTTGTGTGAGGAGGCCAATACAATGGCCTCCCACAGGACTAGGGTTAAGAAATTGATCTCAATCTGATATTTGTGTTCAAATTATACAGTTCCAGCTGCAATTGCATTCCTTCAAATGTTGCCCAGAAATTCATTCTTTTCACTATTCTTCCCAAATATTCCCATAGGCCAAGATATTATCAGAATGGGAAAAGATCATGGGATGAGTTAATAAATAAGTTAAAGCAGTAGAATGCATAGATCATCAGTGGTGAGTTAGGGAATACAAAACCCTGACAGGTAATCTGAGCACATGACGGGGCTTTTGATCACTATACCTAGGACAACTTTGATTACAGGCATTACAGGTACTCTTTAGGTGAATGCATAATGATCATGAAAATACATACTAAGAACAACTTTTTTTATCCGTTCTATGATCTTTAGCAAAGGTGAGTTTTGTTTATGTCAAGAACAGGCTTCTCTATATCATAAAAGACCTTGCTACCTACCAATTTGAGCCAGATTCATAGTGGAAAACAGAACTGAGTTATCTGAATTCTGTTTGTCCAACTTCTGTAAGGAGGTGAGGCCTTCAGCCATTTCCACCTTATGATGCATCTTGACTTCAATCGCACCCTGACAAAGTAAACAATTACCAGACAAATTAATGAACACTCACTTATGGACCACTGAACAGACAAATCATTGGGATCATGGACATCTATACATTGTATGTAATTTGTACAGTTTTGTATATTGCACAATTATATTGTTTCTCCCCAATTTATTTCATAATGAAGGACAGATAAAAAATTCAGGCAACCCAAAAATGATCTCCATTTTGAATGTTACACAGTTAACTGTAACAGGCATTAGTGAGCACAACAGATTGCTATTCTCATTCTTGGAACTGCCATTATTGGGAATAAATTTGAAACAACAAATCAGAACTTCCTTGAATTGCATCAACTTAAACTCCTGTTCCCAAGAGGTTATTTCTTCAATTTCCTTTTAGTGCCAGGAAAAATTATGCCTTTTTACATAAAATTATATATTTCCCTATCTTTCTGAATTTAATCTTTTGAACAATTTTGTCCTTTGAAACACATCCCGACATAGTGAGAAAATTCATAGTAAGGGATCATTCAAAAATACCATGGCTTCCACAACATTAGTCAGGAGATCACAAATAGGATTCAACTCCATAGGAGGCACAGTAGTACAGGTTTCTCTACCAGGCTCCTGTCTCCAATGTTTTCCTGGCTCCATTTGCTCTGAAGGATCATACTGAGTATTGAATCTGCAAAGAATGGTACCATTCATGATTATAATGTTTAATGTGGTTTTTCTATGTCAGACCATTCATTTGGAATCAAACACCACGATTGTTCTCTTTATCATAAGCTTCATTCCTCACACTCCCTGATGGGCTATGCACAGACAAAAATAAGCACATCATCAAGCATGGATACAATCAGATTCTCTTTCGTTTCCATCACTGGGCCTCACTCAATGCATAATTTGTGTGTGGGTTGATATTTGCTTACTACTGCATAAATGTTGACTTTCTTCTTGCCTTATTGAATTCATGTAAAAATGAGCAGTTGGCATTTAAAGTTGTTGCATGAGATGAATGAATCTAATATCTAAGAGACTTTACCAGTGAACACTTTATTTTGGTGTTTCAAAACAAAAAAAAAAGAACATGAAACTGATGATGATATTTTGTTAAAATACTGTAAAGAACAAAACAAAAAAACAAATAGACAATAAGGAAATGTTTCAAAACATGGTAACTCTAAATATTAAAGCAGAGTATAACAAATTTGTTTATATTGTGTACAGATGTATAATGCAAATCTCAATCTGTATGCTATTTTGAACAGTGTGTTTTGTCCCATACTTCAACTTTAGCCACACAGATGGTGCAGTTAAATAAATACACATTAAATCATTAATTACAAACAACGCACTGTCGGAAAAACATGTCTTAAAATCAGTCAAACTGGGGATTTTAATACACCTCCATTAAGAACGGCTTCCTCCTTGGATGGGTTTCAACAGTGCCCTTTTAAAAGTCTCTAATCCTCTGGCCCAATATTTCCTGTTAATACCCAGAATTTAGTGTTCACAGTAGTAAAACACCATAATGAATTATAAGGGGATAAAATGATCATAGTTTCAAGTATGACAAACTTACAACTCACACTTTCTCAATTAAAATGTTTGAAATCTGTGTAATCAGATTCATGCCTTTCGTATTCAGTGACTCCCACTTCAATGCAAGATTATGCAAATCTGCTGCCATATCCTTGACCTTACGTGGCACTCCAGTCAAATTGACATTAGCTTGATGCGTCACTTGTGGTCCTATAAAAAGTAAAAATGTGTATTATTTAAAAATTTCAATATCAGTATTGCATTCTGATGTACATAATACAGGAAAAGTTGGTAGAAATGTTACTATACCAATCATACTTTTCCATTTTCAAATATGATGTACTATACAAGAGAAATTATTTCTCGTTGGACTACAGAAAATAATTATTTATCGCTGAACACACATGCTGATAGCTGCTTGAAGGCACACTATGACTCAAACCTTTCATTTGAAATGTCAGAATAAAATTCATGGAAATAAAAAAGACCCGCGGGACTAGCAGTCCTAGCGACACTTTAACACTATTAGATAATCCAATTCAGGTGCTGCTTGTGTACTGCTGTTTATTACAAGAATATAGTCTTCAAATGTAGTTTGTGTAATTTTGTACTACTGTCACATATGTACGATTGGTGTGCTGATTACCAACAACATGCTTGGTTGCTTCCCTTCCTTGTCCCCTTTTCTGTCCTGGTAAAATTTATTACCTGGTGATGCCACTGGAGAGAGACAGCTTGTGTCGCTCTCTTTCTCACTCCTACTGGTATTGGTAGACATTTTGATCTTTCTGAGGCTGTGCCTCTCTCACCTCTCAGATGAAAACCTGAGAAGAAACAAATATATGAAAAATGTGAACTGTTGAATTCAGAAATGTTGCACAATAATGAAACAATTTCCAGCTCAAATATAGTTTATTTAATATAGTTTATTTCATTTTCCAAGCAATATTCTTGCAAGACTTTGCAATTGTTAACATTTCTCTCCTGATATGCAGATTTAGTTGAATTCGGGATAACAAGCTACAAAAATATAAACTTGCTTCTGATTATCAAATTATGGACATACTCTGACTAATAATGTCGTAAACAACTTTCCCAGCCATATTTGTGAACACTTTGAAATTTGATACCCTCAGTTGAAAACACAATGACATGGTGGCATTTTGCAGGGAAACAGAAGTGCGCAGGTGACAGAATATGATTCAAATGAATCAAGATGGCCACCTCTCTAAAATGTTTGATGACTTTTTTTTTAATGTAGTGACCTCTGAACGGCAACAAATCAACTGTCTCAATTTTCTTGCATAATGGTCACATTTGTTGACTTGGGACTGGCAAGGAGCTAGATATAGAGTAGATATTATATATATGCTGGTGAAAATGAAGATGCATGACATCTAACACTAGATAAATCATTTTTTAAAAAGTCACATAGTCTAGTTATAGGCTGCAGCAATGTTGCATTTTAGTTTTTTGCTTGTAAGAAAAGAATAAAAACCAAAGGAAAAATCCATGAGAGGAATGCACTTTATTGTACAGAAAGTGGAACAGACTCTAGATCTAGATCTGGTTTTAGACCTCTATCTAGATACCGAAGATTTCTTATTCAGGAATGGCTAGCAGTTGGTTCATTTCGAGATGGCCAGAATCTACCTAACGACCATGATAATGAACTTAGAGATATTTCTCTGCTCTCTATCTTGGCCTAGATCTAGATCTAGATCGAGATAGATCTATCTAGATCTAAACTCAAACTGATCAGACACAGATCCAGTAAGCAACGTCTCAAACCAGTGCTGGTGAAGTCACGGAAATCTGATCTAGACCTAGCCTCTACATAGATCTAGACCTAGACTCTGCTTGTCTCTTAGAGTCTAGATCTAGACTAGATTTCTATCTAGAATCTAGACTAGATCTACCTCTAGGCCTACATCTAGATCTAGACTAGATCAAGATCTCTTACTCTAAACGTGTGAACTGAGTGGGTCCGATTTAGATTCCTCTTCATGTCGCAACCCTTAACTGAATGGGCGTAAAATGGCAGGAAAATGAATGCGGCACGTTTTTGATTCAGCTTGCTCTCCGCTCGTGAACATTGGGCTGGAGGTAAGAACTGACGGGACACACGTCTTTTAATCTCAGAACAATGGAGACTTTGCAACTATTGTTTTTGTTTTGGGTGAAAAGAAGACGCCATACAAGACGTTATTGGACTCACAGTATATTTCAACGAAGAGAGGAATTCGGTGAATATAATCATCTTTTGTGATGTACACTCGATTTGGATAATTGTCATCACTTTTGTCATACAGAGGTTGTCTTTTTGAACCGCAGCAATAAGAGCTTCGTTTTGTGAAATGGAATCCATTGTAACTGAAGGCGTAGCTAGCTAGGTCGTGTGTAGTAATGAAATTGCTGGAAGGAAACTGGAAGAAATTTTAATTGCGAGATAAAACCTTCGTGATCGGTTCAGCAACTGGGAGTGGCAGGGAAGGGACACGAAAGGGAAACTGACGCACTAAGTCTGCGATGATGAAATATTGAGACGCTTCCGGTGATTCGGCAACTGGGACTAAAGGTCAAGCTGAGGACAAGCGGGAACGGAGAGGAAATCGGATCCACTCAGTTTACACTGTAATATGTGAGTGTGCCTGAGAAAACCCACATAAAGTCGGCAGAGCTGATTTTGAGAAAAACGGCTTTGAAGTGAAAATATGGGTCCGACACAAACTTCCAACTTGGCTGTTGTTTAGGGGACCGTGGCATGTTACAAGGTAAATTGTAGATGAGCAGTGAACACTACTCACTATGATCTCTATAACAGCTTTGTAATTAGACTACGGTCTCCTAACAAGATTAAAAAACTTCCGACTTGGCTGTTTCTAGGGGACCGTGGCATGTTACAGGAAAAACTGTAGATGAGCAGTGAACACTACTCACTATGATCTCTATTTAACGGCTTAGTTATTAGACTACGGTCTCCTAACAGCAATCACTCCAATAATACTTGGTCAATTAGCTATTGCCACTTATAGGATTAAATGCCGTTTTCTCAAAATCTTGTTTTAGGGGGGTCACTGACTTCAGTTTATCAGAAATGTCTTATCTTTTATTATGTGTACAGAACTCAAAATGTCATGTTGCCGACTTATTGTGGGTTTTCTCATGCACACTCACATATGCTTGATTCTTGTGGTTCACATTACCGTTCGTTTGTTTTTTGTTTTTTTTTAAGTAGAGTCCTTAGGATACACATGCATTTGAAAAGATAGGCTGGGCCACAGGTCTTTCCATAAATTTAATAATCTACAGTCCACATTGTTGTCACTGTGTCGAATTGTGTACTGTGAAAATAGTAAAACCTGGAGCGGAAAAAAGCAGCGGTGTCTCCTTACACAGCTATGTGTACCGAAACTTTGTTCTCCGTGCACGCCTTCAGAAAAGATTGCCATTTATATTATTATTTGCATTTTCGTTTTCTTTTGGAGTTCATAGCATAGTTTTTTTGTCTTTTGTTGTTGTTGCTGTTATTCGTCTATAACGCAGGACTTGGTAAAAGACATCTCTCTTTCTCTCTCTGTATCTCTCTCTCTCTCCCCCTCTCTCTCTCTCTCTCTCTCTCTCTCTCTCTCTCTCTCTTTCCCTCTGCCATATTTTCACCCCCGTAGCAATGTAACTTCACAGCCTTCTCTGTATGTAACTGCGCCTGTTGTCGTTTGTTTTTCTAATCTTAGTTTCAATTTTCTGGCCAACATACTGCACACAACTGGTTCTACCTTAGGCTACTGTCAGCGTGTTACTTTCACTGAAGTGTCAGAAAGTTCTGCTAATGAATTTAACATTACTTTCAAAGAAATTATGTGGGCAGATCGCGGTGTGAACAGCAGAGAGGGCTTCATATTTCTGCTCGTCGTTAATCTGAAGGGGTTAACCCAAAACAATCAGTTCAAACTGAAGATTACAGAATTACGATACAGTTGTCGTTATAATGGTATTCCAACCACTCCACGACACGCAACTCATCCCTTAAAATTATTTTGGCTATTTCCCTTTGACTAGTACATTTGGGGGAGAGCAAGAAAAATTGTTCCAGATTGCAACAAATTCTCCGAGAAACCGTTGATGCATACATTTTATCGGAGAGTCGTTATCGGCAGTACGAGAAATTGTAGAACCAGGTAAAATATAACAAATAACATATCATTTGAATTAAATCGTGTCGGAATTTAGTGAAGGCCAAACAAAATACCGGTAAAAGAATGATAATATTAATGATGGGCCTAATAATAATAGACGAAATGAACATTGACTATTCTAATGATATTGTCCATTACTAATGGATTTAAAAAAAAGGGTAACATTCAAAGCTCAAGTTAAAATGTGAATTGAGTTTGACTTTGAGTTTAAGTTTTACGGCTCGTCGGCAAAATAACGGTCACTTTGCGCCTTTCACTGTCTGTTTGGGCACTCTATTCAGGTTTGGTTTTCAGAGCTTTTAGATTTCACGAAGAGAATTAAATAGTTCCGTACTAATTTCATTTCACCTTTCACCTGGGCGTTGTTCATCCACTGCAGGACGTAGCCCTCCGATAATAATTTTCATTCTTTTTCCCCAGTCTGACGTTTTCCTCATCCATGATGTTTCTCCTCTCCGTTTTATGTCGCCTTGCCGTCTTCTTCCTGGTCGTCCTCTTGTTCTTCTTCCTGTCCTTGGTTGCCATTCAGTGCAGCGTTTTGTCCACCTATTGTCTTTCATCCTTCCCACATTCCGGCCCAATTCCACGTTTGACGTACCCGGTAGCATGAATTTTACTATGTCCGTTACTGTTGTTTGTTCGCGTATTTCAGCGTGGGAGATTTTATCTTGTAGTCTGATGTTTAGCATTTTTCTTTCCATTGTCCTCTGTGTGGTTCTTAATCTGTTCATAAGTTGTTTTGTAATCGGCCATGTTTGGCAACTGTAGGAAACCGAAGGTAACAGGAAGGAAAACCTCGAATGTAAAACCCGTCGTCAACACGCTTGGCCAGCACGACGATAATATTAATGATGACAGAATGACAACAGACAGACCGTAAAACCCAAGGCCACTATGAGGATCAAAACCTGATGTTGACTCCAATCTTGGATACATGGCCGTGTGGGGCTGCACAATCAATCAATTTTATTACATTGTTAAAATTCTATCTATTATTATGTGAAAAGAGTTGTGTAAATATGTATAAATGTTTTTAAATTGACTTGTAGATTTTAGCCTCTTTCAGAAAGGACAAGTCGCCCGTCTTGTGGGTCCATGTTCGAAAATAATTCTTTCACGGATCCGCAGACACAAGATAAACCGACGGGCAAAAAATATTACAGACAACAATGAATTAGTCACCCATTCGCGTTATCACTTTTCCCCTTCATTTTCTCTTCACTCGATGTTATAATTTATTAACGAACATGTCGAAGTTTGTTGGAATAGGAACCATACGAAGAGTCCACCAATTTCTTATTGTGCTTTTCAGGTTCATTGGTATTGTTTCATTTCAAATCTTTGAATTATCAGTGTGAGTAAAAATGTTAATGTAGTATGTGGTATTTTGGGATTCAGCATTTTGTCTTAAAGGAGCGTAGGAGCGTGTTCCAATCACAGTGCTTAACTGTGAGCGACAGTTAGACTGACCCGCCCTCAAGACCGTGGGAGGATGGGAAAGAATCGTATAAAACCCCGGGCCTGTCAAGCCCCAAGCACTGCGTCTCTTCCCCCAGTCGAGAGCAGGTGTGTGTGTTATTGAATAAACGTCTTTTGTGCCCTACAATAGACTTATATTCTTCTTTGACAGTGTGAGCAGTTTTACCGCCCTGGCACGAACCGAGTGAATGTTGCGGCCTAACCAGCCGCAGTAACAAGAGTGAACCCGCATGAATGGTTCATCTACACCATATCTACACCTTCATCCCCACCCTAACACCATCTTGTTACAATTTCTGGCGCCCAACGTGGGGCGGTAACTGACTGTCAATCGAAAGCTGAAACCAGCTTGGGACTGTGTTATGACTTGGATGACGAGGCACCGTGACCGGAGTGACCACATGTGAGTATCACCGGTGCGCTGGCCTGAGAGCTGCAGCTAAGACTATGAGACTGGCGACCCACCCAGGGATTCGCCGCTGACCTCGAGACTGGCGACCCACCCAGGGATTCGCCGCTGAATGGGCCCCAACGTGTGTTGCAACGTTGTGACTTTGTGTTGAACTGTAGTGTTGTGGTCAGTAATTTAACTGTCTGTGTTTGTGTTACTACCTGTTATTAGTGTTAATATGTGAATTGTTGCAAGAGGTTATCTCTGACGAATATTAGCCTATTTCAGACCATTCTTTACACAGAAGAAACGGACGAGAGGGACTGATCACCCCTGTCGTTTGGATTTCGTCTGCGGTGGCCTCAGCTGTTTAACTTGTCTAATTTTTATTTGTATTAATTTGCTTCCTTTGATGAGCATTTTTATATATTCATTGTATTATTCAATGCCATTCATTTATGCATTGTGCGAACCTAAACCCTTATGTTATTTTCAGCTATCTCTATTATCTGTTTCCTGACTTCCCGTGCAGCGATGCAGTAATTAGCACTTCATGAATAGTATTGTTTCTTCTGGTTGGTGTGGTTTTCCACCCCTTCTGACCTTTCCCTTTTCTTATACTTTAGTTAAGCGTTTGCACCGAGTGACCTTTCTGTCCCTCCTGCAGTTTCTGGCACATTGTCGTTAGTTAGTGTTCGTATGCGCGGAGATTTCGCACGGTCAGTATCAGTGGTAAAGACATTATCTGCTCTCCGGTGGTCTCCCGATTCTCTAGAGCACGAGCACCTGGACGGCTATAAATCAGATGCAATTAACGAGCATTCCTTTGGGTCCATCGTCCACACCACCCTCCATGGTCCGCTTAGTGTAGTAATGATGTAATAGCAAGTCGTATTGTTTATGTCAAGATAACGCGGAGAGTGGGAAGTGTTCGCGTGGCTGAGGAATTGATATTGGTCGAGATTCCTACACCTACAGTGAACGCCGTTGCGAATTAATTAAGTTGTTCGTCTTTATCTGAAATTGCTTGACCCGGCGGTGAACATTAATTATACCCCTGTGTTTTCGTTCGTGCACTGTACCGTGACGCACTGACCGCCGTGCAACCGATACGCCCCCTCCCCTTTAACTTCGCGGTGTAGCTGGGAGCGTAGAAGTGTCTGCATTTAAGCATATTATTTCAATACTGTAAAGTTTTAATTGCTGGAGTTGTTTATTGATACTTTTCTGTCATAAATAGTGATTTATAGATGGCGTCCAGAAAGACAGCAGTTGCCGCGGCAAAGGAAAACTCGGACCTTCAGTCCATACTTGATTCAATAGATTTACTGAGGCCTGAGGCTAGGGAAGAAGTCGTTAAGAAATTGCGTGGCCCTAAAACGTCAGGTTCTGCAACGGAAGAAAATGTTAATACAATGTATCCTATGAGGGCAGCTGAGCCGCCCAGATTGTCTACTTTTTCCGGGGACGATGGAGTTTCGTCTCACTGCTCGTATTTGCAGTGGCGTTTGGAGGTTAAAGACCTCCAGAGGTCACAAATTTATCAAGACCGCATATTAGTTGCTGCAATGCGTCGTTCGCTGAAGGGCCTCCCTGCCGATCTTATTGTTCAGATGGGAGAGGAAGCAACGTGTGACGGAATATTACACAATTTAGACTCTTTATATGGCAATATTCTACCATCGGCCGATCTCCTCCAAAAGGTGGCAACAGCTGTACAGACACACGAGGAGTCTGTGACAGCGTGGGCTGTGCGTCTTCAATCATTAGTAGCCCAGATATCGCAAAAATCTCCATCAGCGGGTGCGGCCGACATGTTGAGGTCGAGATTCTACCATGGTATGGTAGATCTCACCATGCAGCAGGCCATCAAGCACAAATACGACTCAAATTTAGATTTTGAGAAATTGTTAGTTGCCGCCCGCGTGGAGGAAGTAAAAAGTAAAACCTCAGTCACGGCATCGAGGCCAACCGTCCACAGTCTGGAACAGGTGGCTGACGGTGATACTGTACTTAGATTAGAGCGCCAGATGAGTAGTTTGGCAAAAGCAGTAGAGGGGTTGAAAATGAACGCTCGACCTCAGACTAGAATTAATGTTACAGAACCTAGATGCTATCGTTGCAATAGGCCTGGCCATAAACAAATTCGGTGTCCTTTAAACGAACGGAGTCTGGGACGGCGGGGCGACTCCTAGACGGTTACAATCAAAGCCCTGTGCCTTTAGTTGGACGCGCTAATGAGGTCTTCGTTAGTCTGAATAATGTTCGTACGAAGGCATTGCTGGACACTGGTTCTATGGTGTCGTGCCTTTCGTATCAGTTTTGTGTAAACAGAAATATTGACGTTCAACCCCTGTCCTCTGTCATGGAAATTTATGGGGCAGGTGGGGAAAGTTTAAAGTATAAGGGTGTTTGTGAGATTAATGTGTCTTTGCCGTTTTGTTCCAAACCATTGAATGCGCTTTTCCTTGTAGTGCCTGACACGCAACATAACAAACGTGTCCCCGCCCTAATTGGCATGAATATTCTGCAGGAGCTTGTGCCACTATGTTCTCCAGCTGTTTCTCTTCCATCCGCATGGGAATTAACGCTGGGGGCGGTGATGTCCCATGTGTCAGCCGTAAAGAGTGATAGAAATCTTGGTTTTCTTTGTACTAATAGTCAAGAAACTTTGCGACCTGGTGAGGCGAAAATGATTGCGGGAAATTTATGTATGCCGGCTCTGACAGCCCCTATCACAGTCATACTAGAAGAATTCACCAATAGTTTGCCTGGCGGCATCAGAGTGAGCTCAGGGGTGATTAATGTTAAACCCATGAAATCAATTAGTCAAGTAAATGTACTAGTTAGGAATACGTCAGCTCGCACGCTAACTATTCCTATGCGCACCAATGTTTGTTCCGTGCAAGTGGCGCAGATTCAAACAAAGTCAAATCAGACTGCAGAATATCCACAAGTGTCTGATGTCACCGAAGCCATGTTACAGACCATACCATCCAATGTGACTGAAAGCGAGGCGCGTCAGTTAAAACAACTCTTAAAGAAATATAGCCATATCTTCTCGAACCATCATTTGGACTTGGGAAAAACTAACATCACGCAACACCATATAAAGCTAACAGATGAAACACCATTTAAAGATAGATACAGAAAGATTCCCCATGCGATGATTGAAGAAGTTAGGAAAGAGATAGCTGATATGTTGGACCAAGGCGTGATTCGTCCGTCACAAAGTTCATTCAGTTCGAACTGCGTTCTAGTTCGAAAACCAGATGGAAGTTTACGAGTATGTATAGATTACCGAAAGCTAAACGCGAGAACAGTCAAAGATGCATATGCTATTCCAAGAATTGAAGACACCTTAGATGCGCTTCATGGATCCCAGTATTTTTCTTGACTTAAAAAGCGGATATTGGCAGATTGAAGTTGCGGAGGAAGATATTTCAAAAACTGCTTTCACGGTTGGGAATTTAGGTTTCTATGAATGTTGTCGTTTACCATTTGGCGTTACCAATGGGGTTGCAACTTTTCAGAGTTGTATGGAAACATGTATGGGAGATTCGAATCTCAAAGACTGTCTTCTTTACCTAGATGATATCATTGTATTCAGTAGAACTTTTAATGAGCACCTTCAGAAGTTGGAGACAATTTTCAGAAAACTGTCTGATGCGGGACTTAAACTAAAACCTTCTAAATGTAAATTTCTCCAGAGTGAGTTGAAATATCTTGGACATGTGGTTTCCAAAGACGGCGTGTCTTGTGACCCAGAAAAAATAGAATGCGTGCAGAAATGGCCAGTTCCAAAGACACTTAAAGAACTCCAGAGTTTTCTAGGATTTGTGGGTTTTTATCGTCGTTTTGTACCAAACTTTTCTTCTATTGCCAAACCCCTTCATAGGCTCCTACAGGACGTCGGGGGAAAGAGGGGCAGCACTAAACTAGTTTGGAGTGACGATCAACAGGCGGCATTTGATCAGTTAAAAGATCTTGTAGTTGACGCACCTGTTCTGGCTTATGCCGATTACTCTAAAGATTTCATTCTTCACACTGATGCTTCATCTGAGGCGATAGGTGCTGTTTTGTACCAGGAACAGGATGGCAGGAAACGTGTGATAGCGTTTGCAAGTAGAGGTCTTTCTAAGTCTGAGAGAAATTATCCTGCCCATAAACTTGAATTTCTCGCCTTAAAATGGGCTGTTACTGAGAAATTTTATGATTATTTATATGGAAACAAATTCTGTGTGTACACTGATAATAACCCACTGACTTATGTAATGACTTCAGCTAAGCTTGATGCTACTGGTCACAGATGGGTTGCGCACCTCTCGGAATTTGATTTCGAATTGAAGTACAAACCAGGAAAGTGTAATCGAGATGCGGATGGTTTGTCTCGGATTAAATGGCCATGCACTGTCCATAGTAATGTAATTCAAGCAGCCCTACAGGGTTCCACTGTTGACACATCCTTGAGTGATATTTTGGATAGTGGCACAGATTTAGAAGATAGGGAGGCTGATAACATTCCTGACAATTCAGCCTTGTTTGAACAGGTCGACACAAAAATTGACTGGGCCAACGCTCAGCAATATGACAGAAATATTAATGAAGTGATATCGTGCATAGAAGGGTCCGTATCAAAGTCGAAGTGCACTACGGGTGCAAGGCAACTTCTGAAAGAGGGAAGTAAGCTGAAAATGAAAGAAGGTGTATTGTATAGGCAATGTCATGAACATGATAATACCTTCTTCCAGTTGGTGTTGCCTGTGGCTTTCCGCCAGAAAGCTTTGAAGGGAGTTCATGATGATTGTGGACACCTTGGAATTGATAAGACTTTGGATCTTTTACGTAGGCGATTCTTCTGGCCTGGCATGTCACAGGACGTGAAAAGATATATTGCTTCGTGTAAACGTTGTGTCTGCAGGAAGGCAGATACACATCAGCGGGCTCCTCTCGTAAGCATTACGACAAGTCAGCCTATGGAATTAGTTTGCATTGATTATCTGTCTCTTGAACCTTGCTCAGGAGGGATAGAAAATATACTTGTCATCACTGATCATTTCAGTAAATATGCACAAGCCATACCGACGCGTAATCAAACAGCACAAACAACTGCGAAAGTCTTGTTTGATAATTTTATTGTTCATTACGGTCTACCCGCTAGACTTCATTCAGACCAAGGACGAGCCTTTGAAAGCGGAGTCATTCAATCTCTATGTCAGATCACAGGTATTAAAAAGTCCAGAACAACACCTTACCATGCCCAAGGCAATGGTCAGACCGAGCGTTTCAATCGCACACTGCTGGACATGCTCGGCACTTTGGCTGATGAACACAAAGCAAATTGGAAAGCTTTTGTACCTCAAATGACACACGCTTACAACTGTACCCGACATGCTTCCACGGGCTATTCACCGTATTTTCTTATGTTCGGTCGCGAACCCAAACTTCCGATTGATCTTGAATTTGGTTTGTTAGAACAGTCGATGCCGGTACCATCTAAATCCTACCCTGATTATGTGAAAAATATCCAGGAACGTCTGGACTATGCTTATAGATCAGCTCTTAAAGCCTCCGAAAAAGCAAAGCACTCGCAGAAACAGTGTTAGGACAGAAAGATTCGGGGAGCTACTATTCAACCAGGTGATCAAGTTCTTGTTCGAAGACTTGCCTTCACTGGGAAACATAAACTAGCAGACAGATGGCATTCCGATGTTTATGTAGTATTGAAAAGACCTAATTTAGACATTCCTGTATATGTCGTGCAAAAGGCTGACGGTCAAGGTCCTAAAAAGACATTACACCGAAATTTGTTGCTACCCTTCACGCCGAGAGAGGTTGGCGAACGACCTGAAAATGATAAGGTGACTGTTTTAAGTCGCGCCCCACGAAAGTGCAAGAGGTCCGTCGCGAATTCGCGAGAGCGACATGAGCCTTCCCCTTCAGATTCAGAGCAAAGTGTTTGCATTATCGAACGGTCAGACTTAGAGACGAACGCAGTTCGAATGTCAGGCACTGATGACCATCTGTCATCCAACCACGACATTAGTTCTCTGGCAGATTCTGAGTCCAGTGAGACTCCGATAGAAATTCGGCCGCCTAGACGACGACGAAGGCCAAGATGGATGATATCTGGTGACTTCGTTATTTCACAACAATTAAGAACTTTAAGAGAAAAAGTTCGGGACTCTTTTATTTTCCGTAAATTCCGTAGACATTAATGGTATGCATGATTCCAGTTGACTTGTCCGAGACCTCAGATGTGTCTTAAGGTTTCAGTTAGGTGGTTTTGTTCTTATTTCGTTCTTTTTTATTCCATTCTGAGCAAAAATCGGGACGATTTTTTGTGTTCAGGGGGGAGTATGTAGTATGTGGTATTTTGGGATTCAGCATTTTGTCTTAAAGGAGCGTAGGAGCGTGTTCCAATCACAGTGCTTAACTGTGAGCGACAGTTAGACTGACCCGCCCTCAAGACCGTGGGAGGATGGGAAAGAATCGTATAAAACCCCGGGCCTGTCAAGCCCCAAGCACTGCGTCTCTTCCCCCAGTCGAGAGCAGGTGTGTGTGTTATTGAATAAACGTCTTTTGTGCCCTACAATAGACTTATATTCTTCTTTGACAGTGTGAGCAGTTTTACCGCCCTGGCACGAACCGAGTGAATGTTGCGGCCTAACCAGCCGCAGTAACAAGAGTGAACCCGCATGAATGGTTCATCTACACCATATCTACACCTTCATCCCCACCCTAACACCATCTTGTTACATTAACGTTAACGTGCACTTGCAGGTGTGCCCGCAAATCACCTTTTGAAGCCCATGCTCTGTAAGAGTGAACAACAAAATAGAACAGTAAAGAAATCTGCTGACGGACCGGTAAAAATTTGTCTTAAATCGACCACAAAAGCTTCACAGCAACAGCACTCATCGAAATAATTGTGAAGGTTGGTTGTTTTTGGTCTCACTAGAAGGGCTATTCAGACACTTTCACTACATTAAAGAGTATTGGCCGTTTGCACTGTGTAACCGTCCAGTTGTGCCAATAATTTCTGTGCAACTTATTCCACTGCACGCGACTTGTGCTTGGACAAATATTTATTACATTAATCCGTAACGCAAATCCGTTAGATTTTGTTTTTACTTTTTCCCACTGTTTTATTATATGTTGCTTTGAAATATGATTGTAAAGAAAATAAGAACCTGATTGCGTGTTGCACGCTTGATAATCAGACCATACATAAATGTGCGCATGAATACACGTTGCAGCTCGCTGTGTAAAGGAAACGACTCCAAATTTCACGGTGAGTCAGTTTGATAACATTTATATAACGCTCTGCACAGTTTATTGACAAGCTTTGTTTGTAAATGGAAACAAAAGTTAATGAGATTTGGGGAAATGATTTGTAAACATAAGAATTCTGTAGCCAGGTATCAAGAACGAGTTTCAAGCCGGCATTTACAACCCAGTCAGACAACAACAAAAATGGAGTTACAAATCTTGCGACCGCGTCGCATCTTGTAGGTTCCTGGAAATTATTATTTGAGGCAATGACAATACTTTGGGCCAAGTCACAAAGTAAGTAACAAAATGGTTTGCTCCTTCTAGAATCATCCACGACTTAGTCTCAGTGCCACAGTATTGGGGGAAAAAGATTGAAATTTACAATGCAGTAATAGAAAGCTTGAACTTGCGTAGGTTTGTTTGTATCTATAGTTTAACGTGTCGTTCATTTGCGCAAGTAACTGGATTGAGATACATTTTTTTGTTTAAAATGTCAAAATTCTGAAGTGTTTTTTTTTCCACTTGCTCCCTCTAACACAGTCATATTCGTCTTCTTCTCATTTTTGGTGCCACCTCACCCTTCAGTTGTATATTTTGTCCATCTGGGTTGAAACCGTAATAATGATCCTTTCCATTTGCCCATGTTTGCAAGTCAGATTTTCTGTAAGTGAGGGCAGCACTCCCGATGGGCACACCGTGCTACATCTAACACTCGCCCACACACACACACACACACACAGGATCACTAATTATGGAGTTGGGATTTATCTGGTTTTCCCAGATTCTGGACTGCAGGAGGGGGTGGGGTGTGGCCTTAAACCAATGTATCAGGTAAACCATGGCGTTCATACATCCCTGCCATTGCGTCACAGTGCCGGGACAACTGAAGATTTTATCTTTTATTACTTTTAACTTGACAGTCACAGTGGGTATATTTATCTCTTTTTTTTTCTCCTTCACAATCGCATTTTGGACTGGTCAGCCATCAAAGTTGGTGATTGTGGTGACCATTAAGTTACGTGTGTTTGACACAGGCGGACATACATTCAGAGGCAAACCCAGCTTACCGACGTCTACCTAAACCTGTCCCCCCCATGTGATGTACTTGTTCGCTTGAGCAGCTCTCCTATCTGTTTGGTAAAGGTGCCGTGTAAATGACAAACGAATGGGGCTAAATGCGGTTTCCACCATCCGGGATTACCCTTCTGTTGTTTTCCAGCATACAGATAGCATCATTTTCAGTTTGTGGTGCTGGGTTAGATCAAGCAGCTGTTTAGAGATGCCCTCTTCACATATTTGCAGTAATAAACGACGTGGAAACTATATACACTCAATTGTGTGCGGGGGCATACAAGTGCTGGAAAGAAGAAGGTGAAAATGGAATAAATTAAGCAAAAAAGAGGACACGGGGAGTGTAGAGGGGGGAGGGGGGGGGCACATGAAGAGGCAAAGCGGGGGAATCCCGTCCTGAAGGAAGAAAATGAGGTGCGTATAGCAAGGCTGACGTCACATGGCTGGGCACTCCTGTTCGTAGAGGGGAAAAAGTTAAAGGACACGAAATTTGATAGAAAAGAATTTAAGGAAAGAATTCTGAAAAAAAAAAAAAACAACACCTGGACATGGGGACAGAAAGGGAGAAAAGAGACTCACGTACTTAGGAGAGTTGGGGGGGGGGGGGGATACTGAGGGCGTGAAACATGAGTCACAGTGCAAGGGGGGAAATCCGTAAATCTGATGCATGGGTGTGCTAGGAGACAAATGAAGCATATAATAGTTTCTATTTCTCCATGCTTTCACGTCCTGCTTCGAACTAAGAAATCGCGAACGGCTTTAATTAATTGGAAGTTTCTAAATTTAGGACACTGCTTCTTATCCAGTCTGCCATTATTATAATGGGTGTTTTGGTCGAGGTTCTGAGACACTTATCCCGGTAGAAAACTATGGGAACTCCATCATGTAGGTAAATAAATGCAGGGTCCGGACAAATCTTTGTTCATGTCATGCGTCTGATCTCTGATGAAAACGGCTCATCCGCCAAGAAGATAGATTAGGTGTTGTTGTTGATTAGATATTTGACATGGATCAATTAAGATAACACTTCTTCAAGGATGTTCCTTACATAATGAAGCATTCGGGGGACTCTAGATATCATCCTGTTTCGGCAAACGAAAATCTGAAATGTTAAATTTCAAAATGTTTATCGTGGAATGAACGAAGTAGCGTCTGAAAGCCGTAAAAAAAAAGGGGGGTGGTGGGGGGGGGGGGGGGGAGGAGGAGGGGACGAACATTTTTCATGACAATGTATAGTAATTTGGTTTTCCTTCCTTTCCTCATTCCATCTATGCAACCGAATATAGACTGCGATAGAAACTTTTACTCTCGGCTCTAGTCCACTATATCCAGCACCTAATAGGCATCTGGCATCGCCTCCTCAACCAACATCTCCAATCAACTAAAAAAAAAAAAAAGTGTGTAATAATTATATCAGGGGACAAGTGAGATCTTCATCGGGACGGCGATGACCTGAAATTGCATAAGTTGTTTTTCTTTTTGTGCCAAGAATGATGTATTTAATCTGTATTCTGAATTTATTTCTGACCTCTATTCTGCATTACTATGAACATCAAATTCATAAACCAATGATGCTTCATATAAAAGCTGAGCAAAGGCAATGCGTTTGAGTAAAGCCACTGTACTTCGAGAATTGAATTTTATAATCCATGAATTTTGACAAATTATAGTTTATCCTTTGGCCGAGTATCTTGGTGGACTTGGGTTTCAGTTTTTACGCGGTTTTTTAGTGCTTAACAATGAACAATCAGGAACTATAACAGTGAAAATGATTTTCACATAAGCCCAAACGAAGCTTTCTGGCATTACAAAAGCAGTCTGCAACAAAACTGCGTTTATAAATTTTGGCACTAATTCTACGTGGCGTAATTTCCTTTCCAGACTTCCCTTTCAGAAAGGAATGCATGGCGCGAGAGACCTGCAAATGTGAGCCATATCAGCTTAATACAGTGGCCAACATCATGGGGTGTCGAGCCAACATTAAGAAAAAAAAAAAAAAGCAGTCCTATAATTGTCATGACAAAGAAACAGATCACCGTTATAATTTGCTGGTTTTTCTCATTGCAATGAAAATGAAAAAAAACTTTTTTTTAAAGCAGTATCGATCCTGTTTCAACGGAAATTCCAAATCAGAGGCGTTCATACATAATGTATGAAACCGCTGACGCAGATAATTTGTTCACGGTTTGTAAGATTTCTCAGTGCTGTTTCGATGTTATAAGGAAAAAAATGTTTTATGACAGATTTCTGTCTATAATCTTTGGCATTCATGTGGATGGAAGCATTAATTTGACCCTATTTTTCTGTAACATTTTGGTTCATCGATACTATTCAACATTTGGACATTCTGAATGACGTCTATTCGACACACTGGCATTGCGAGCATGGTTGGCATACAGTGCCTGTACCAATTTTTCCATTACCGGTACCCAAGTTCCCAATTCGAGGGAGCTGAAACTGGATGGTGGACGGACAACATAATGAGGGACACGTTGTCAGTATAGCGACCGGGTGCCTCTGGTTAAATCCTTCTCAGTTCCTATTTCCACGTCTGTCTGTTGTCTAATCTATTTCCTGGTACTAGTACGAAATGACGTCATTGCGAAGATATCCCCTCGTACCCCCGCCTCCCCAAAGCAAAACATGTCCATCGGCGATGCATTTAGTCCAAGATGTTCCGGGATTGGACGAAGGGTTTCAGGTCTACAGACTGGACTAGTGGCCATGCCTGATGACTGGGGAATTTGATACGTTTAACACCAAGGGCGTGCCAGGGATTGCAAAGGGTACACTTGCCCCGTGTCAGCCTCTGAGATTGTTCTCACTGGCGGCTGGGGAAATGGAGGAAGAGCGCTGGGGATAGGGGGGCGAAGTGGAGGAGGAGGAGGAAGAAGAGGAGAAGTATTGCTACCTAATTTGCAGGACGTGACGTCGTCTGTTCCATTGATTTCATGAGCAAGGAGGCAATAATTATGTTCCCCGGCGGGTGCCATTTGAAGTAATTATTTCTGTCGTCCTTGTTTGGCTCCAATGGTAGTAGATAACTAGCTTCGGATGTCTCCTTTACGCAGGTCCGTCAAGAGTGCACAGTGACTGACAGAAGGTCAAGAGTACCTTGCGACTACAACTGTACATATTTATTATGATTACAACTAGTTTGTCTGTACTTTACCACCCATTCTACTCAGCGTCAAACACACGTGTTGAGACGGAATTTTCATATATATGCAACAAAAGCATCTCACCACAAGATCGACTGATCCTTCTTTGACTACTGCTATAAAATCAGGTTGGTGTTCAAAAGACAAACATTAAAAAATGGGAGGGGGGGGGGGTAGAGACAAATATTTAAAATTTTACACACAGACAGCGAAATCCATTATGAAAAAAACAAAACAACTAAGCGTGTGTGTTTTTGAAGACCGTTAGCACTGGAAATTTTTCAAATCGCATTATTTCACAATTTGTCAATAGATCATGAGATGCCGAGGAGGCGGAAATGAATACAGAAAGAGAACTTGATACGGAAGCTCCACGGACCATTTGTAATCACCAAGGACCATTGCAATTTTAGGTTATACTCACATCCTCCAACGCTTGCGTGAAACGTGAAACGTCGGTGAACGAAGAAGAGAGAAAAATTTAAAAGAACACTAATAAATGGTTCAATTGTGTACCATAAAAGAAAGTTAACAGTCCTGGTTTCAACTCTGGTTTCCTACTCTTTCAAATATTGTTGCCCCCGTCTCCCTGCAACGTTCTCCTTCTATCCATCATTAGCCTAGTTTGTAAAGGAACTGTGAATATGATGCGGTGTAGCGTGGAAAGGTCTAACTTGCTACACAGAGTGGGAACTGTCTTGAGATAATTAGGGAAATGGAAGGAGCGACTCTTGGAATGGTTAACTTCCGATCGTTTCTACAATTAGGTCTACGCTATTCAGGGCAATTTCCCCCTTTTGAATGAGGCGCTGGGTGTCAGTGAAGTTTCCATAAATAATATGCCATGGAGAAAAAACATGGGCGTTTGAGTAGGGGGTCGTGGAGGTGGCGTGGGCATTTGCTACACTTCCTTGTGTCCTGTTCCAGTTGGGGGTTGGACAGCTTTTTCGGGAAACACTTTAGAATTGGGGCAAAGAACACATGGGCAATTTCTCGGGCCCAGTGTTGCCCTTCACTCATAATTTCACAGCCAAAATGCCTACGAGTCTGTAAGCCCTAATGAGGGCAGATCAGTCCACCCCATCCCTACCTACAGGAAAAGAAGATCCTGAATATGAATTTCCCTGTATAAGTATGAAAGCCTTGCACACGATAATGCCGTCTAACTGAAAAGAGCCAGGATCAGTAATTTGTTACTTAACTGCTCTCCGTTCGCGAAGAATAACATCATACAGCATTTTATTTTCTTGGATACAGAACCGAGTTTTAGCAACACAAGAATGTTTCCTGCAGTAACAAAGCTGTCATTCTGAAAGAAAAAATACGACCTGCTCCTTTGTGATGCCAGGTGCACTTTGAACTCTAAATTTAGTCTGCTGGAGAAAGCTCCAGCCTTTTATGGCATCGTATAAGTGTCTCGCCGATGTCCGATCTTCACTGTCTGGCACTCGTAAACGCCGGGGTTCTGTTGAATGCAAGACTATAATTTTGCAGTATATACTGCCGAACATGAACCCCAACACTATAATCTGCCTTATCAACATTTTGCAACAATTATTTTAAAGTTAAATGAAGTTCAAGGTATTTTAATTGCGAAGCAAAGTGTTGCAACCCTTGTGCATCCACTTATAGTTCTTACACCAGCTGCATTAATTCTTATCCTGTTTGGGGGGTGAATTTGTAGAGATCGTTTCAAGGGATGTCAGTCATCAGCAAAAGTGCTCTTTTAATATTTCACTTTGCCCATTGGTAACAATAAGGTAATCTGTTTCCCCCGAAGCCAGTTTAGTTTTGCAGTTATCAAAATATGAACTTTTTTATTCTCTTCATTCTGCATGTATTAAACTGTGAAATTTATACGTGACAATGGGTATTTTAAAGATACAATGCATTTTAGGCCCAACTTAACTTTCGCGATACGGATCCTAGGCACTGATAAAATTAATAAATTCTCCATCTACACTCTGTATTCTGAAGTTATGCTGGATCCCCAACTATCTAACATAAACACCAGCTTAATCGAACATCCCGTTTATATATAATATAAGTGCCATAATGGGGTCATTAAAAATTAATAGTTATTGAATAATTTGCTGATGGCATCGCTCTGGAATCTCTCGGGTCATTCGTACCGCGCACGTCCAGTTTGGGTCGACTGGGTAAGATTATGATGATCCTGCTGACCGATGGCAAATTTTCTCTGTTGAGTTTGACCAGCGGTGACAGTAACCATGGGTGACCTGTCGACGCAAGGGAAATGGATGTCACTGAAAATGCTGGTCGAGAGGTTTGTGTTATTGTGTTTTGTTTTGTTTTTTTTTAAAAAAGGGGGGGGGGGGTAAATGTATTAAAATCACATGCAAGTCAGATTTACTAACTCTAACAATAAATCCAAATCATAATAAAAAAACAACAATCTTAACTTCTGTAAATCCATACCCTTATCCTGTCCCTGACGCTGTACTTAAATTTACATCTGGGCCATAAATATATTATCTTATAATACATCATTCTCATCTCTAAAATCTGAAAGTTAGCTTACCTTATTCTAAACCAAACCCAAACAATGCAGTAACTTGTTATAAACTGATATAGTGATGGTGAATTCAGCATACTGCAAACACCATGTTTAGGTCCTAAAATGTACCTTGACCTATGTTAGCTTATCATGATCTGGCTATGTTGTGTTGTTATCACGGTGATTATTAGTGCGGGAATGAGAAACAAGCAAATTAACTCAAATTAGGCCTGGTCTTTTAAAAATAATAAGCTTTAATCGGCTTCTTCGTGAGCATTCGTTTTGGTTTTTGTTAGGAAAGCGTAGTACGAGTATAACTGCAAAGCCGTGGAGAGAAAATACTGAATTGTGTTCGCCGCTCAGCTGGAGATTACTGCTAAAGATACTACTGCCCCTATCAACAGCCTTATTTTATACACCGTGACACCATGGTCTAGAGGCAAAGTGCTCGCCTCTCATGCCGAAGGTACCGAGTTCAAACCCCGGTCAATGCAGGCATATTGGAAATTTGGGATTTTTCTCATATTTTCCCATCCCTGATCCTATGGGAGGTAAGATCGAGCATCGAGTCTTCTCGGATAAGGACGAAAAACTCGGAGGCCCCGTGTGCACGTTGTGCACGTTAAAGGTACCTTGACAGTTGGAAATTGAAAAGAGCCTCTCCTAGGGCAAAATGAAATGAAATGAACATCCTTACTACCACCCCTTTTCCCCTCAGCCCCCCCCCCCAAGCGCCAAAAAAAAAAAAACACCCACACAAAAAAAAACAACACAAAATAGTTGTAACTGGGCTGCAAATGACACAAAGGCATATTTCCTAAAATAAATGGGATTAAAGAAGTATACAAAATTAAAAAAAATACAAACTACAATTTGATACTGCACTGGGAAGTGAAAAAAACGAACTACAGAGAAATGACACAGAACGAAAACCGATTTTGCTAAATACTGCCAGGAAAAGTTAAGAATGATAAACCATAAAACACCACAACTTCATCCGATGTAAACAAAATTTTCATTCCTTTTGCTGCTAAGCCAAAACGCCCCCCCTTTCTTTAGATTACCAGAATGGAATAATCGGGTATAAAGACAGTAGGAAAGTAGTATAAAATATAATATATAATGAGTGCAAAACATATTAATCGGGTATAAAGACAGTAGGAAAGTAGTATAAAATATAATATATAATGAGTGCAAAACATATTAATCGGGTATAAAGACAGTAGGAAAGTAGTATAAAATATAATATATAATGAGTGCAAAACATATTAATCGGGTATAAAGACAGTAGGAAAGTAGTATAAAATATAATATATAATGAGTGCAAAACATATTAATCGGGTATAAAGACAGTAGGAAAGTAGTATAAAATATAATATATAATGAGTGCAAAACATATTAATCGGGTATAAAGACAGTAGGAAAGTAGTATAAAATATAATATATAATGAGTGCAAAACATATTAATCGGGTATAAAGACAGTAGGAAAGTAGTATAAAATATAATATATAATGAGTGCAAAACATATTAATCGGGTATAAAGACAGTAGGAAAGTAGTATAAAATATATAATATATAATGAGTGCAAAACATGCAGGAACAATGTCGGCCAATATATCGGCCTCGCTGCAGTTTTAGCAAAGGAACTAGATTGATAAGATCGGACACTCCCTTCTTCCGATTTGAGGTCTTTATTTTAGGAGATTCGCTGCCCTTGGCATTTACACCTCACTTTACTTGTTTTATTATTTCTTGTTCTGGCGGGGGGGGGGGGGGGGGGAGATGATATGGATAAATTTTTAATCTATTATTTCAATTTTGCCCGGGCAGCGGCCTTTCGGCCTGCTCTTTACGATTTCCAACTGCCAAGGTATCTTTAACGTGCGCAACGTGCACACGGGCCCTCCGAATTTTTTCGTCCTTATCCGACCTCTTAAATACCTTTTATATCTGGTCCCGGGCGCCGCCCACTCTCGGCTCGCAGAGCCAGAGCTTCGCACAATGGATCTGCATTAGAAAATAAGAGACAACACCGACCGGTTTCGCTTACAGAGGCGATTTCGTCGTCAAAATATTTTAAAAGTATGCAGTATCTAATTAACAATGAATTTTTCTATAAAGCAAAGCACAAAAAGGCCGGGTGAAGGATGGAAAAAGAGAAAGAAACAGATTTTTCACGAGATGGCATAGGCATAGATCTAGTAATGTTCGCGCGGCTTCGACGGCCTCTCTCGCGACAGGTTATTGTTAGCCTAACGATAGCCTTTGAAACTCTGCTGCTAGTGTTTGAACTGCAATGCATGACTGGTTTATCGACGATGTTGTATTTTGCATGAATTTGGAGAAGAAAAAGAACAGGAGGAAGAACGAGAGGAAGAAAAATCCAAGGTTAGTCTGTTATTGTTAATGGAAAGTTCTTAAACGTTTTTAAAATCCTTCATAGTTCCCCCTATTGTTTACTTTCTCACTTGCACTTGCCACTGGGAGATAAGGCTCGCGAGTTACGTCATAAAGGGAAAATCCAGCCTCGGTCCCATGTTATTCTAAAAATATACTAGATCTACCTACGGTATGATGGTAAATTAAAAAAACTATTGTGGCATTGTTACCACATTTAAAAAGTACAAAAATAGCCAGAGGTTTCCGACAACGAATTACTTTATTATTACAAAGTAAGCAACTTCCAGCAAGGTCTGAACAGTGAGCAAAACTCGGCATTTTCTCTATTCGGTTTTGTAAGAAAATGTCGTTGTTTACATCCCTCACGCTTAGGCCACTATTTGGCGCTGCCAAACCCGTGCACGCGAAAACCTCGAGCTGTCTCATCTTATCATTTCTAGTATCTTTGGTTTTAGCTCGAAACGGCACAGCCGGCAGTCTACTTGCACTTTTGAAAGACCGATATATCGGCCCTGTGGCAGGAAGACGGTTAAAAACTGATATAAGTGAAAACCGCACGTTTCCAGATTTTGTGGTTTTCCCAGAATTATCGACGTATGAATACGTTTCACAATTCACTTTCGTTTTTAATGGCAAAGTGGGTGTGAAATTCATTCTTATCATCTCTCAGTTTCCGTGGCACCAGAGACATTAGCCAAGACAGTTTCCTATTGTTCGGGCCATAATAAAACTGCCAACACATTTCTGTCGTGATTTTGCGTTTGGGAGTCACACCGACCTTTCGTTCGTAATTACATCAGCAAGACCAGTTTGTGCCATGCTCAGATTCTCGTGGATTTAAAGGATATCGTTGTCGTGGTAGGACGTGACATGGAAGGCCAGCCATCTATAACACGCCGGAGGTGCAAAGGAAGGGCAAACTTCAACATGGTTTTAGGTCTGTATTTTAGGACGTTCTCTGCTCTTGGCATTTACACCCAACTTTTGTTGGTGTTTTTAAAAAAAAAATCTTTTTTGTTAATGTTTTTATGTATTTGTGGTAGAGATTAAAAAAAAAAAATACACAGGTAGCGGCCTGTTCGGCCTGCTCTTTTCGATTTCCAACTGCCAAGGTATCTTTAACGTGTGCAGCGTGCACACGGGCCCTCAGAGTTTTTCGTCCTTATCTGAGAAGACTAGGTGCTCGATCCTACCTACCGTAGGATGAGGGGCGGAAATTTTCCCCCACAATTCCAACGTGCCTGCACCAACTAGGAATCGAACCCGATAGCCTCGGCATGAGAGACCGACACCTTGCCTCAAGACCAACATGTGTCCCTGTAACTTACTTCAGGAACCTTCAACATCCTGCTGGAGCATAATTTAAACAGCACTGTCAGCAACATGGGTATCCATAAACTCGCGTGATGCACATACTTTTTTCCGGGTCATCTGGTTTATTTACTCAGCTGCACGACTTAACACATTGTGATGTTGCCATTAAAAAGCCCAGTTATAAATAATCTAAACTCCCCCCTCCCTCCTCCCCCACCCCCCTTACATCTGAGTTTATCAATGTTGTCACCAGTGCTCGAAAAAGACATTTATGGGAGTTAAGGAGGAGATTTGTATTCTCTAAGGCAGTTAGTATTATCTAAGGATTAATAAGGAATGAAGCCATCGCACGATATCTGGCGCTGTAGCTTTCCATCCACTCACTCTTTCTCGTCCATGCACACTTACTGATTCGGGTAATAATGAATAAATAACACACACACAGAAAGAAAAAGCGTGCCACTCGTTAATGGATCAGTGTAAATCTGGTTTCCCCAATTGTTCCAGGAAGGGAGCGGAGATTTCAAAGTTATTGGGGGGTATCAAACAAACTTAACAGCGATTGTGCAACTTTGGACAGAATGCCCTTTAATGTGATTACGTAATGAGTGCGAGCTACTGAAACTCTCGACATCTGATATACAGCTAACTGAAAATCAAGGTCGCAATTAGCTTAGATGTTCAAGTCCCTTGTCATTAAATTGTACAAAGTGTGAGAAGACATCAAGAAAAATACCTTCTCTGACAAAACCTAAGGGTGAAACTCCAGCTGGATAGTTAACGTATTGAAGGAAGTTACACTGTCAAGCCCTAGTATTGTGTTAAATGTTACGAAATCAATTATAACATTCTTCTTTGATGCAAAACGCGAAGTTCAAGTACTCGAGCACGGACTACACAAATTAGTAAGTAAATGAGAATCAAGTTATTTCGCCAAGCACCAGTTAATAGGAATCCACTCTGAGTTCCTTTCACAAAAACCGCGAATTCTTCGTCCTTTCTTTCCTTATCGAAAGTAAATACATGTTTGCAAATAATGATTGTCCCACTCTCTTCCAAAGATTAAGTGCAGAAAATATTCTTACTGTGCTCACCCCCTACACCGCCACGCACAACGCATATTGTGACACTATCAATTTCCACAGACAATACAGTCAAAGGTGGATGTTTAGATAGAGGAACTTTAATATATCATTATGTTGTCGCATTATTTTCTTTCGTCTTGCTCTTACATTTTCACGTCAGATGTATTTTGCCCCGCGTATCACTTCTACGTCACGTAAAGTTACGTCCACATAGGTGTAAACATGGTTTTTTTTTGTTGTTGTTGTTGTTTTTACCGAGGTGGGGGTGGTAGTGGATATCTTCGTCTCGTGTCAGTGAGAGCAAAAGATAAATAATATCGACAATAACAAAAGGAGAACGGGAGAACTAGTGACGAAAGGGAGATAACAAACAGCTTAGAGATGCCACATACTACTCCCTCCTCCGTTATGTGTCATTCTCTCCGAACCTAACACACCCAATCACTAAATCTTCATCACCATTTTGCAAGGAGTCCAAAGAAAATTAGAAAAGGGCGTGTCCACACAACGACTTGTCTGATTGAAGGAGAATGAGACAGCAACGCAATCATGACTTCGACTGTTCGATCTCCGCCCCAGCAAATCTGGTGCCCTCTGTCTAGACGCACAAATGAAAAGATTTTGTCAGGCAGGGATATCAAGAATGTTGGAAATCTCACCGAATCTCTGTCTATTAAACCCCCCCCCCTTTTTTTCCCACACACACACACACACACACACACACACACACACACACACACACACACACACACACACACACACACACACACCACACACACACGCACACTTACCCCGGCCCAAAAATCTTAGACTGATTGCCCTCAGAGTCAAGTCTATTTTGCGTCCGCTTCTGCCTTGACTCAGTGCGCCTGGCTTCTCTTTCTGGATCCGCCAGCTAACTGAAGACAGTTCTGAGCTTTGACGCACCTGGACAACTAAGGCGGATTTGTGTCAGTCTGGCCAGTGAGCGGGGTCCCAGCCAACTCCATAGTTCACACTTCACACCTCATACCAGAACCGAGACAAACCAGAATTGACCCAGTGGCCCATCGGCCTTATACTGTTTGTTTTTCTGTTGTCTGAAATCATTGTGTTTGTCAGCTTATGTCCCGGCCTCCGATCTCTCACATTTCTCTTTTCGTCTAGGATCCTTTTTTGAGGTTTTCATAAATAATGTATTTACTTATTTATTTATTTACTTGTTTATTTATTGAAATTTAGATTTTTAAAATTCATAGATTAAAAAAATGTAAAGGTTATGACAACAACAAACAGTTTAAAGCCACATTTACGCTGAAATTAAGAGCTCTGTACACCAACAAAATGATTCATCATTTGATATTTATTTATGATCAGAATGCAATAATACAGTAAAGGACATTGCTGCTTACAGCCGAATAATTCCTAGTGTTTTCATTACTAGGAGATGAAGTCCGTAGTCTTCCCAAAGTTCCTTATAAAAAAATAAAAGATAACTTTTACATTTGACCAAATTTTACGTCTAGTATCCCAGGACCTGGCATACAGCAGGATGCAGCACGTATGCACCTGCCTCTTTGTAATACTTGTAGGTCAGTTTGTTTCTGGCATCTGCATGGCTCTTTACTTATAGCTCTACATACCTGAATTATCTTTTTGAAATAAAAACGGATTCTACATAATATAGAAATAATGACGTACGAAATAACAATTTTGCTGTTGTTTTTTTCTTCCAAATGCAACTCACACACACACACAGGCAAAATGTTACCGAAAAATCTAGTGAACATTTCCTATCGCAAAAATATATTATCAATCTTTTCCATAAACTCTTTTCAGTGTTATTGTTGTTGCTGCTTCTACTGCTGTTGTTGTTGCTGTTGTTGTTGTAGTTGTTGTTGTTGTTGTAGTTATGATTGTTACTAACACCATTTTTCCGTAAGAAAGCAAAACGTAATTTCGGCTCTGCCCTGCTGTTCCTTTACCTCAAAAAATTATTATGGTATAGAGACCTTTAATATTGTCGCGGGAACCTTTAATTATGGAATGTCCATGTTAAAATAAAGTAAGTTGACGATGTCAAACAGCGTGAAATTAAAAGGAGACGCCGCGCCGTGCGTCATTGGTCCGACGATGATGGAGTGAAAACGCTAGTGTTGATCGATTTTTGTAATAGCTGTCCGTCTCTTCGTCTGGCTCTGTAGGCCTCACTTCTGTTGTTGTTGGTTGTTGTTGTTGTTGTAGTAAGGGATGTTGTTTTGTTGCGGTGACCGTCTTTTCACTGGCCGACGCTTTTGTTGCTGTGGTCGGTGCTGTTGTTATTGTCTGTTTCATTTTTATAAGGAAACTTAAGCGGGGTGTTCTTTTGTTCTCTCACCCCATCACTGTAAGGATAATGTTTTTTCCACTCACTCACTCATTCACTCACTCACCCACTCACTCATTCACTCACTCACCCACTCACTCACTCACACTCACTCACTCACTCACCTATTCACTCACTCACTCACTCACACTCACTCACTCACTCACTCAGTCACTCACTCACTCACGCACTCACGCACTCACTCACTCACTCACTCACTCACTCACTCACCCACTCACTCACTCACTCACTCACTCACTTATCCCAGCAGGCAAGCAATCCTGCAATGTCTCATGAGACTCGTGACCTACCTATCCACTCAGTCACGCGCTCCTTCATTTCTTTAACCCAAGTTTCACATGTTCGTCTACTCACCTTCTCGCTCACTCATACATTCACTCACACGTTAATCTAATCGATACCGACATGGAAGTTTATTTGCCAATAAAATGATAAAATGCCATCACCATAAAAGAATCACATTGCGAAATTCACACCTGTTTGATTATTCGCCAAACGAATTTATATCTTGTAAGAGAGGCTCCTCCTCTTTCTGTTACCTCTCCTTCCTTCTATCACTCTGTCTCTCTCACTAGTGGTTTTTTTCACTACTTCTACCAACAATCTGCCATTTCTTCCTCCTTCTCTCTGTCTCTTTTTCTATCCCTCTCTCACTGTCTCTCTCGGTCTCTCCCCCCCCCCCCAACCCTGTCGCAGAGTCTCTCTTTCTCTGTCTTTCTCTCCCTCTCTCTCTTTTCCCCTCAGTCTCTTTCTCTCTCTCTCTCTCTCTCTCTCTCTCTCTCTTTCTCTCTCTCTCTCTCCCCTCTCTCTTTTTCAGTCTGTCTGTCTCTCTCTCTCGCTTTCTCTCTCTCCGCCTTTCTCTTCTCTCTTTCTTCTCTATCTCTCTCAGTTCTCTCCTTTGGAGGCCGCAACATTAGGCTGCATTCATATTTCCTTCCTTCTGCGAGTTTTCTATTAGTCTGGCTATTCATGCCAAAGCATTTTCCTCTCTTTCTTTTTGTGTCTTCAATGCCGCCTTTTAAGTTTGTATTTCATTTTTATTAAATTTTATTTACTACTCTCATTGTTTATTATTTCCTTCTTTCAATCCCTCTTTCCATCCGATCTCTCTCTCTCTCTCTCTCTCTCTCTCTTTCTCTTTCTCTCTCTCTCTCTCTCACTCACACGCTCTCTCTCTCTCCCGCTTTCTCTCTTTATAATAAATTTTCATTTTATCTGTCTTAGCGTGATATTGATTTTCTTCTTTAACTCCAATTCTTCCTTTTTGAAAACTTTTTTTTTTCTTTTCCATCCTTTTCCCCCCTTTTGTGTGTGCTGCTGTTCTGTCTTCCTATGTGTCCAAGCAGCGCGAGACAAAATGTGAGGCAATCAAGCGATGACAAAGTGACAAAGAGATGGATAGGCTGAGGCCTCTGAAAGGTTAACACGGAAATACACGACTTCGATTGCCTTCCAGTCTCCACTTGTACACTCAGGTTCTTTTTGTCTTTCGTTTCTTTATCCTCTTTCTCCCACTCCTTCCCCTCCCCTCTGTCAGCCTGTCTGTTTGTCTCTTTCTCTCCCTCTCTCACTTCCTGTCTTGTTTTCTCCTCTTTCTCTCTTTCTCTCCCGCTCTCTTTCTCTATCTCTCCCTCTCTCTCTCTCTTCCTCCCTCCCCTGTCTCCCTCTCTTGTTTTCCCTCCCTTTTGTCTCTCCCCCCCCCTTTCTCACTGCCTTCCGCCCACCCCCAACCCCTTTTGTTTTCTCTCCCTTGAGTTCCCCCTCTTTCTCTCTCTCTCTCTCTCTCTCTCTGTCTGCCTGTCTGCCAAACTGTCAATCTGTCTGTCTGTCTTTCTCTCTCCTTGCTCTCTTTCGTTGTCGCCGTCTCTCCTGTTTCTCTCTCCTCACATTCTCAATATTTTTCTTTTGTCTGCATCTCTTTACCCCGGTCCATACCCTCTCAAACCCCCTCCTACTTCATATCCGATGTACTTTTCTTTCATATAAAATTTCCCATTTGCATTCCCTTACTTCCTCTTCCTGACAGCTTCTTGTGGTTTATGAACTGGAATCTTGGAAATCCCGCAAACATATTAATATGTAATGGAAGTAGGAAACATAATATCATCTCCACCTGTTTGCAATCCTCGTGAATATACCTCAATGTTTTCTTTTCTGCAGCTTGGTAACCGGTGCATTAACTTAGCGTCATTTAGTGTTCTTCATTTTTATTCAAATTTTTACGCTCTGGTAGCTCCACACCCTTCTCTGACAACTTGCAGCTCAAAGTTTAGTTTGATAATATTTGTTTTAAGGAAATGAATAAAAACATTTACTGCGCGGTTCCCATTTCTGGAGGTTGGTAACCGCTCCATGGAATATTCTGCTTTGTTGCACCTTACGCTTGGGTGTCCCTTTATTATAATATTAACCTTTCTTTGATGGAACTATGTACAAAGGCAATTTTTTTTTGTTGTCTTTTTAAAAACAAAATGAAGAATGTATTTTAATGTGATGTCGGTACTTTTGTACCCAGAACTCCATGAGGTAGATGGTTGTGGTACATGGTATTAACGTGGTCACTGATCAGCAATGTCCAGGTTTCCTCACAGCTAGGCCAATTACCATAATTACCATTTTACAACGACACTGGTTCCGCCGTGTGCATGTTCTATGTAAAATGATACACCCCCGCCCGAATTAAAGGGCACGATTGGATGTGGGCAGTGAGTAGTGTTTTAGTGTGATGCATAATAATTAGGTGGCGAACCGCCAATCTGGGGCCTATGCCAGCCTTGGTCTTACATTTTACAGATTGCTGGGCCTCTGACATAGTAGAGAAGTAGCCCAGGGCTGGTACTTCTGTCATTTCCAAGAGATGAGTTCACTCGTTGATTAGTATTGACACAGCATCGAATTGAAATTATTGTTATTGTTACATTTTATTTCAGAGTGCCTATCGACGATGTATGGAGTTTTCACACTATAAACTAAAGTTCATGATTTTGTACAGTCCGCCAGTTGGCAAATCCAAGATATGGCAGGTATGGCGTTATTTGAAGTATCGGGCCACTGAGCATTTTCCATTAGTTCAGACAAGAGTTCCTCAAAGAATGAAAAAAGAGTATGATGAAGGCGCAGGCATAAATTTCATATAGTGCCATAATGTGCTGATTAAAGGATTAATAAGCTTGCCTTGTATTTTTCAGCTGATACTATGGTAAAGCTATCTCAAATATGAGTGTTAAATATTTGGATAGGGCACATTTCCAGTGCTTGCCAATGGCATTTCTCTCCTGCCTCTGCAGCACACCGGAATATACATCGGGTAAGATGGGCTTCCGGAGCCTTCTATGTTCTGAGCGTTCATACTACTTCATCCTTGTAACCATCTATTTATCCATCCACCAACCACTCATTCATTCATTCATTCATTCATTCATTCATTCATTCATTCATTCATTCATCCTTCCGTTCGGCGTGCCATTTTTTCATCATGTCAGGTTATATATCCATCATAATTATCTCACTCTCAATGACGTCTTTTTTTTTTCTCTTTCAGCCTTGTCTGTCCTGGCCAATTCATCCACTGTCCTCGTGTGCCAGTTTGCATGTCGTTGGTCGTTTTCTGCTTCACATTCACACCGTCATTTCGTGTGCTGTCGAATTTCCTTTCACATTTAACATGCTTTGCTGTGCATCCGGTCTTTGCCTGCCGCGCGTTTTCCCTCCGCTGGAAAACTTTTCATCTCACGTCTTTGTTAAGCTCTCTCCAAAGGTTTATAGTCCGGCTCCCCGTGGAACCGAAGACGGAAAAAAAGTGAATGACTCACTTTACTCACTGAAATCCAGCTCCTCTCTGCGTCCACAACCCTTTTTTAAATGCTAAACATTGGGATAAACTGACAGCTAAAGTGACGTTGTACAATTTTAAAAAGTTGTGACAGCATTTGCTGCACTGAACACAGAAAATCTTCATCATTTGACGAAGAAATTCATCCCCTCTCTCCATTTTCCTTCCCACCTCTTAATAACAAATACACAGGCAAAGTCACAAGAGCTCTTATTTTCATAGAATGCAAACTGTGCAGTTTTCAAGGAATGTAATAGATATCCCTTATTTCTTCTTGTGAAATTTCATTGGTACTCTGTTGGCATCCATACATTTAAAAGGTTACAGTCGATCGAGGGAATAATCATATGTAAGACACTCTGGATACATGCACAATACATGTGCGTTGTTCTTTTTTTCTTTACCTGTTTTGTCTGAAAGTATTTCCCCTGATCCTTCTTAAATTCTACAATGGCCATAACGGTATACTCCCATGGTCTTATTAAGTAAAAGTTGTCACTGCGTTCCACTTTCCCTCTCCCCCTGAAAGAGATTCACCATTCTGCTTTAGCAGTGGAAAAGATAGCTGTTCAGTTTCGCACAAACGGAGTCAAATCGCCCTTCAATTTGTGGCTAATGTGTCCTTAGCCCCTACACACATAGCCAACTGTCAGCGCTATCCATTCCGTTCATCAGCGGCTGACTAGAGCAATTGAACCTTTCTCTCCACAGTTGCTAAGAATAACTTTAGCGCCCCTCCAAATTAATTGCGTCTTCATTCACCTTTACGACTGGAGGATGGTCTCAAATTGTGACCTCTTCGGCATCTGGAAAGCCCCAGCGTTATCAGACAGGATTTGACCTTTTTTATTTTTTTAAATCCTTGTCATCAGGCTTGTCAGTTCACTGATGAATAAGGAGTGGCATGGAGGTAAGGGAAGGATTTTGCTTCTCATCTACGTTTTCTTTTCCTTTTTTAAATTCAACACGAGTGAAATTTGTTATCTCAGGCCAGAATTTAAATCAGATAAAGTAACGAGGAGGCTGGGGTGGGGAAAGTTGGCGATTGAAATAGCGTAGAAAACAAAATAGTCTTGTATTATTATAGAGACAGTGACATAGACACGTACTACTAGATTTTTTGTTTTGACTGAATAGTTGAATAGTGAAGTCAGACACTAATAGTTTCAACGAGAAAAGAAAAAAAAACAACAGTTGGCCAGTGTGCGGGATCGTATTGAAATGCAATGTTAGGACTTCACCATCCCAATGATCGACAGATCAAAATCTACTGATGGGCGCCTTGGCTTACTGTTAGGCCAATCTTTATGCTGACTTGGAAAAATACTAAAAGACGATTTGATGGACAGAGATGAACCTTCATAGCTCAGCAGTTTGGCAGGGTCGTCTTAACATATGGACACACTGGGTATTTGCCCAGGGCCCATGCATGTAAATTTACATTGGTTTCTGAAACGGTGAAGAAAAGTGTATTGCTTTGCCTAGGGTCCCGTAGTGATGTTAAGACGGTCCTGCAGTGTGGAGCTGCAAGTTTTTGCTTTTATTGTTGCCGCCGTTGTTTCACATGGAAGCTGCAGTTTTCTATTTTGACAGTTTATTTGTTTCGTGCTTTGTTATCAAACGAATAACCTTGACCAGGAACTACATCGGCTGTGTTTTCAATTAGCACAGTCAGCTGGTGTAGATTATTGTGCACTTTTAGGAGACAGGGCAATCAGACTGACGTTAGACAACAGACAAATAGGTAAAATCAATATTTTGACAGTCAGACAGAGACACAGTCAGACAGGCAAAAAGACTGACAAAAGTGAAGGATCGGGGTCGGAGGTGGGGGTTAATGGATGTTAAGGATAGGGAAAGAGAATTTGGGCGCCATTTTTTTTTTTTCGATTCCAATTTTCTCATGATGACAATATTGTTATTCTGCTCAGCAACAACGACAACATTAGCATTGCACTCACCTTTGTCCAAGTCCAGAGAAAAGATTTGTTATCTGTGATGTCCATGTAAACAATTCATGCAGCCAGTCAGACACAAAGGAAAATCGTGCCTTTTGGACGCCAATTGATTCTAAGGACAGATGGGTTGTAGGAAAGTGGGTTCCAAATCCTATACAACTGCCGGGCTGTATTACATATTCTTCTTTATGCTTGTTAGAGAGAGAAGTGATTTGGGGGGAGGGGGGTCCTTGTTCACCAGAACCGCATCCCCACTGCACTAGGTCTCTCTGGGCTTTGGATCCATCTTTACCAGAACCGTATCCCCCTGCACAGGGTCTCTCTGGCTTTGGATCCATCTTTACCAGAACCGTATCCCCCTGCACAGGGTCTCTCTGGCTTTGGATCTATCTTTCCCAGAACCGTATCCTCCTGCACAGGGTCTCTCTGGCTTTGGATCTATCTTTCCCAGAACCGTATCCCCCTGCACAGGGTCTCTCTGGCTTTGGATCTATCTTTCCCAGAACCGTATCCCCCTGCACAGGGTCTCTCTGGCTTTGGATCTATCTTTCCCAGGACCGTATCTCCCTGCACAGGGTCTCTCTGGCTTTGGATCTATCTTTACCAGGACCGTATCCACTTGTACTTGGTCTCCCTGGGTGTTTCCGCCCATCTTTACCAGAACTGCGTCCTTGCACTGGGTCTGTCTGGACTCTGGGTCCATCTTCACCAAAGTTTCATCCCGTGTACTAGGTCTCTCTGCACTCTGAGTTCATCTTCATCAAAACTATATCCCCACTGCACTAGGTTTCTCTGGGCTGGGGGTCCATCTTCACCAGAACTGTATCCCCTTGTGCTAGGTCTCTCTGGACCCTTGAGGTCATCTTCATCAAAACTGTGTCCCCTTAAACGAGGCCTCTCTGGGATATGAATCCATCTTCACCACAACGTACCCCCCTGTGTGACAGAATTCTATGGGCTTTGACTGCGTTTTTCCACCTCACGATTATCCTCCTCACCTTCGCCACAGATTCGCCCCTGGTGAGGGAAACATTTGTTTACAGGGTCAGAGCACTATAATGTCGTGACAATTTGCCCAGAAAAAAAAAAGTGAAAGAAGAACAACGGCGCCACCCAAGGACCACAATATTCAGAGGAATAAAGAGGAAAAATCCGGAGTTGTAACTTCTGCATTGTCGTAAGTTGAGTCCGGGCAAAGCTAACAGACAGAATTATGTCTGCATGTCTGGCATTGATTTACCGAGTTGTTCAGAATTGGATCGTCCTGCCTGGAATGTTTTGCACAGAAGAAGAAATAATGTACATCTAGTTCAGATTTTTTATGCCATGAAGTAGGAAAATTTATGAAAACGTTTTTTGTTTTTATTGTCAGTGCACCTTGACAGAGTTTGAGAAAAAAAAAAAGCAAAAAGCAAAAGACACAACTTCCCTACAAATAGTTCATTATACCGGAAATAAACATGCCCCATTTAAAGTTACTGATGTGTAAGTCCTTGCGATTTGCTGCTCAAAATGGCTACAAAGGTTCTGCAGGTATCTTGACTGGCATTATTTTATGCATCTAAGGGTAGAAACACGGTGACACGTACAGGGACAGCCAGTTAGTGTCACAGCAACACGTCAAAAATCGTGCACGCCAAAACCACTCGTGATTTCTTTTAAAAAACACCAACCCGGTTACGCTGAACACGGACAGGCACGGACAGCGACAGCCAGGAAAACTCGAATCGTGCTTACTATATTTCTCCTGCCTGTCTGTTTCAAGGGAGTGAAAAACACAATTCAATTATTGTTCCCAGTGATCGTTTTCATATATTTATGTCAAGATGGACGAAGAGAAACTGAATATCGAAGTGCAAGAAAGGCCAGCAATTTATGACAAGAGCGATGAGAATCACGCTAATGGTGATTATATATCGAAGCAGTGGGAGACCATTCACAAGTTGTGAGAAGAGATGGTGATATTCACCCAACATTAAGCGTTTTTTGTTAATAGTTCATCCAACTGCAAATCTTCGATGAAAAATTCGTGAACGACTTAATTTTTGTCTTAACCACAAAAGCAATAAGAGTTTCTTCTTCTTTGTCAGCGCTAATATTGACAATGTTGCTGTCTGTTTTAAGGTGACCATATTTCCATGTGCCTGTCAGGCTCTGTTCGACAGGAAGTAGCTGTCACTGTCTGTCCGTGTCACCGTGTCCCTAGCCTAATGTTGCATCGGAAAAATGTCCCCTAAATAGAGTCTACCGAAAGATGAGACTAACAGAAGAAAAGCTAGAAACGTTAGACAGTTAGTTGCCACGTGTGTAATGCAAGGCTCAACTTCGTGAATTGTCATCACTGAACATGATAGGAATATCAAAATTTGGCCAAAAGTAAAAGTTGTATTGCCTCGCGTATGAAATAATACGGTAAAGATACCTTGGCAGCTGGAAATTGTGAAGAGCAGGCCGTTCAAGGTAGCTGCCCGGGCAAAAATTCTGAAAAACTAATCCTTGCCGCAACAAGAACAATAAAAAACAGGAAAACGTGAGATGTAAATGCCAAGGGCAGCGAAACCTCCTAAAATAAAGTCCTAAACACAACTGGAGCAGACACAGTGCAGCGCCTGTCTGAGGTGGGTGGGGGTGGAGGGGTAAATTTTACTTTTAATTTTGCCCAGGCAGCGGCCTGCTCGGCCTGCTCTTCTCGACTTCCAACTGCCAAGGTATCTTTAACGTACGCAACGTGCACATGGGCCCTCCGAATTTTTTCGTCCTTATCAGAGAAGACTAGGTGTTCGATCCTACCTACTATAGGATCAGGGGCAGGAAAAAATAAGAAAAATCCCAAAATTCCAGCATGCCTGCACCGACCGGGATTCGAACCAGGTCCCTTTGGCATGAGAGGCGAGCACCTTGCCTCTAGACCACTGATCACAATCCACTCCCTCTAGATCATTGCAGCTTCAAAACTTGCCTTGAGCCGTCTTACTTCGGTGTTTTATGATCATATTGAAAATAATATCATGATGACTGCCAAATCACAATGATTTGTACAAGGACGCAGACATTGTATACATGTGTACGGATTACAGCCGGCCCTGGCTGTGCACCTTAGGACAACTGATGGCGTCAAGGACATGGCAGGCGTCCTTGAAGCAGTGGAAATAATTAAGTTCTGACAGGCTGGAAAATAAGGGTGGAAGTGGGGACGTAATCATCTCGGATATCAGCCTGACAGCTGGACACTGCCCAAGTATCTGTGTTTTGCGAAGAAAGGAAACTGTGAATCCGAATCAAACTAAGATAGAAATATGCCAGAGATGTGGAGCTGGCGAAAAAAAGAGCAGTAAACTGAAGGACAAAGTCAGAAATTGGTAACGAATAGGAAATATTGTATGGTGTACTTTACCATGCTTTATTATTGACAGAATCTATCTATCTATCTATCTATCTATCTATCTATCTATCTATCTATCTATCTATCTATCTATCTATCTATCTATCTATCTATCTATCTGCCTGTCTGTCTGTCTGTCTGTCTGTCTGTCTGTCTGTCTATCTATCTATCTATCTATCTATCTATCTATCTATCTATCTGCCTGTCTGTCTGTCTGTCTGTCTGTCTGCCTGTCTGTCTGCCTGTCTGTCTGTCTGTCTGTCTGTCTGCCTGTCTGTCTGTCTGTCTGTCTGTCTGTCTATCTATCTATCCATCTATCTATCTATCTATCTATCTCCCCGTCCGTCTGTCTACATGTCTTTCGAAAAGTCCACCCGTCTGTCCGTCTGTCTATCTGCTAACCTACCCTCTATCTGTCTGTCTGTTTGTCCATGCAGGTTTTTATAGACACGTTATATCTCGTTGTCTTTCTGATTTTTTAGAACCTAGACTTTTAGTTCTGAACTACCATCTATAATGTAGATACGTAGACGGAAGAAGTGGGCTTGAAATATGACATGTTGCGATAGAAGATATTTTCTCTCTTTTGTGTGTGTGGGTGGGTGGGGGGGGGGCTTGGAGGTGAAGGGGATTTGATGCATTTCCACTAGGGCACAGAATGTAGTCTGTATCATTTTCACTCGATGTTTATTTCATCTAGTCAACAGCAGTCAAGATGTCCTTCTAATGGTCGTCATGTGGTCTGCTCAGGTTCTTACAGATTCATCCTTCAGACTGAGATTCATGGCTTTGGCGCGACTAGAGTTGACACATGAAAACATCATTTCGCATGAAAAGAAAAGAAAAAAAAAACGACAGTGCTGTATCTCATAAAAACAGAGCCGATGATGGAGGAATGAGGCCATTCCTTCGAGAAAGAAAATCATTTGAGAGAAATGTGATGATAATTGCTTGGGATGGAGTAGTGTTTGACAGGGGCGATAATCTGTAAGATGGTGTGTTCTTATCAGGGCGTTCTGGGTTCTCGATACCCCTGCTTATCCTGATACCCGCATCTTTCGTGTCTACTTGCTGAATTGATAGTTTTCCCTAAGGATCATCACTGAGACCTCAAAGTTTCATCTTCATCTCCCCTGTGTCAGGAGTGCTTTTCAGCTTGTACACATTGAAATCGCCATGCTGCGAGAAGAAAAAAAAAGGCAAAATCTTTGCCGTGGTCAGATTACACACACACGCACACACACACACGCATATACACACATAACAAATTTGTTTATTTCCATTAAATACACATCAAATGTACCCTTACAATATCTGTATTGGAGAAACAATACATCACATTGTACAGAAGCGGAAGTACTTGCTATGGTCCCTTTCATTCCTGCCCCCCCAAATCTGCTTCTCTGGTACGTGAGTATTAGAGTAATGCAGTGACGCTGACATTTTCTTCTTTGGAATAATGAATGTAATGGAAAGAGATTAATTATAGACAGTTTTTTTTTAAAGACTATAATGTGATGGAATAAGCTGAAAGATAGACATTGGTTAACAGAATATTGTTTCACTTTATGCTAGGCTCCCTCTGTCGTACTTTCTTGCTCTCAGCTTCCACACATTAAAAAAGCCGATGCCACTGCCAACACTGCAGTATTTTGCTATAGATTTTGATTCGATTGCTCTCAGGACAAGTTTACATGGTCCACTTTTTACTCGCTTGTTGACATGACCTCATGATCCGAAGATCAAAAGTATTATTTCACAGTGGTATCCTAGTGAATTAATTTCAAGACACAAGGGATAGTATTTGTCAAATTTCGACTGATAGTACCTGCCAATGAAGGCATCGAATGGGATAGATATTTCAACAAGTTTTACTGATTTATTAACTGCATCTATGACTGTGATATCCGGTCTGTTTTGTGAGGGTTGAAGGATGTCTTACAAGGCTAAAAAATTGCTGGCGTCAGCGGCGTATCCATAAGGACAATTTTATTGTTGATGCTGTTTCCTTTAATTTTGTTTGTTATGAAGTCAACAATTCTGTTGTGTCGCTTTTGATACATGGTCTTGAATTTTGTGCATCCATTTGAAATTTGTGAGGCAATTTCTGTCGGATGGTTACACAGCATTTTATTGTTGTTTGTTTTTTGAGTCAATCATCGTATTAAGGAAGTTTCCCATACTGTGGAATCGAAAATCCAGTTGCTACCCTACCCTACCCTGAATCCTGGGAGGTATTCGAAAACAGAATATCGATATTTTGGCAAAGAAAATGATGACAGATGAGAAGACAGCAAAAAAAATAACAAAACAAACAGAAAAAAAAAAGGTCAAACATGTCCAAAGCTATTAATTGTCACTGATAAAAAGAAGTAGAAAATAAGTTTAATGTTTTGCGCTCTTAGAACTGGTAGATCCTCAGCAAAAGCTCAGACCATCTATCCCCGGGAGTTTAATAGGAATGGCTGGAGTCGATATCTGGCTACCGATTTCGTATTTCCTTTTGTGTGTGTAGTAGGCCTATACTTCTTTGTGAATGGCCGAAAGCATCAAATGGGGCACCGCAGTGGAAAATAAGCATTGGTCGCACGTTACAATGTCTGACAGAGTGGAGGACACACAAGACGAAGGTTCATCACAGTGTCGTAGACATTTTTTGTCAATGTAGGGCTTCCCTACAGCTTAGACTCATCCGCACAGATAAGATATGGGAATAGAGTGAAGTGCAAACTGTTGTCCAGCATTGGCGGTGGCTTATTTGAGTGCAAACGTAGAAACAAATTGGGACAGAAAAGTAAATTTCGTATAAGGGATAAGATAAAAGATGAATTTAATGAATGGTGGAAATATCGCCTATGTGTGTGGGCGATGTTTTTACCCCAATTATAGCTGGAATGTGTCTGTGGGCTGCGATAGAGATATGGCGCTTATTAATTTTCATCCTCGTAGCTATTTATATGTGAGACTGGAAATGACTTGATGTTTAGCTGACAGAGACAAATGGAACTGATTAAAATCTGTGAAGACAAGCTTCTGGCGGTGTTAACTTTTAATTGTCTCTCTTTCTCCGTGTCTCCGTCTGTCTGTGTCTCTGTCTCTCTCTCCCCCGGCTGCCTGTGTCTGTCTTTCTCTCTCTCTCTCTCTCTCTCTCTCTCTCTCTCTCTCTCTCTCTCTCTCTCTCTCTCTTTCTCTTTCTCTCTCTATCCCTGTCTTTCTTTTTCTTCCGGTTTCTCATGACCCTTAATACCTTCCATTTGAACGTGTCTCCTTCCCATGGATATTATCATCTTCATATCAGTTATCATCATCATATGTTTAACAGATAATGCAAACCCTTACCTTTTTATGTAATACAAAGTGCATCAATTATAGTATATTTCTTCCTTACCTATTATGTTAGTATTTGTGTTTGTTTATGTCAGAGTGTCCTTCGTTAGCTGTTTTTACCCTCAAAGAGCATGCAATGGAGTATGCGGGGTATATTATATGATTTATCTTTTTGAGAATGACCCTTTATAGCTACATACTATTGCAAGTAAGTGGAATTTGGCCATTGTGATCAATTTATCAGTTATCTAAAGCTACCCTGTAAATACTTAAATGGTACTTATTCTCATGTAACACTAAAAACTATTGGACGCGAGGTCTTTTATTCTGGCACCCAAATTTAGATTCACTTACTGGCAGAAACGGGAAAGAGAAAAGGAAGAAGAACGAATAGAGAGAAAATTCAGCTTTCTTAGTATTGATTCGTACACGGCGAGTCACTACAACATTGATCTTGTAAAGATTATGGCAAAACAAAGTAGGATGAATAAAACAGAAATTGTCTAGAATGTTCTAAGAAACCTGTAATCCACTTCATAGGTGACAATCAGGCAGACCAAATACAGGCATAGAAACAACAATGACATTGATCTAGTAGGCAGACAAAAACTTTCTGTAAAATACTAATGGTGATTAGAAGCTAGCAGAGAAAAGATATCTTTGCCAAGAGGCTTGCAAAAAATACATTGCTCCTTCTTATAACAAATGACAGGACATAGATTCTGGGCAGAGCAGGCTAGGAGGAAAGGATGCTCGTAGGAAATTAACCGTTTTCCCCAAAAATACTATAATATGAGAAAGGCCAACACAGAATTATATCGTCTGTGTATTTCGATTTATTTATTTACAGGCGTTTTCCAGTTAGCACGCAAGCAAAACGTTTTGGTGGCTATTTCTTTAAGGGTGTTGTTGGTAGGGCATGAAATGTGTCACTTCGGCACACAGAAGCTGATCGTGTCACCAAATATTGTGCTCGACAATTTAACTGCAGTCACTATACGTTCAAAATGATCGGGTCATCTATCTATCTATCTATCTATCTATCTATCTATCTATCTATCTATCTATCTATCTATCTATCTATCTATCTATCTATCTATCTATCAATCTATCTATCTATCTATCTATCTATCTATCTATCTATCTATCAATCTATCTCTCTATCTATCTATCTATCTATCTATCTATCTATCTATCTATCTATCTATCTATCAATCTATCTATCTATCTATCTATCTATCTATCTATCTATCAATCTATCTATCTATCTATCTATCTATCTATCTATCTATCTATCTATCTATCTATCTATCAATCTATCTATCTATCTATCTATCTATCTATCAATCTATCTATCTATCTATCTATCTATCTATCTATCAATCTATCTGTCTATCTATCTATCTATCTATCTATCTATCTATCTAT